>CM077152.1:197436731-198014078 GCA_039583875.1 Platanthera guangdongensis | reverse complement strand
TAAGCCATATTCATTGAGACTTAATTATTGAGTCATATTTCTTGTGTCATATTTATTGAGCAATATTTTTTTAGCCATATTTATTAACGCATATTTATTACACCATATTTATTGTGTCATATTTATTGCGCCATATTTATTACGCCGGATGTTTTTGCAATATTTATTATACTATAAACGAACCCGAATGGCTAAACCTATACGCTGATGGATAGACCTTTATGTGCTCTTTTTAATTGTCTTTTTTGGGTTGATAACCGACAGCAGGATCATTGGCTTTTTCCGGCTTTTCGGACTTATAACGCCATATTTACTGTATCATATTTATCATATTTATTGAGTCATATTTATTGAGTCAAATATTTTTAGCCATATTTATTAAGACATAATTATTGAGTCATGTTTCTTGTCACATTTTCATTAAAAGATATTTAATAATCCATATTTATTGAGTCATGTTTATTACGCCAAATTTATTGAGATATATTTATTGCGTCATATTTATTATGTAGTATTTGTTATAACATATTTTTTGAGTGTTGAATGAGCCCGAACGGGTAAACATGATTGTCAATATATAAATCAATTAGAGCTCTATTTATTGTTCTATATGTATTGGGCTATATTTATTATGTCATATTTATTGTGTCATACTTATTACGCCACATTTATTGTGTCATATTTATTGAGTGTCAAACAAGCCCAAACAGGTAATCATGTTGACCAATAGATTAATCATTTCGAGCACTTTAAAATGGGCTTTTCCGGCTGAAAATGGACAACCAGAACAAAAATTATGATCATATTTATTGAGTCATATTTATTGCGCCATATTTCTTTGGCCTTATTTATTGAGCCACATTTATTAAGCTATATTTATTTGTGTTATATTTATTGCGCCATATTTATATAGCGTTAAACGAGCCTGAACGGGTAAACCTGTTTGCCAAAGATAGATTTATCCAAGCTTTTTTCTAATGTCTTTTCTGGATAAAAATGGACTACAATATCAAAAATTATTGTTTTATTTATTGGGCTATATTTATTATGCCATATTTATTGAGCCATTATGATTGAGCCATATTTCAACAGCCATATTTATTGATACGTAATTATTGAATCATATTTCTTGAACCATTTTTATCGAGAGATATTTAATAAGCCATATTTATTGAGCCATATTTTTTACACCAAATTTATTGAGATTTATTTATTTCCCCATATTTACAGCGTAGTATTTATCATAACATATTTATTGAGCATTGAACGAGCCCGAGTGGGTAAACCTATTTGCCAATGGATAAATCATTCAGAGCACTTTTTAATGTGCTTTTCGAGAATAAAAATAGACAACTGAATCTAAAGTTATGATCATATTTATTGAGTCATATTTAAAGCACCATAATTATTTTATCATATTTACTAAACCATATTAACTAAGCCATATTTATTGAGACTTAGTTATTGAGTCATATTTTTTATGCCATATTTATTGAGCAATATTTTTGAGCTATATTTATTAACGCATATTTATTACACCCTATTTATTGTGTCACTTTTTATTACGCCATATTTATTGCGGCTGATTTTTTGCCATATTTATTGAGCGATAAATGAGCATGAATGGGTAAACCTGTTCGCCAATGGATAGATCTTTATATGCTCTTTTTCATTAGCTTTTTCGGGCTGATAACCGACAACCAGATCATTAACTTTTTCTGGTTTTTTCGGGCAGATAACGCCATATTTACTGTGTCATATTTATATTGTAATAAACAACCCCAAAAGGTAAACCTATTCCCCAATGGATAGATAATTTCGATCTCTTTTAAATGGGCTTTTTCGGGCAGAAAACGGACAACCGGAACAAAAGTTATGGTCATATTTATTGAGCCATATTTATTGCGCCTTATTTCGTTGGACATATTTATTGAGCCATATTTACAGAGCTATATTTATTTGTGTCATATTAATTATGCCATATTTATATAGTGTTAAATGAGCCCGAATGGGTAAACTTGTTTGCCAAAGATAGATTTATCCGTGTTTTTTTGAATTATCTTTTTTGGGATGAATATGGACAACAAGATCAAAAATTATGACTTTATTTATTGGGCAATATTTATTGTGTCATATTTATTGAGCCATTATGACAAGCCATATTTCATGAGTCATCTTTATTGAGACATAATTATTGAACCATATTTCTTGAAACATATTCATTAGAGATATTTAATAAGACATTTTTATTAAGCCATATTTATTATGCGAATTTTATTGAGAAATATTTATTGCGCCATTTTTATTTTGAAGTATTTATTATAACATATTTCTTGAGTGTTGAATGAGCCCGTGCGGGTAAACTTGTTCCCCAATGGATAAATCATTCAGAGGTTTTTAAATGAGTTTTTTCGGGCTAAAAACGGACAACCGGAACAAAAGTTATGGTCGTATTTATTGAATCACATTTATTGCGCCATATTTCCTTGGCCATATTTATTGAGTCTTATTTACTGAACCATATTTATTTGTGTCATATTAATTACGCCATATTTATATAGCGTTAAATGAGCCTGAACGGGAAAATCTATTTGTTAAATGATAGATTTATCCGAACACTTTTCAATAGGCTTTCCGGGGCTGAAAATGGACAACTGGATCAAAAAATATGGCTATATTTATTATTCTATATTTATTGGGATATATTTATTATGTCATATTTATTGAGTCATATTTATTGAGCCATATTTTATGAGCCATATTTATTATGACATAATTATTGAGTCATGTTTCTTATGGCATTTTCATTAAAATATATTTAATAAGCCATATTTATTGAGCCATGTTTATTATGCCAAATTTATTGAGATATATTTATTGTGTTATATTTATTATATAGTATTTATTATAACATATTTATTGAGTGTTGAAGGAGCTCGAAAGGGTAAACATGATTGTCATTGGATAAATCATTTAGAGCTATATTTATTGGGCTATATTTATTATGCCATGTTTATTTTATCATATTTATTATGCCACATTTATTGTGTCATATTTATTTAGTGTCAAACGAGCCCAAACAGGTAATCATGTTCACCAATAGATAAATCATTTTGAGCACTTTTAAATGGGTCTTTTCGGTCTAAAAATGGACGACCAGAACAAAAATTATGATAATATTTATTGAATCAAATTTAGTGTGCCATATTTTTATGGCCTTATTTATTGAGCCATATTTATTGAGCTATATTTATTTGTGTCATATTTATTGTGTCATATTTATATATCATTAAACGAGCTCGAACGGGTAAACCTGTTTGCCAATGATAGATTTATCAGAGATTTTTCAAATGTCTTTTTCTGGATGAAAATGGACTACCAGATCAAAAATTATGGCTTTATTTATTGGGTTATATTTATTGCGCCATATTTATTGAGCCCTTATGATTGAGCCATATTTTAATAGTCATATTTATAGAGACATAATTATTGAATCATATTTCTTGAAGCATTTCCATTGAGAGATATTTAATAAGGCATATTTATTGAGCCGTATTTTTTGCGCCAAATTTATTGAGATATATTTATTGCCCCATATTTATTACGTAGTTTTATTATAATATATCTATTGAGCGTTGAATGAGCCCGAGTGGGTAAACCTATTTGCCAATGGATAAATCATTAAGTGCACTTTTTAATGGGCTTTTCTAGAATAAAAATAGACAACTGAATCCAAATTTATGATCATATTTATTGAGTCATATTTATTGCGCCATATTTATTTTATCATATTTACTCAACCATATTTATTAAGTCATATTTATTGAGACTTGTTTTTTGAGTCATATTTTTTGTGTCATATTTATTGAGCAATATTTTTTAGCCATATTTATTAGCGCATATTTATTACACCATATTTATTGTGTCATATTTATTGCACCATATTTATTGCGCCTGAATTTTTTGCCATATTTTTTGCGCGATAAACGTGCCCGAATGGGTAAACCTGTTCGCCAATTGATAGACCTTTATGTGCACTTATTAATTGTCTTTTTCTGGATGATAACCGACAATCGGATCATTGGCTTTTTCGGGCTTTTTCGGGCTGATAACGTCATATTTACTGTGCAATATTTATATAGTAATAAACAAACCCAAACGGGTAAACCTGTTCACCAATGGATAGATAATTTTGAGCTCTTTTAAATGTGCTTTTTCTGGCGAAAATCGGACAACCGGAACAAACGTTATGGTCATATTTATTGAGTCATATTTATTGCGCCATATTTCTTTGGCCATATTTATTGAGCCATATTTATAGAGCAATATTTATTTCTGTCATATTTATTATGTCATATTTATATAGTGTTAAACGAGCACGAACGGGTAAACCTGTTTGCCAAAGATAGATTTATCAGAGTTTTTTTAAAATGTCTTTTTCGGGATGAATATGGACAACGAGATCAAAATTTATGGCTTTATTTATTGGGTAATATTTATTGTGTCATATTTATTGAGCCATTATGATTCAACATATTTCATGAGTCATCTTTATTGAGACATAATTATTGAACCATATTTTTGAAGGATTTTCATTAGAGATATTTAATAAGGTATTTTTATTGAACAATATTTTTTACGCCAATTTTATTGAGAAATATTTATTGCGTCATTTTTATTTCGAAGTATTTATTATAACAAGTTTCTTGAGTATTGAACGAGCCCGAGCGGCTAAAACTGTTCCCCAATGGATAAATCATTCAGACACTTTTCAATGAGTTTTTTCGGGCTGGAAACGGAAAACCGGAACAAAAGTTATGGTCACATTTATTGAATTATATTTATTGCGTCATATTTCCTTTACCATATTTATTAAGCCATATTTACTGAGCCATATTTTTTGCCCTAAATTTATTGAGATATATTTATTGCCCCATATTTTTTGCGTAGTATTTATTATAACATATTTATTGAGCATTGAACGAGCCCGAGTGGGTAAACCTGTTTGCTAGTGGATAAATCATCAGTGCACTTTTTAATGGGCTTTTCGAGGATAAAAATAGACAACTGAATCCAAATTTATGATCATATTTATTGAGTCATATTTAATATGCCATATTTATTTTATCTTATTTACTAAACCATATTTACTAAGCCATATTTATTGAGACTTAGTTATTGAGTCATTTTCCTTGTGCCATATTTATTGAGCAATACTTTTTGAGCTATATTTATTAAAGCATATTTATTACACCATATTTATTTTGTCATATTTATTGCGTCATATTTATTGCGCATGATTTTTTTGCCATATTTATTGCGCGATAAACAAGCCTGAATGGGTAAACCTATTCGCCAATGGTAGACCTTTATGTGATATTTTTAATTATCTTTTTCGAGTTGATAACTGATAACTGGATTATTAGCTTTTTGGGGCTTTTTCGGGCTGATAACGCCATATTTACTGTGTCATATTTATACGGTAATAAACAAGCTCAAACGGATAAACATGTTCACCAATGGAAAGATAATTTCGAGATCTTTTAAATTGGCTTTTTCGGGCAAAAGACGGACAACCGGAACAAAAGTTATGGTCATATTTATTGAGCCATATTTATTACGCCATATTTCGTTGACAATATTTATTGAGTCATATTTACAGAGCTATATTTATTTGTGTCATATTTATTACGCCATATTTATATAGTGTTAAATGAGCCCGAACGGGTAAACCTATTTGTCAAAGATAGATTTATCAGAGCTTTTTTGAAATGTCTTTTTCGGGATGAATATGGACAACGAGATTAAAAATTTTTTCTTTATTTATTGTGCCATATTTATTGATCCATTATGATTGAGCCTTATTTCATGAGTCATCTTTATTGAGACATAATTATTGAACCATATTTCTTGAAGTATTTTCTTTAGAGATATTTAATAAGACATTTTTATTGAGACATATTTATTACGCCAATTTTATTGTAAAATATTTATTGCGTCATTTTTATTTTGAAGAATTTATTATAATATATTTATTAAGTATTAAACGAGCCCGAGCAGGTAAATCTGTTCCCCAATTGATAAATCATTCAGAGATCTTTTCAATGAGTTTTTTCATGCTGAAACGGACAACCAGAACAAAAGTTATGGTCATATTTATTAAATCATATTTATTACGCCATATTTCTTTGGCCATATTTATTAACTCATTTCTACTGAGCTATATTTATTTGTGTCATATTAATTGCGTCATATTTATATAGCGTTAAATAAGCCCGAACTGGAAAATCTGTTTACTAAATGATAGATTTATCCGAGCACTTTTCAATAGGCTTTTCGGTGCTAAAAATGGACAACCGGATCAAAAATTATGGTTATATTTATTGTTCTTTATTTATTGGGCTATATTTATTATGCCATTTTTTTGAGTCATATTTATTGAGTCATATTTTTTGAGCCATATTTCTTTGGTCATATTTACTGAGCCATATTTATAGAGCTATATTTATTTGTGTCATATTTATTATGTCATATTTATATAGTGTTAAACGAGCACGAACGGGTAAACATGTTTGCCAAAGATAGATTTATCAGAGTTTTTTTAAAATGTCTTTTTTGGGATGAATATGGACAACGAGATAAAAAATTATGGCTTTATTTATTGGGCAATATTTATTGTGTCATATTTATTGAGCTATTATGATTCAGCCATATTTCATGAGTCATCTTTATTGAGACATAATTATTGAACCATATTTCTTGAAAGATTTTCATTACAGATATTTAATAAGATATTTTTATTGAACCATATTTATTACACCAATTTTATTGAGAAATATTTATTGCGCCATTTTTATTTTGAAGTATTTATTATAACATATTTCTTGAGAGTTGAACGAGCCCGAGCGGCTAAAACTGTTCCCCAATGGATAAATCATTCAGACATTTTTCAAAGAGTTTTTTCGGGCTGAAAACGGACAACCGGAACAAACGTTATGGTCACATTTATTGAATTATATTTATTGCGTCATATTTCCTTTGCCATATTTATTGAGCCATATTTACTGAGCCATATTTTTTGCGCCAAATTTATTGAGATATATTTATTGCTCCATATTTATTGCGTAGTATTTACTATAACATATTTATTGAGCGTTGAACGAGCCCGAGTGGGTAAACCTGTTTGCTAATGGATAAATCATTCAGAGCATTTTTTAATGGGCTTTTCGAGGATAAAAAAAGATAACTGAATCCAAATTTATGATCATATTTATTGAGTCATATTTAATGCGCCATATTTATTTTATCATATTTACTAAATCATATTTACTAAGCTATATTTATTGAGACGTAGTTATTAAGTCATATTTCTTGTGCCATATTTATTGAGCAATATTTTTTGAGCTATATTTATTAAAGCATATTTATTACACCATATTTATTTTGTCATATTTATTGTGCCATATTTATTGCGCATGAGTTTTTTTGTCAAATTTATTGCGCGATAAACAAGCCTGAATGGGTAAACCTATTCGCCAATGGATAGACCTTTATGTGCTATTTTTAATTATCTTTTTCAGGCTGATAACCGACAACTGGATCATTGGCTTTTTCGGGCTTTTTCGGGCTGATAATGTCATATTTATTGTGTCATATTTATACGGTAATAAACAAGCCCAAACGGGTAAACCTGTTCACCAATGGATAGATAATTTCGAGATCTTTTAAATTGGCTTTTTCGGGCGAAAAACGGACAACCGGAATAAAAGTTATGGTCATAATTATTGAGATATATTTATTGTGCCATATTCCGTTGCCCATATTTATTGAGTCATATTTACAGAGCTATATTTATTTGTGTCATATTTATTACGCCACAATGAACCTCTGATTTCACTGGTAACCCAAACAGTATTCTCCTCTTCTTGAGCATGGAGTTCTGCTAGAATCTCCCCCTCAATCTATGCATTTCACATAGGAAGTTGATGACTGATACCAACTATAGCTGGAGCAATCCAGCTGTTCTTGAACTGATTATACTTATTATCCTTCAGCAGGTACAACCATCTGGGTAGTCTTCCTCTCAACCTCAGTAATATCCATAGAGCCATGCTGATCTTCAGCAGTATTGTTGATCAATTCTATGCTGGAGGTACTCTTAGTAAGAATTATGCTTGTCCAGCACACCACTACTTTCAGTCATCATTTCAGTTGAGGGTACCACTTGAAAGTCTGTCTCTTCTGTATATTATTTGAAAGTCTTTTCAACTGAGGATCATGCGTCTCTTTCTTATTGATCTTAGAAGTGCTGCTTCCTATGCTTTACTGTGTGATGAGTACTGCCAACATGTTCTTCTCCTCAGTATTCTGCCGAAGTGGAAGCAGTATTATGTCCCACTAGTTAGACATTTTTGAGCTTCAATGGCTGGATTCTGCCGGTCTGATTATCCAGTCAGATGCCACTTGAAGTTCTATACCCAGGACTTGTGTACTTTATCCTTCTTCGGGAATACTCATAACATCCTTTTCCTCTTTGGCACTAGGATTGAGCTATATTTCTTGAGTCATCTTTATTGAGACATAATTATTAAACCATATTTCTTGAAGCATTTTCATTAGAGATATTTAATAAGACATTTTTATTGATCCATATTTATTACGCCAATTTTATTGAGAAGTATTTATTGCACCATTTTTATTTTGAAGCATTTATTATAACATATTTATTGAGTGTTGAACCAGCGCGAGCAGGTAAACCTGTTCCCCAATTGATAAATCATTAAGAGGTCTTTTCAATGAGTTTTTTCGGGCTGAAAACGGACAGCCGGAACAAAAGTTATGCTCATATTTATTGAATCATATTTATTACGACATATTTCCTTGGTCATATTTATTAAGTCATATTTACTGAGCCATATTTATTTATGTCATATTAATTGCGCCATATTTATAGAGCATTAAATGAGCACGAACTGGAAAATCTGTTTGCTAAATGAAAGATTTATCTGAGCACTTTTCAATATGCTTTCTGTGGCTGAAAATAGACAACCGGATCAAATAATATGGTCATATTTATTGTTCTATATTTATTGGGCTATATTTATCATGCAATATTTGTTGAGTCATATTTATTGAGTCATATTTTCTGAGCCATATTTATTGTGATATAATTATTGAGCCTTGTTTCTTGCGGCATTTTCATTAAAATATATTTAATAAGCCATATTTATTGAGCCATGTTTATTATGCCAAATTTATTGAGATATATTTATTGCGTCATATTTATTATGTAGTATAGATTATAACATATTTATTTAGTGTTGAATGAGCCCGAACAGGTAAACATGATTGTCATTGGATAAATCATTTAGAGCTATATTTATTGGGCTATATTTATTATGCCATATTTATTTTGTCATATTTATTAAGCCATATTTATTATGTCATATCTATTGAGTGTCAAATAAGACCAAACAGGTAATCATGTTCACCAATAGATAAATCATTTTGAACACTTTTAAATGGACCTTTCCGGTCTGAAAATGGATAATCAGAACAAAAATTATGATCATATTTATTGAGTCATATTTATTGTGCCATATTTCTGTGGCCTTATTTATTGAGCTATATTTATTTGTGTCATATTTATTGCGCCATATTTATATAGTGTTAAACGAGCCCCAACGGGTAAACCTGTTTGGCAAAGATAGATTTATCCGAGCTTTTTTCAAATGTCTTTTTCTGGATGAAAATGGACTGTCAGATCAAAAATGATGGCTTTATTTATTGGGCTATATTAATTGCGCCATATTTATTGAGCCATTATGATTGAGCCATATTTCGAGAGTCATATTTATTGAGACATAATTATTGAATCGTATTTCTTGAAGCATTTTCATTGAGAGATATTTAATTAGCCATATTTATTGAGATGTATTTTTTGCACCAAATTTATTGAGATATATTTATTACCCTATATTTATTACGTAGTATTTATTATAACATATTTATTGATCATTGAACGAGCCTGAGTGGGTAAACCTGTTTGTCAATGGATAAATGATTCAGAGCATTTTTAATGGGCTTTTCTAGAATAAAAATAGACAACTGAATCCAAATTTATGATCGTATTTATTGAGTCATATTTAATGCGCCATATTTATTTTATCATATTTACTAAACCATATTTATTAAGCCATATTTATTGAGACTTAGTTATTGAGTCATATTTCTTGTACCATATTTATTGAGCAATATTTTTTAAGCCATATTTATTAACGCATATTTATTACACCATATTTATTGTGTCATATTTATTACGCCATATTTGTTGCCCCTGATTTTTTTGTCATATTTATTGTGCGATAAACAAGCTCGAATTGGTAAACATGTTCGACAATAGATAGACTTTTATGTGCTCTTTTTAATTGTCTTTTTCAGGCTAATAACCGACAACCGGATCATTGGCTTTTTCGGGCTTTTTCGAGCTGATAACGCTATATTTACTGTGTTATATCTATATAGTAATAAACAAGCCCAAATGAGTAAAACTGTTCACCAATAGATAGATAATTTTGAGCTCTTTTAAATGGGCTTTTTCGGGAAAAAACAGACAACCGGAACAAAAGTTATGGTCATATTTATTGAGACATTTTTATTGCACCATATTTCGTTGACCATATTTATTGAGTCATATTTATAGAGCTATATTTATTTGTGTTTTATTTGTTACGCCATATTTATATAGTGTTAAACAAGCCCGAACGAGTAAACCTGTTTGCCAATGACAGATTTACAGAGCTTTTTTGAAATGCCTTTTTCGGGATAAATATGGACAACGAGATCAAAAATTATGACTTTATTTATTGGGGAATATTTATTATGCCATATTTATTGAGCCATTATGATTGAGCTATATTTCATGAGTCATCTTTATTGAAACATAATTATTGAACTGTTGATGCGCGAAAACGGCATCGCCTAGTTAACACAGGAGGAGTATTCAAGAGTTGCAGGGTTAGAGGAGAGGTTTGCTGAGAGCAGCCGGGAAGGATGATGATCAGCGGAGCAGGGTGATCAGGATCTGTCGAGCAGATGGTTACTTTTGACGGTTGTGCTTGCAGGTTGATGCCGAGGGAGCTGACCTGAGCTAAAGAGAAGAGAGAAGGGGGGCCTCTAGCATCGGCAACAACAGACTTCGCTTGCCGCGGCTTGAATGCCACTCCTGTGATGGGATTTCCTTTGATTAATATAGAGTTGTTACATCTTGCTATTACACCTTTACAAGAAAGCAATAAAGCAGTACAAAGGGAAGCTGGCGGTTAAGGAAAGATTGCCAAAGGAGGTCGCGTGGAGTGAACTTGGAGGCTAGCAGACCGCGCAGCTAAGGAAAGAGAGGAGACCATGCGGACTGGAGAACCAGCTCGGCAGGCCGCGCGACTAAGGAAGGAAGAGGGTGCAGACTTAGAAGAGGAGTCCGCAGGGGTTGACTGCTTGAGCTTGTTATGGGCTGGCTTCGAGTGAGAGAGCAATAAGACTATCCAGACTGTCCAGAATGTCCCTAAATGAGAGGCATGGAGGTCTATTTATAGGACTGAGGAGGTAACGGCTTCCGGTGACATTACCCCCGATGAGGCGGTAACTTATGCGAGAAGAGGATGGTAATCCGCCGAGTCCGCAACAGGCCGCGTGGACTGGGGCTTGCTTTTGGAGCTGGTCCTGCTGACGGTGGAGTGGGAAGAGTCCGCCCCTATTGAGCTGATTGAGCACGCGCCAGGATTGTGCGGGCTGAAGGATTATCTGCCCGTTGCTGGGAAGCGGGAGCTGGAAGCTATGTGGCAGACTGCGAGGAGAATCCGCAGAGTCTGCCACTACTGAACTGAATGAGCGCTAAGGGATGCGAGCTGAGTACCCGCTGAGTCTGCCGAGTCCGCACGAGGTTATGCGGTCTAGGACTGCCTTGAGGATATTCTGCTGCCTAGCGGACTGCGAGGAGAATCCGCGGAGTCCTCCACTACTGATCGAGCCCAGCTCGCGAGGAACTGTATGTTGCTACTGATCTCTGCGGGTATCCGGGGTGCTAGAGGGTTCGCGTCCTTAAGCGGACTGATGAAGGTAGTTGTCCATGCTGCTGGGGGTTGGCGACCTAGCGGACTGAGGAGGCGGGTCGCCAACTACTAAGGCTGGAGGCTTGCTGCAAGGGGTTGGTGACCTGGCGAACTAAGGAGGCAGGTCGCCAACTACTGAGGCTGGCACTGGAGGCTTGATGCAAGGGGTTGGCGACCTATCGGACAGAGGATGCAGGTCGCCAACTACTGAGGCTGGCGCTGGAGGCTTGCTGGAGGGCCGTCCTGGCAAACTGCGAAACGAGTCCGCCCAACTTGCTGATAAGAGTTTTGTCTGCGCGGTATGGCGCGGTCTAGAGAAGAATGATTGACAACGTTGCTCTAGAGCGGTGCTGAGACCGAGTCGGCCAACCTCTGACAGACTGGCGAGCTGGAGTTTGGTCCATACCGTATTATGCGGACTGGGCAGATAGACATTTGAGTATGTCAGCATTGGACATCACATGTCAAGAGCGGGCTAAGTAGCGGCTTATTGTCGGCATGGGCGGATAGGGATCCGAGTCTGGCAAAGAGGGCACCTGTTGAGACAAGCTGCGGTTAAGCTGACAAGGGTGGTGGCCTGCAGGGGCGGACTGCAGAAGCCTGGGCGGTCAGACTGCTAAGACCGCCCAAGCTGTACGGCCTGGGCGGACAGAGAAAAACCTGTCCGCCCATCCTAAGGCGTCGCAACCTCCTGGAAGAACCCAGAGCAGACTGCGGTTAGCGAGCTAGCTACCTTGGGAAGGATCGCCGATTTCGGGGTTAACATAATCCCCGCACTTTTCTAAGTTCAGAAAGGAACTTCGAAAAAGTTGGAGACCCACGAAACTCGTGACCCACCCCAAAGAAAGAGAAGGGGACTAGGGGAGATAGATCCTGATGTCTCTCCTTAGGGGTTTTGCTGATGCCTAACTTTTTCCTGCAAGAGTAAAGTTAATGTAGGCAGTTTGGAAGATACACCTTGCGCGTACCTGGGTTTTCCTTTGTAAAACGAAGAAGATGTGTCTTTTACTGAGTTCTGCTAAATGAAGGTGAGAAGAGAGCATAGAGGAACAATAACTTGCAAGTACCTGAAGGGGTCTTGCAAGCACCTGCTGTCCTCTACAAAGCGAAGAGTAAGCAATATGTATGAAAAGAAAAATAAGTTGCAAGTACCTGAAGAGAACTTGCAAGTGTTTGTTGGTTTCTGCAAAAGAGAAGTTAGAAGCAAATATGGGGGTAAAAGTAGCTTGCAAGTGTTTGCTGATTTCTGCAAGAAAAGAGTTAGGAGCAGACAAAATATGTGTATGTAGCTTGCAAGTACCTGTGAAGAAACTCGCAAGTGTCTGCTGATCTCTGCAAGAAAAGAGTTAGGTGTAGACAAAATATGTGAAAGTAGTTTGCAAGTACCTGTGAAGAAACTTGCAAGTGTCTGCTAATCTCTGCAACAAAAGAGTTAGGAGAAGACAAAATATGGAGACTAAGCTGCAAGTACCTGGATAAGACTTTCAGGTGCCTGCTAATCTCTACAAAGAGAAGAGTGAGCAGCAAACATAATATAATGAACTAAGATGCAAGTACCTGGATAAGGCTTGCAGGAATCTGCTGATCACTGCAAGTGTAGAGTTAGCAGCGGATATGATGAAAACACTAAACTGCAAGTAACTTGATAATGCTTGCAGGTGCCTGCTAATCACTGCAAAGAGAAGAGTTTGCAGCAAACATAATATAATGAACTAAGCTGCAAGTACCTGGATGAGGCTTGCAAATGCTAACTGTTGATGAGATAAGATAGATATGAATAAACAACAGAAGAAAGGCCTGATGCACTCTGCTGATAACTGAATGAAGATCAAACCAGAATAGTTATCTTCTTGTTATATTAGAGATTATATCTTTAACGTGAAGTCTTGATCAATAAGCTGAATGTTGGTTATTGATATGATAGGATGGAGATGATCTGATTAACAGAGAAGAAGCTTGACAAATTCTGCCAATCTTAATTAGATTCCAATAGCAAGGCTGGATGATCATGGAGATCTAGATGCTTTGATCACTGATTGATGCCATTAATGATTTGATAGAAGTAATGAGCAAATTTTTGAATCATCATCTGATAAAGCTTAAGCAAGCAGTGAATATGAGATGAGAATAAGAAAAATGAATGTTGACTAATCTTTTTATGAGGCCGGATTGAACCTGTTCACCTATGAAAGAGGCAGTCGATAAAAAGAGGTCTATACTCGAAAATGACCAAAGAAGATTGGATGCTGCCACAGGTGTTCCCCGTGGGCCTTATGCATCGCTTGCCTGAGAAAGGTCATCACGGGTATAGTCTTACTAAGAGTACACTCCCTTGATAGAGCACAAAAGGGAGACATGCGCAAAGATCCTAAGAAGGAAGCGGCAGATGCACTACTCTCTTGCCTCGGGTACAATCATTACTGATCAATGAGATTAGTTGCGCCAAGTGGCCTAAAGCATTGCTTGTCTGTGGAAAGATCAGTGGAATTGTGGATCCCGCGAAGGCACAGATTGTGAGTACCATAGAGTGTCCGGCCATCACAGTCATGAGATGAATGAAGAGACAAGGCTAGGCTTGATCGCCATTGCTTGTCAAGCAAATATCATCATAACTGTAATGTATCCTTAACGAAGCACAGCAGAGCTAACACATGGGGCTCCCCTAGCACACACTCTGTGTCAGATGCCGACTAGGATCCGAAGTCTGAAGCTCAACATCGTAGATTGAACGGCTCCCACTGCACATACGTGAACACTCCCTACAGTATGTGGTCATAGCGGTTGTGCCAGAGAAAAATCTACGGAGGGAACAATACAACTTGGTGGTATCTCATTGGTTCAGCGATCTCTTTGGCAAAGAGAAAAATGGAGGAAGAAGCATTACAAGAAGGGAACTGTGTCAGTATGGGATCCCTCATAAAAGCTTTATTTAAAAGCATGAAAGAGCACTTAGAATTTCTTAGTAAAGAAAATGTGTGAAAGAGTAAGAGTAAGAGTAAGAGTGACCAGCCACGGTTATGAAAAACCGTTGAAGAACTTTCAAGTCCTTTGCCAGCTTAGAATAGTCATCCAAGCGCGCCCTCGTCATCGGCATTGAAGGTTTCAATGGGATTGTTGACAATAAGGAGAGGATGTGCTTCGACTTGGCTCATTCCTCTTGAGCTTCCAGGAATATCGGCAACTTCTTTGCCCTTTGAGGTTGCTGGATCAGGGAGATTTTCTTTTGGGAGCAAGTCACGCATCTTACCCTGTCGGAGCATCCTTTGCACTAGTTGGCGGAGTGCTCGGCAGTTCTCTGTCAGGTGGTCTTGCTCTTTGTGGAACTCGCAGTATGGTTCAGAATCTTTGGATCTTTGATCAGCCGGTCAATAAGGCCTCTTGTAGTTAGCCCTATCCTTCATGATTTGGCTTACTTCTTGCATGGCTTCATCTAGTTCATGCTCATGCAAGTCATTGTCTTGTTGTTGATCAACTGAGGCTGTTTGTGGAGATAGAGCTGGCAGCAGTAGCGGTTGATCTCGAGGATGAACTTAATTCGGAAAGGAGTATTGGTGGACAACCAGAACAAAAATTATGGTCATATTTATTGAGTCATATTTCTTGCATCATATTTCTTTGGCCTTATTTATTGAGCCATATTTATTGAGCTATATTTATTTATGTTATATTTGTTGTGCCATATTTATATAGCATTACACGAGCCCGAACGGGAAACCTGTTTGTCAAAGATAGATTTATCCAAGATTTTTTCAAATGTCTTTTTCTGCATGAAAATGGACTACTATATCAAAAATTATGGTTTTATTTATTGGGCTATATTTATTGCGCCATATTTATTGAGCCATTATGATTGAGCCATATTTAAAGAGTCATATTTATTGAGACGTAATTATTGAATCATATTTCTTGAAATATTTTCATCGAGAGATATTTAATAAGCCATATTTATTGAGCCATATTTTTTTCGCCAAATTTATCGAGATATATTTATTGCCGCATATTTATTGTGTAGTATTTATTATAATATATTTATTAAGCATTGAATGAGCCCGAGTGGGTAAACCTGTTTGCCAATGGATAAATCATTCAGAGCTCTTTTTAATGGGCATTTCGAGGATAAAAATAGACAACTGAATCCAAAGTTATGATCATATTTATTGAGACATATTTAATGCGTCATATTTATTTTATCATATTTACTAAACCATATTTACTATGTCATATTTATTGAGACTTATTTATTGAGTCATATTTCTTGTGCCATATTTATTGAACAATATTTTTGAGCCATATTTATTAACGCATGTTTATTACACCATATTTATTATGTCACTTTTTATTGCGCCATATTTATTGCGCCTAATTTTTTTTGCCATATTTATTGAGCGATAAACGAGCCCGAATGGGTAAAACCTGTTCGCCAATGGATAGACCTTTATGTGTTCTTTTTAATTGACTTTTTCGAGCTGATAACTGACAACCAGATCATTGACTTTTTCGGGCTTTTTTGGGTTTTTTTAGGCAGATAACGCCATATTTATTGTGTCATATTTATATAGTAATAAATAAGCCCAAACGGGTAAACCTATTTCCCAATGGATAGATAATTTCGAGCTCTTTTAAATGGGCTTTTTCGGGCAGAAAACAGACAACCGGAACAAAAGGTATGGTCATATTTATTGAGCCATATTTGTTGCGCCATATTTCATTGGTCATATTTATTGAGCCATATTTATAGAGCTATATTTATTTGTATCATATTTATTACGTCATATTTATATAGTGTTAAACGAACCCGAACGGGTAAACCTGTTTGCCAAAGATAGATTTATCAGAGTTTTTTAAAATGACTTTTTTGGGATGAATAGTGACAACGAGATCAAAAATTATGGCTTTATTTATTGGGCAATATTTATTATGTCATATTTATTGAGCCATTATGAAAGAGCCATATTTCATGAGTCATCTTTATTGAGACATAATTATTGAATCATATTTCTTGAAAGATTTTCATTAGAGATATTTAATAAGGTATTTTTATTGAACCATATTTATTAAGCCAATTTTATTGAGAAATATTTAGACCATATCCAATCGTTCGCTATTCTCTAAAAATAGCGAACGATTTCACTCCAACCGTTCGCTATTCCCGGCTGTAAAAATGGCGCTGGACTCTCTCCCCCTCTTAATTTAGAGACGGGAGAGAGAAAATGGAGTGGCTGTAAAACTTTTTATTGTATTTTTTATTTTTTTATCTTTTAAAATTAGGTATTATAAAACTCATCAATTTTAATACATCATTCATAATCGTCAATATAATTCTTCAAATATGAAATATGAGATGTAATGTATCAATAAATTTATTTTTTTGATGCCTACAAAATGAGACTAATATTAAATACTTTCTAATTAGTATCGATCATGCAAATACGAAAAGAAGACGTTCGCTGTTTCGCCATATGATCAATACATATTAATTTTCAATTTGTTCATGCAAATACGAAGACAAGACATTCGTTGTTTCGCCGTTTCATCTTTCATATGTTTTTTCTAATTTTAATTAGTATTAAATTTGTAATGATCACGCAAACACGAAGATAAAATCATGAAAATTAATATGTATTTTGGTGGAATCCAACTCAGTTCGACTTTTCGCCGAGCTGAGCTCGATGTTCGTCGAGCTGAGATCGACGGTTCGTCGAGCTCAGCTCGACGGTTCGTCGAGCTCAGCTCGACGGTTCGTCGAGCTCAGCTCGACGGTTCGTCGAGCTCAGCTCGACGGTTCGTCGAGCTCAGCTCGACGGTTCGTCGAGCTCAGCTCGACGGTTCGTCGAGCTCAGCTCGACGGTTCGTCGAGCTCAGCTCGACGGTTCGTCGAGCTCAGCTCGACGGTTCGTCGAGCTCAGCTCGACGGTTCGTCGAGCTCATATATATTATAAAAAAATACAAAAATAATTATTATTATAATAATAATTTATATGTACCATGTTCTCCATATAGAAATAATACATAACATAATTTATATATACCATGTTCTCAATATTAAAATAATGCATATTATAAAAATAATACATAAAATAATACCAAGTTCTCCAAATATGAAGAACATGTTTGGAGTTGTTCCTATCATGTTCTCTATATTTAGAGAACATGGTACAATGTAGATCTCTAAATATAGAGATCCCCATTGGAGATGCTCTTATTGCACCATTTTTATTTCGAAGTATTTATTATAACATATTTATTTAGTGTAGAACGAGCCCGAGCGGCTACACCTGTTCCTCAATGGATAAATCATTCAGATATTTTTCAATGAGTTTTTTCGGGCTGAAAACTGACAACCGGAACAAAAGTTATGGTCACATTTATTGAATTATATTTATTGCGTCATATTTCCTTTGCCATATTTATTGAGGTATATTTACTGAACCATATTTTTTGTGCCAAATTTATTGAAATATATTTATTGCCCCATATTTATTGCGTAGTATTTATTATAACATATTTATTGAGCGTTGAACAAGCCCGAGTGGGTAAACCTATTTGCTAATGGATAAATCATTCAGATCACTTTTTAATGGTTTTTCGAAGATAAAAATAGACAACTGAATTCAAAGTTATGATCATATTTATTGAGTCATATTTAATACGCCATATTTATTTTATCATATTTACTAAACCATATTTACTAAGCTATATTTATTGAGACTTAGTTATTGAGTCATATTTCTTGTGTCATATTTATTGAGCAATATTTTTGAGTCATATTTATTAACGCATGTTTATTACACTATATTTATTGTGTCACTTTTTATTGGGCCATATTTATTGCGCCTGATTTTTTTATCATATTTATTGAGCGATAAACGAGCCCGAATGGGTAAACCTGTTCGCCAATGGATAAACCTTTGTGTGCTCTTTTTAATTATCTTTTTTGGGCAGATAACTGAAAACCGGATCATTGGCTTTTTCGGGCTTTTTCGGGCTTTTTCGTTCTTTTTCAGGCTGATAACGCCATATTTACTGTTTCATATTTATATAGTAATAAACAAGCCCAAATGGGTAAACTTGTTCCCTAATGGATAGATAATTTCGAGATCTTTTAAATGGGCTTTTTCGGGCGGTAAACGGACAACCGGAACAAAAGTTATGCTCATATTTATTGAGCCACATTTATTGCGTCATATTTCGTTGGCCATATTTATTGAGCCATATTTACAGAGCTATATTTATTTGTGTCATATTTATTACGCCATATTTATATAGTATTAAATGAGCCCGAACGGGTTAACTTGTTTGCCAAAGATAGATTTATCCGAGTTTTTTTGAGATATCATTTTCAGGATAAATATGGACAACGAGATCCAAAATTATGGCTTTATTTATTTGGTATTATTTATTGTGTCATATTTATTAAGCCATTATGATTGAGTCATATTTCATGAGTTATCTTTATTGAGACATAATTATTTAATCATATTTCTTGAAGCATTTTCATTAGAGATATTTAATAAGACATTTTTATTGAGCCAAATATATTACGCCAATTTTATTGAGAAATATTTACTGCACCATTTTTATTTCGAAGTATTTATTATAACATATTTATTGAGTATTGAACGAGCCCGAGCGGGTAAACCTTTTCCCCAATGTATAAATCATTCAGAGGTTTTTCAATGAGTTTTTTTGGACTGAAAATAGACAACCGGAACAAAAGTTATGGTCATATTTATTAAATCACATTTATTGCATCATATTTCCTTGCCCATATTTTTTGAGCCATATTTTTTTGTATCATATTAATTATGTCATATTTATATAACTTTAAATGAGCCTGGACGGGAAAATTTATTTGTTAAATGATAGATTTATCCGAGCACTTTTCAATAGGCTCTCCGGGGCTAAAAATGGACAACCGGATCAAAAAATATGGCTATATATATTGTTCTATATTTATTTGGCTATATTTATTGAGTGTTGAATGAGCCCGATTGGGTAAACATGATTGTCATTGAATAAATCATTTAGAGCTATATTTATTGGGCTATATTTATTATGTCATATTTATTTTTTTCATATTTATTACGCCACATTTATTGTGAAATATTTATTGAGTGTCAAACTAGCCCAAACAGGTAATCATGCTCACCAATAGATAAATCATTTCGAGCACTTTTAAATGTGCCTTTCCGATCTAAAAATGGACAACCAGAACTAAAATTATGGTCATATTTATTGAGTCATATTTATTGCGCCATATTTCTGTGGCCTTATTTATTGAGTCATATTTATTAAGCTATATTTTTATGTCATATTTATTGTGCTAAATTTATATAGCGTTAAACGAGCCCGAATGGGTAAACCTGTTTGCCAAAGATAGATTTATCCGAGTTTTTTTCAAATGTCTTTTTCTGGTTGAAAATGGACTACTAGATCAAAAATTATGACTTTATTTATTGGGCTATATTTATTATGCCATATTTATTGAGCCATTATGATTCATCCATATTTCAAGAGCCATATTTATTGAGACATAATTATTGAATCATATTTCTTGAAGCATTTTCATTGAGAGATATTTAATAACTCATATTTATTGAGCCGTATTTTTTTCATCAAATTTATTGAGATATATTTATTGCCCCATATTAACTGCTTAATATTTATTATAACATATTTATTGTGCGTTGAACAAGCCAGAATGGGTAAACCTGTTTGCCAATGGATAAATCATTCATAGCACTTTTTAATGGGTTTTTCCAGAATAAAAATAGACAACTGAATCCAAATTTATGATCATATTTATTGAGTCATATTTAATGCGCCATATTTATTTTATCATATTTACTAAACCATATTTACTAAGCCATATTTATTGAGACTTAGTTATTGAGTCATATTTCTTGTTCCATATTAATTGAGCAATATTTTTTGAGCTATATTTATTAAAGCATATTTATTACACCATATTTATTGTGTCATATTTATTGCGCCATATTTATTGCGCATGATTTTTTTTCCATATTTATTGCACGATAAACGATCCTAAATGGGTAAACCTGTTCGCCAATGGATAGACCTTTATGTGTTATTTTTAATTATCTTTTTCGTGCTGATAACCGACAACCGGATCATTGGCCTTTTCGAGCTCTTTTAAATGGGCTTTTTCGGGCGAAAAACGGACAACCGGAACAAACGTTATGGTCATATTTATTGAGCCATATTTATTGCGCCATATTTCGTTGGCCATATTTATTGAGCCATATTTACAGAGCTATATTTATTTGTGTCATAATTATTATGTCATATTTATATAGTGTTAAACGAGCCCGAATGGGTAAACCTGTTTGTCAAAGATAGATTTATCAGAGCTTTTTTGAAATGTCACTTTCGGGATGAATTTGGACAACGTGATTAAAAATTTTGGCTTTATTTATTATGCCATATTTATTGAGCCATTATGATTGAGCCTTATTTCATGAGTCATCTTTATTGAGACATAATTATTGAACCATATTTCTTGAAGCATTTTCATTAGAGATATTTAATAAGACATTTTTATTGAGCCATATTTATTACGTCAATTTTATTGGAAAATATTTATTGCGCCATTTTTATTTTGAAGCATTTGTTATAATATATTTATTAAGTGTTGAACGAACCCGAGCAGGTAAAGCTATTCCCCAATTGATAAATCATTCAGAGGCCTTTTCAATGAGTTTTTTTAGTTTGAAACGGACAACCAGAACAAAAGTTATGGTCATATTTATTGAATCATGTTTATTGCGTCATAATTCTTTGGCCATATTTATTAAGTCATATTTACTGAGCCATATTTATTTGTGTCATATTTATTGCGCCATATTTCCTTGGCCATATTTATTAAGTCATATTTACTTAGTCATATTTATTTGTGTCATATTAATTGCGCCATATTTATATAGCGTTAAATGAGCCCGAACTGGAAAATCTGTTTGCTAAATGATAGATTTATCCGAGCACTTTTCAATAGGCTTTTCGGGGCTGAAAATGAACAACCGGATCAAAAATTATGGTTATATTTACTGTTCTTTATTTATTGGGCTATATTTATTATGCCATTTTTTAGAATCATATTTATTAAGTCATATTTTTAGCCATATTTATTGAGACATAATTATTGAGTCATATTTCTTGTGGCATTTTCATTAAAAGATATTTAATAAGCCATATTTATTAAGTCATGCTTATTACGCTAAATTTGTTCTGATATAGTTACTGTGTCATATTTATAATGTAGTATTTATTAGAATATATTTATTTACTGTTGAATAATCCCGAACGGGTAAACATAATTGTCAATGGATAAATCATTTAGAGTTATATTTATTATTCTATATTTATTGGGCTATATTAATTATGTCATATTTATTTTTTTATATTTATTACGTCACATTTATTGTGTCATATTTATTGAGTGTCAAACAAGCCCAAACAGTTAATCATGTTCACCAATAGATAAATCATTTTGAGCACTTTTAAATGGGCTTTTCCGGGCTGAAAATGAACAACCAGAATAAATATTATGGTCATATTTATTGAGTCATATTTATTACGCCATATTTCTTTGCCCTTATTTATTGAGCCATATTTATGTGTTATATTTATTGTGCCATATTTATATAGCTTTAAACAAGCCCGAACGGGTAAACCTGTTTGCCAAATATAGATTTATCGGAGCTTTTTTCAAATATCTTTTTCTGGATTAAAATGGACTACCATATCAAAAATTATGGTTTTATTTATCGCGCTATATTTATTGCGTCATATTTATTGAGCCATTATGATTGAGTCATATTTCAAGAGTCATATTTATTGAGACGTAATTATTGAATCATATTTCTTGAAGCATTTTCATCGTGAGATATTTAATAAGCCATATTTATTGAGCCATATTTTTTACGCCAAATTTATTGAGATATATTTATTGCCTAATATTTATTGCGTAGTATTTATTATAATATATTTATTGAGCATTGAACAAGTCTGAGTGGGTAAACCTGTTTGTCAATGGTTAAATCATTCAGAGCACTTTTTAATGTGCTTTTCGAGGATAAAAATAGACAACTGAATCCAAAGTTATGATCATATTTTTTCGGTCATTTTGAATGCGGCATATTTAATTTATCATATTTACTAAATCATATTTACTAAGCCATATTTATTGAGACTTAGTTATTGAGTCATATTTCTTGGGCCATATTTATTGAGCAATATTTTTTGAGTCATATTTATTAAGCCAATTTTATTGATAAATGGGTAAACATGTTCGCCAATGGATAGACCTTTATGTGCTCTTTTTAATTATCTTTTTCGGGCTGATAACCGACAACCGGATCATTGGCTTTTTCGGGCTTTTTTGGGCTTATAACGTCATATTTACTGTATCATATTTATATAGTAATAAACAAGCCCAAACGGGTAAACCTGTTCACCAATGGATAGATAATTCCGAGCTCTTTTAAATGTGCTTTTTCGGGCAAAAAATGGACAACCGGAACAAAAGTTGTGGTCATATTTATTAAGCCATATTTATAATGCCATATATCATGGGTCATATTTATTGGGTCATATTTACATATCTATATTTATTTGTGTCATATTTATTATGCCATATTTATATTGTATTAAACGAGCCCGAACGGTTAACCCTGTTTGCTAAAGATAGATTTATCAGAGCTTTTTTGAAATGTCTTTTTCGAGATGAATATAGACAACGAGATCAAAAAATATGGCTTTATTTATTGTGCAATATTTATTGTGCCATTTTTATTGAGCCATTTTTATTGAGTCATATTTCATGAGTCATCTTTATTGAGACATAATTATTGAACCACATTTCTTGAAGCATTTTCATTAGAGATATTTAATAAGACATTTTTATTGAGCCATATTTATTAAGCCAATTTTATTAAGAAATATTTATTGCGCCATTTTTATTTTGAAGCATTTATTATAACATATTTGTTGAGTGTTAAACGAGCCCGAGCAGGTAAACCTGTTCCCCAATTAATAAACCATTCAGAGGTCTTTTAATGAGTTTTTTCAGGCTTAAAACGAACAACCAGAACAAAAAATATGGTCATATTTATTGAATCATATTTATTGTTCCATATTTCCTTGGTCATATTTATTAAATCATATTTACTGAGGCATATTTATTTGTGTCATATTAATTGTGCCATATTTATATAGCATTAAATGAGCCCGAACTAGAAAATCTATTTGCTAAATGCTAGATTTATCCGAGCACTTTTCAATAGGCTTTCCGGGGATGAAAATGTCAACCGGATCAAAACTTATTGCTATATTTATTGTTCTATTTTTGTTGGGCTATATTTATTATGCCATTTTTTGTGTCATATTTATTGAGTCATATTGTTTGAGTCATATTTATATAGATATAATTATTGAGCCATGTTTCTTGTGTCGTTTCATTAAAAGATATTTAATAAGCCATATTTATTGAGCCATGTTTATTACGCAAAATTTATTAAGATATATTTATTGCGTTATATTTATTATGTAGTATTTATTTATAACATATTTATTTAGTGTTGAATGAGCCCGAACGGGTAAACATGATTGTCAATGGATAAATAATTTAGAGCTATATTTATTATCTTATATTTATAGGGCTATATTTATTATGTCATATTTATTTTGTCATATTTATTACGCCACATTTATTGTGCTATATTTATTGAGTGTCAAACAAGCCCAAACAGTTAATCATGTTACCAATAGATAAATCATTTCGAGCACTTTTAAATGAGCTTTTCCGGTCTAAAAATGGACAATCAGAACAAAAATTATGGTCATATTTATTGCGCCATATTTTTTGCCCTTATTTATTGAGCAATATTTATTGAGCTATATTTATTGAGCTATGTTATATTTATTGCACCATATTTATATAGCGTTAAACGAGCCCGAATGGGTAAACCTGTTTGTCAAATATAGATTTATCCGAGCTTTTTTCAAATGTCTTTTTTCAGGATGAAAATGGACTACTAGATCAAAAATTAGGGTTTTATTTATTGGGCTATATTTATTGCTCCATATTTATTGAGCCATTATGATTGAGTCATATTTCAAGAGTCATATTTATTGAGACGTAATTATTGTATTATATTTCTTGAAGCATTTTCATCGAGAGATATTTAATAAGCCATATTTATTGAGCCTTATTTTTTGCGCAAAATTTATTGAGATATATTTATTGCCCCATATTTATTACGTAGTATTTATTATAACATATTTACTAAGCGTTGAACAAGCCCGAGTGGGTAAACCTGTTTGTCAATGGATAAATCATTCAGAGCACTTTTAATGGGCTTTTCGAGGATAAAAATAGACAATTGAATCCAAAGTTATGATCATATTTATTAAGTCATATTTAATGCGCCATATTTATTTTATAATATTTACTAAACCATATTTACTAAGCCATATTTATTGAGACTTAGTTATTGAGTCATATTTCTTGTGTCATATTTATTGAGCAATATTTTTTGAGTAATATTTTTTGTGCCATATTTATAAATGCATATTTATTTTGTCATATTTATTGTGTCATATTTATTGCGCTGATATTTTACAATATTTGTTGCACGATAAAAGAGCCTGAATGGGTAAACCTGTTCGCCATTGGATAGACCTTTATGTGCTCTTTTTAATTATCTTTTTAGTGTTGATAACTGATAACCTAATCATTGGCTTTTTCGGGCTTTTCGGGCTGATAACATCATATTTACTGTATCATATTTATATAGTAATAAATAAGGTCAAACGGGTAAACCTGTTACCAATGGATAGATAATTTCAACCTCTTTTAAATGGGCATTTTCGGGCGAAAAACGGATAACCGAAACAAAAGTTATGGTCATATTTATTGAGCTATATTTATTACGCCATGTATCGTTGGCCATATTTATTGAGCCATATTTACAGTGCTATATTTATTTTTGTCATATTTATTACGTCATATTTATATAGTATTAAACGAGCCCGAACGGGTAACCCTGTTTGCCAAAGATAGATTTATCAGACCTTTTTTGAAACGACTTTTCAGGATGAATATGGACAACGAGATCAAAAACTATGGCTTTATTTATTGTGCAATATTTATTATGCCATATTTATTGAGCCATTATGATTGAGCCATATTTCATGAGTCATCTTTATTGAGACATAATTATTGAACCATATTTCTTGAAGTACTTTCATTAGAGTTATTTAATAAGATATTTTTATTGAGCCATATTTATTATGCCAATTTTATTGAGAAATATTTATTGCGTCATTTTTATTTTGAAGAATTTTTTATAACATATTTATTGAGTGTTGAATGAGCTTGAGCAGGTAAACCTGTTCCCCAATTGATAAATCATTCAGAGGTCTTTTTAATGAGTTTATTCGGGCAGAAAATGGATAACCAGAACAAAAGTTATGGTCATATTTATTGAATCATATTTATTGCATCATATTTCCTTGGCCACATTTATTAAGTCATATTTACTGAGCCATATTTTTTTGTCATATTAATTGCGCCATATTTATATAGCGTTAAATGAGCCCGAACTAGAAAATCTGTTTGTTAAATGATAGATTTATCCGAGCACTTTTCAATTGCCTTTCTAGGGCTGAAAATGGACAACCGGATCAAAAATTATGGCTATATTTATTGTTCTATATTTATTGGGCTATATTTATTATGTCATATTTATTGAGTCATATTTATTGAGTCATATTTTTTGAGTCATATTTATAGAGACATAATTATTGAGCCATGTTTCTTGTGACATTTTCATTAAAAGATATTTAATAATCCATATTTATTGAGTCATGTTTATTACGCCAAATTTATTGAGATATATTTATTGCGTCATATTTATTATGTAGTATTTATTATAACATATTTATTGAGTGTTGAATGAGCCCGAACGGGTAAACATTATTGTTAATGTATAAATCGTTTAGAGCTCTATTTATTGTTCTATATTTATTGGGCTATATTTATTATGCCATATTTATTGTGTCATACTTATTATACCACATTTATTGTGTCATATTTATTGACTGTCAAACAAGCCCAAACAGGTAATCATGTTTTCCAATAGATAAATCATTTCGAGCACTTTTAAATGGACTTTTCCAGCTGAAAATGGATAACCAGAATAAAAATTATGGTCATATTTATTGAGTCATATTTATTACGTCATATTTCTTTGGCCTTATTTATTGAGCAATATTTATTAAGCTATATTTATTTGTGTTATATTTATTACATCATATTTATATAGCGTTAAATGAGCCCGAACGGGTAAACCTGATTGCCAAATATAGATTTATCTGAGCATTTTTCAAATGTCTTATTCTGGATGAAAATGGACTGTTAGATCAAAAATTATGGCTTTATTTATTGGTCTATATTAATTGCGCCATATTTATTGAGCCGTTATGATTGAGCCATATTTCAAAAGTCATATTTATTGAGACATAATTATTGAATCGTATTTCTTAAAGCATTTTCATTGAGAGATATTTAATAAGCAATATTTATTGAGCTGTATTTTTTACGCCAAATTTATTGAGATATATTTATTGCCCTATATTTATTGTGTAGTATTTATTATAACATATTTATTGAGCATTGAACGAGCCCGAGTGGGTAAACCTGTTTGCCAATGGATAAATCATTCAGAGCATTTTTAATGGGCTTTTCCAGAATAAAAATAGACAACTGAATCCAAACTTATGATCGTATTTATTGAGTCATATTTAATGCGCCATATTTATTTTATCATATTTACAAAACAATATTTATTAAGCCATACTTATTTAGACTTAGTTATTGAGTCATATTTCTTGTGTCATATTTGTTGAGCAATATTTTTTGAGCCATATTTATTAACGCATATTTATTACACCATATTTATTGTGTTATATTTTTTGCACCATATTTGTTGCGCCTTATTGTTTTTGTCATATTTATTGTGCGATAAACAAGCCCGAATTGGTAAACCTGTTCGCCAATGGATAGACTTTTATGTGCTCTTTTTAATTGTCTTTTTCAGGCTGATAACCGACAACCCGATCATTGGCTTTTTCTTACTTTTTCAGGCTTATAATGTCATATTTACTGTGTCATATTTATATAGTAATAAACAAGCCCAAATGAGTAAACTTGTTCACCAATGGATAGATAATTTTGAGCTCTTTTAAATGGGCTTTTTCGGGAAAAAACGGACAACCGGAACAAAAGTTATGGTCATATTTATTAAGACATTTTTATTATGCCATATTTCGTTGGCCATATTTATTGATCCATATTTACAGTGCTATATTTATTTGTGTTATATTTATTACGCCATATTTATATAGTGTTAAACGAGCCCGAACGGGTAAACCTGTTTGCCAATGACAGACTTATCAGAGCTTTTTTGAAATGCCTTTTTCGGGATGAATATGGACAACGAGATCAAAAATTATGACTTTATTTATTGTGGAATATTTATTATGCCATATTTATTGAGCCATTATGATGGATCTATATTTCATGAGTCATCTTTATTGAGACATAATTATTGAACCGTTGATGCGCGAAAACGGCATCACCTATTTAATATAGGATGACTGTTCAAGAGTTGCGGGGTTAGAGGAGAGGTTTGGTGAGAGTAGCCGGGAAGGATGATGATCAGCGAAGTAGGGTGATCAGGAGCTGTCGAGCAGACGGTTACTTTTGACGGTTGTGCTTGCAGGTTGATGCCGAGGGAGTTGAGCTGAGCTAAAGAGAAGATAGAAGGGGCCTCCAGCAGCGGCAACAGCAGACTTCACCTGTCGCGACTTGAATGCCACTCTTTAGACGGGCTTTACTTTGATTAATATAGAGTTATTACAGCTTGCTATTACACCTTTACAAGAAAGCAATAAAGGGGTACAAAGGGAAGCTGGCGGTTAAGGAAAAATTGCTAGAGGAGGTCGCGCGGACTGAACTTGGAGGCCGGCAGACTGCGCGGCTAAGGAAAGAGAGGAGACCGCGCGGACTGGAGAACCAGGTCAGCAGGCCGCGCGACTAAGGAAGGAAGAGGGTGCAGACTGAGAAGAGGAGTTCGCCGGGGTTGACTGCTTGAGCTTGTTGTGGGCTGGCTTCGAGTGCGAGAGCAATGAGACTGTCCAGACAGTCGAGAATGTCCCCAAATGAGAGACATGGGGGTCTATTTATAGGACTGAGGAGGTAACGGCTTCCGGTGACATTACCCCCGGTGAGGCGGTAACTTGTGCGAGAAGAGGATGGAATATGACGAGTCCGCAACAGGTTGCACGGACTGGGGCTTGCTTTTGGAGCTGGTCCTGCTGACGGCGGACTGGGAAGAGTCCACCCCTATTGGGCTGATCGAGCCCGCACCAGGATTTTGCGGGCTGAAGGACTATCTGCCCGTTGCTGGGAAGTGGGAGCTGGAATCTTTGTGGCAGACTGCGAGAAGAATCCGCGGAGTCTGCCACTGTTGAACTGAACGAGCGCTAAGGGATGCGAGCTGAGTACCCGTTGAGTCTGCCGAGTCCGCACGAGGCTATGCGGTATGGGACTTCCTTGAGGAGATTCTACTATCTTGCGGACTGCGAGGAGAATCCGTGGAGTCTTCCACTACTGATCGAGCCCAACTCGCGAGGAACTGGATGTTGCTGCTGATCTCTGCGGGTAGCCGGGGTGCTGGAGTGTCCGCATCCTTAAGAGGACTGATGAAGCTAGCTGTCCATGCTGTTGGGGGTTGGCGACCTGGCGGACTGAGGAGGCGGGTCGCCAACTACTAAGGCTGGAGGCTTGCTGCAATGGGGTTGGTGACCTGGCGAACTGAGGAGGCAGGTCGCTAACTACTGAGGCTGGTATTGGAGGTTTTCTACAAGGGGTTGGCGACCTGTCGAACAGAGGATGCAGGTCACAAACTACTGGCCGGTGCTGGAGGCTTGCTGTAGGACCATCCTGGCAAACTGCGCAACGAGTCCGCCCAACTTGCTAATAAGAGTTTTGACCGCGCGGTATGGCGCGGTCTGGCGAAGAATGATTGACAACGCATTACTCTAGAGGGGTACTGAGACCGAGTCCGCCAACCTCTGGCGTACTGGCGAGCTAGAGTTGGTTCTGCACCGTATTGTGCGGACTAGGCGGATAGACATTTGAGTATGTCAGCATTGGACGTCACCTGTCAGGAGCGGGGTAAATAGCGGCTTGCTGCCGGCATGGGCAGATAGGGATCCGAGCCTGGCAAAGAAGTCACATGTTGAGACAAGCTGCGGTTAAGATGACAAGGGTGGCGGTCTGCATGGACGGACTACATAAGTAGTCTGCGGCGCCTACCGACCAAAGAAATAATGCGCGGCCTGGGCGGTCAGACCGCTGAGACCGCCCAAGCTGTGCGGCCTGGGCCGGACAGAGAAAAACCTGTCCGCCCATCGTAAGGCGTCGCGACCTCCGGGAAGAACCCAGAGCAGGCCGCGACTAGCGAGCTGACTACCTTGGGAAAGATCGCCGAATTTCGGGGTTAACATAATCCCCGCACTTTTTTAAGTTCAGAAAGGAACTTCGAAAAAGTTGGAGACCCACGAATATTGTGACCCACCTCAAAGAAAGTGAAGGGGACTAGGAGAGATAGATCTTGATGTCTCTCCTTAGGGGTTTTGCTGATGCCTATCTTTTTCCTGCAAGAGTAAAGTTAATGTTGGCAGTTTGGAAGATACACCTTGCGCGTACATGGGTTTTCCTTTGTAAAACGAAGAAGATGTGTCTTCTACTGAGTTCTGTTAAATGAAGGTGAGAAGAGAACATATAGGAAATAATAACTTGCAAGTACCTGAATGGGTCTTGCAAGCACCTGTTGTCCTCTACAAAGAGAAGAGTAAGCAATATGTATGAAAGGAAAAATATGTTGCAAGTACCTGAAGAGAACTTGCAAGTGTTTGCTGGTTTCTGCAAAAGAAAAGTTAGAAGCAAATATGGGGGTAAAAGTAGATTGCAAGTGTTTGCTTGATTTCTGCAAGAAAAGAGTTAGGAGTAGACAAAATATGTGTAAGTAGCTTTCAAGTACCTGTGAAGAAACTCGCAAGTGTCTGCTGATCTCTGCAAGAAAAGAGTTAGGAGCAGACAAAATATGTGAAAGTAGCTTGCAAGTACCTGTGAAGAAACTTGCAAGTGTCTGCTGATCTCTGCAAGAAAAGAGTTAGGAGCAGACAAAATATGGAGACTATGCTGCAAGTACCTGGATAAGACTTTCAGGTGCCTGCTAATCTCTGCAAAGAGAAGAGTGAGCAGCAAACATAATATAATGAACTAAGCTGCAAGTACCTGGATAAGGTTTGCAGGCATCTGCTTGATCACTGCAAGAGTAGAGTTAGCAGCGGATATGATGAAAGACTAAACTACAAGTACCTTGATAAGGCTTGCTGGTGTCCTGCTAATCACTGTAAAGAGAAGAGTTTGCAGCAAACATAATATAATGAACTAAGCTGCAAGTACCTGGATGAGGCTTACAAATGCTAACTGTTGATGAGATAAGATAGATATGAATAAATAGCAGAAGAAAGGCCTGATGCACTCTGCTGATAACTGAATGAAGATCAAACCAGAATAGTGATCTTCTTGTTATATTAGAGATGATATCTTTAACGTGAAGTCCTGATCAATAAGCTGAATGTTGGTTGTTGATATGATAGGATGGAGATGATCTGATTAGCAGAGAAGAAGCTTGACAAATTCTGTCAATCTTAATTAGATTCCAATAGCAAGGCTGGATGATCATGGAGAGCTAGATGTTTTGATCAATGATTGATGCCATTAATCATTTGATAGAAGTAATGAACAACTTTGTGAATCATCATCTGATAAAGCTTAAGCAAGCAGTGAATATGAGATGAGAATAAGCAAAATGAAAGTTGGCTAATCTTTTTGTGAGGCCGAATTGAACCTGTTCACCTGTGAAAGAGGAAGTTGATAAAAACAGGTCTATACTCGGAAATGACCAAAGAAGATTGGATGCTGCCACAGGTGTTCCCCGTGGGCCTTATGCATCGCTTGCTTGAGAAAGGTCATCACGAGTATAGTCTTACTAAGAGTACACTCCCTTGCTAGAGCACAAAAGGGAAACATGCGCAAAGATCCTAAGAAGGAAGCGGCAGATACACTGCTCTCTTGCCTCGGGTACAATCATTACTGATCAATGAGACTAGTTGCTCCAAGTGGCCTAAAGCATTGCTTGTATGTAGAAAGATCAGTGGAATTGTGGATCCCTCGAAGGCACAGATTGAGAGTACCATAGAGTGTCCGGCCATCACAGTCATGAGATGATCGAAGAAACAAGGCTATGCTTGATCGTCATTGCTTGTCAAGCAAATATCATCATAACTGTAATGTATCCTTAACGAAGTACAGCAGAGCTAACACATGGGGCTCCCCTAGCACACACTCCGTGTTAGATGCCGGCTAGGATCAGAAGTCTGAAGCCCAACATCGTAGATTGAATGGCTCCCACTGCACATACGTGAACACTCCCCACAGTATGTGGTCATAGCGGTCGTGCCAGAGAAAAATCTACGGAGGGAACAACAGAACTTGGCGGTATCTCATTGGTTCAGCGATCTCTTTGGCAAAGAGAAAAATGGAGGAAGAAGCATTACAAGAATTGAACTGTGTGAGTACGGGATCCCTGATAAAAGCTTTATTGAAAAGCATAAAAGAGCACTTAGAAGTGCTTAGTAAAGAAAATGTGTGAAAGAGTAAGAGTAAGAGTAAGAGTGACCAGCCACGGTTATGAAAAAATGTTGAAGAACTTTGAAGTCCTTTGCCGGCATAGAATAGTATTCCAAGCGCACCCTCGTCGTTGGCATTGAAGGTTTCAATGGGATTGTTGACAACAAGGAGAGGATGTGCTTTGACTTGGCTCATTCCTCTTGAGCTTCTAGGAATGTCGGCAACTTCTTTGCCCTTTGAGGTTGCTGGATCAGGGCGATTTTATTTTGGGAGCAAGTCACGCATCTTACCCTGCCGGAGCATCCTTTGCACTAGTTGGCGGAGTGCTCGGCAGTTCTCTGTCAGGTGGCCTTGCTCTTTATGGAACTCGCAGTATGATTCAGAATCTTTGGATCTTTGATCAGCCGGTCAATAAGGCCTCTTGTAGTTAGCCCTATCCTTCATGATTTGGCTTACTTCTTGCATGGCTTCATCTAGTTCATGCCCATGCAAGTCATTGTCTTGTTGTTGATCAACTGAGGCTGTTTGTGGAGATAGAGCTGGACACAGTAGCGGTTGATCTCGAGGACAAACTTAATTCGGGAAGGAGTATTGGTGGACAAGCAGAACAAAAATTATGGTCGTATTTATTGAGTCATATTTATTGCGTCATATTTCTTTGGCCTTATTTATTGAGTCATATTTATTGAGCTATATTTATTTATGTTATATTTATTGCGCCATATTTATATAGCATTAAACGAACCCGAACGGGTAAACCTGTTTGCCAAAGATAGATTTATCCGAGCTTTTTTCAAATGTCTTTTTCTGCATGAAAATGGACTACCATATCAAAAATTATGATTTTATTTATTGGGCTATATTTATTGTGCCATATTTATTGAGCCATTATGATTGAGCCATATTTCAAGAGTCATATTTATTGAGACGTAATTATTGAATCATATTTCTTGAAGCATTTTCATCGAGAGATATTTAATAAGCTATATTTATTGAGCCATATTTTTTGCGCCAAATTTATCGAGATATATTTATTGCCACATATTTATTGCGTAGTATTTATTATAACATATTTATTAAGCGTTGAACGAGCCCGAGTGGTTAAACCTGTTTGCCAATGGATAAATCATTCAGAGCTCTTTTTAATGGGCATTTCGAGGATAAAAATAGACAACTGAATCCAAAGTTATGAACATATTTATTGAGTCATATTTAATGTGCAATATTTATTTTATAATATTTACTAAACCATATTTACTAAGATATATTTATTGAGACTTAGTTATTGAGTCATATTTCTTGTGCCATATTTATTGAACAATATTCTTGTGCCATATTTATTGCGGCTGATGTTTTTGTCATATTTATTGAGCGATAAGCGAGCCCGAATGGGTAAACCTGTTCGTCAATGGATAGACCTTTATGTGTTCTTTTTAATTGACTTTTTTGAGGTGATAACCGACAACCAGATCATTGACTTTTTCGGGCTTTTTCGGGTTTTTTCGGGCTAATAACGCCATATTTATTGTGTCATTTTTATATAGTAATAAATAAGCCCAAACGGGTAAACCTGTTCTCCAATGGATAGATAATTTCGAGCTCTTTTAAATGGGCTTTTTCGGGCAGAAAACGGACAACCGGAACAAAAGGTATGGTCATATTTATTGAGCCATATTTATTGCGCCATATTTCGTTGGTCATATTTATTGAGCCATATTTATAGAGCTATATTTATTTGTGTCATATTTATTATGTCATATTTATATAGTGTTAAACGAACCCGAACGAGTAAACCTGTTTGCCAAAGATAGATTTATCAGAGTTTTTTTAAAATGTCTTTTTCGGGATGAATATGGACAACGAGATCAAAAATTATGGCTTTATTTATTGGGCAATATTTATTATGTCATATATATTGAGCCATTATGATTGAGCCATATTTCATGAGTCATCTTTATTGAGACATAATTATTGAACCATATTTCTTGAAGAATTTTCATTAGAGATATTTAATAAGGTATTTTTATTGAACCATATTTATTATGCCAATTTTATTGAGAAATATTTAGAGCATCTCCAATCGTTCGCTATTCTCTAAAAATAACGAACGATTTCACTCCAAACGTTCGCTATTCCCGACTGTAAAAATGGCGCTGGACTCTCTCCCCCTCTAAATTTAGAGACGGGAGAGAGAAAATGGAGTGGCTGTAAAACTTTTTATTGTATTTTTTATTTTTTTTATCTTTTAAAATTAGGTATTATAAAACTCATCAATTTTAATACATCATTCATAATCGTCAATATATTTCTTCAAATATGAAATATGACATGTAATATATCAATAAATTTGTTTTTTTGAGACCTAAAAAATGAGACTAATATTAAATACTTTCTAATTAGTATTGATCATGCAAATACGAAAAGAAGACATTCGTCGTTTCGCCATATGATCAATACATATTAATTTTCAATTTGATCATGCAAATACGAAGAGAAGACGTTCGTTGTTTCGCCGTTTCATCTGTCATATCAAATATTATTGTTTTATTTATTGGGCTATATTTATTACGTCATATTTGTTGAGCCATTATGATTGAGTCATATTTCAAGAGTCATATTTATTGAGACGTAATTATTGAATCATATTTCTTGAAACATTTTCATCGAGAGATATTTAGTAAGCCATATTTATTGAGCCATATTTTTGCGCCAAATTTATTGAGATATATTTATTGCCCCATATTTATTGCGTAGTATTTATTATAACATATTTATTGAGCGTTGAATGAGCCCGAGTGGGTAAACCTGTTTGCCAATGGATAAATCATTCGGAGCACTTTTTAATTGGTTTTTCTAGGATAAAAATAGACAACTGAATCCAAAGTTATGATCATATTTATTGAGTCATATTTAATGCGTCATATTTATTTTATCATATTTACTAAACCATATTTACTAAGTCATATTTATTGAGACTTAGTTATTTAGTCATATTTCTTGTGCCATATTTATTGAGCAATATTTTTTGAGCCATATTTATTAAAGCATATTTATTACATCATATTTATTGTGTCATATTTATTGCACCATATTTATTACGCCAGATTTTTTTGCAATATTTGTTACGTTATAAACAAGCTCGAATGGGTAAACCTGTACGCTGATGGATAGACCTTTATGTTCCCTTTTTAATTGTCTTTTTCGGGTTGATAACCAACAACAGGATCATTGGCTTTTTCGGGCTTTTCGGGCTTATAACGTCATATTTACTGTATCATATTTATATAGTACTAAACAAGCCCAAACGGGTAAACCTGTTCACCAATGGATATATAATTTCAAGCACTTTTAAATGTGCTTTTTCGGGCGAAAAACGGACAACCGGAACAAAAGTTATGGTCATATTTATTGAGCCATATTTATTATGCCATATATCGTTGGACATATTTATTGAGCCATATTTACAGAGCTATATTTATTTATGTCATATTTATTACGCCATATTTATATAGTGTTAAACGGGCCCGAACGGGTAACTCTGTTTGCCAAAGATAGATTTATCAGAGCTTTTTTGAAATGTCTTTTTCGGGATGAATATAGACAACAAGATCAAAAATTATGGCTTTATTTATTGTGCAATATTTATTGTGCCATATTTATTGAGCCATTATGATTGAGCCATATTTCATGAGTCATCTTTATTGAGACATAATTATTGAACCATATTTCTTGAAGTATTTTCATTAGAGATATTTAATAAGACATTTTTATTGAGCCATATTTATTACGCCAATTTTATTGAGAAATATTTATTGCGCCATTTTTATTTTGAAGCATTTTTTATAACATATTTATTGAGTGTTGAACGAGCTTGAGCAGGTAAACATGTTCCCCAATTGATAAATCATTCAGAGGTATTTTCAATGAGTTTTTTCGGGCTGAAAATGGATAACCAGAACAAAAGTTATGGTCATATTTATTGAATCATATTTATTGCGCCATATTTCTTTGGCCATATTTATTAAATCATATTTACTGAGCCATATTTTTTTGTGTCATATTAATTATGCCATATTTATATAGCGTTAAATGAGCCCGAACTGGAAAATCTATTTGTTAAATGATAGATTTATCCGAGCACTTTTCAATACGCTTTCCGGGGCAGAAAATGGGCAACCGGATCAAAAATTATGGCTATATTTATTGTTCTATATTTATTGGGTTATATTTATTATGTCATATTTATTGAGTCATATTTATTGAGTCATATTTTTTGAGCCATATTTATTGAGATATAATTATTGAGTCATGTTTCTTGTGGCATTTTCATTAAAAGATATTTAATAAGCCATATTTATTGAGTCATGTTTATTACGCCAAATTTGTTGAGATATATTTATTGCATCATATTTATTATATAGTATTTATTATAATATATTTATTGAGTGTTGAATGAGCCCGAACGGGTAAACATGATTGTCAATGGATAAATCATTTAGAGCTCTATTTATTGTTCTATATTGATTAGGCTATGTTTATTATGCCATATTTATTATGTCATATTTATTACGCCACATTTATTACGCCACATTTATTGTGCCATATTTATTGAGTGTCAAACAAGCCCAAACAGGTAATCACTGCAAAGAGAAGAGTTTGCAGGAAACATAATATAATGAACTAAGCTACAAGTACCTGGATGAGGCTTGCAAATGTTAACTGTTGATGAGATAAGATGGATATGAATAAACAGCAGAAGAAAGGCCTGATGCACTCTGTTGATAACTGAATGAAGATCAAACCAGAATAGTGATCTTCTTGCTATATTAGAGATGATATCTTTAACGTGAAGTCTTGATCAATAAGCTGAATGTTGGTTGTTGATATGATAGGATGGAGATGATCTGATTAGCAGAGAAGAAGCTTGACAAATTCTGCCAATATTAATTAGATTCCAATAGCAAGGCTGGATGATCATGGAGAGCTAGATGCTTTGATCAATGATTGATTCCATTAATCATTTGATAGAAGTAATGAGCAACTTTGTGAATCATCATCTGATAGAGCTTAAGCAAGCAGTGAATATGAGATGAGAATAAGCAAAATGAATGTTGGCTAATCTTTTTGTGAAGCCGGATTGAACCTGTTTACCTATGAAAGATGCAGTTGATAAAAAGAGGTCTATACTCGGAAATGACCAAAGAAGACTGGATGCTTCCACAGGTGTTCCCCGTAGGCCTTATGCATCGCTTGCCTGAGAAAGGTCATCATGAGTATAGTCCTTCTAAGAGTACACTCCCTTGCCAGAGCACAAAAGGGAGACATGCGCAAAGATCCTAAGAAGGAAGCGTCAGATGCAATGCTCTCTCGCCTCGGGTACAATCATCACTTGATCAACGAGATTAGTTGCGCCAAGTGGCCTAAAGCATTGCTTTTCTGTGGAAAGATCAGTGGAATTGTGGATCCCGCGAAGGTACGGATTGAGAGTACCATAGAGTGTCCGGCCATCACAGTCATGAGATGATCGAAGAGACAAGGCTACGCTTGGTCGTCATTGCTTGTCAAGCAAAGATTATCGTAACTGTTATGTATCCTTAACAAAGCACAGCAGATCTAACACATGGGCCTCCCCGAGCACACACTCTGTGTCAGATGCCGGCTGGGATCCGAAGTCTGAAGCCCAACATCGTAGATTGAATGGCTCCCACTGCACATACATGAACATTCCCCACAGTATGTGGTCATAGCGATCGTGCCAGAGAAAAATCTACGGAGGGAACAACAGAACTTGGCGGTATCTCATTGGTTCAGCGATCTCTTTGGCAAAGAGAAAAATGGAGGAAGAAGCATTACAAGAAGGGAACTGTGTCAGTACGGGATCCCTGATAAAAGCTTTATTGAAAAGCATGAAAGAGCACTTAGAAGTGCTTAGTAAAGAAAATGTGTGAAAGAGTAAGAGTAAGAGTGACCAGCCACGGTTATGAAAAAACGTTGAAGAACTTTGAAGTCCTTTGCTGGCTTAGAATAGTCTTCCAAGAGCGCCCTCATCGTCGGCATCGAAGGTTTCAATAGGATTGTTGACAACAAGGAGAGGATGTGCTTCGACTTGGCTCACTCCTCTTGAGCTTCCAGGAATGTCGGCAACTTCTTTGCCCTTTAAGGTTGCTAGATCAGGGCGATTTTCTTTTGGTAGCAAGTCATGCATCTTACCCTGCCGGAGCATCCTTTGTACTAGTTGGCGGAGTGCTCGGCAGTTCTCTGTCAGGTGGTCTTGCTCTTTATGGAACTCGCAGTATGGTTCAGAATCTTTGGATCTTTGATCAGTCGGTCGATAAGTCCGTTTGTAGTTAGCCCTATCCTTCATGATTTGGCTTACTTCTTGCATGGCTTCATCTAGTTCATGCTCATGCAAGTTATTGTCTTGGTGTTGATCAACTGAGGTTGTTTGTAGAGATGGAGCTGGCAGCAGTAGCGGTTGATCTCGAGGACGAACTTAATTCGGGAAGGAGTATTGGTGGTGTTGAAATCTTCTTCCCTAACTTGAGTTCGGTGGAAAGTCTTTCCGAGGAGATCTTGGAGGTTGCTTGTGGACAGGAGGATCTTTCTCTGCTAAAAGCCGGGAGACGAAGCCGGGGTTGATCTTTTCACCTCGAATGTACGAGTTGGCTAAGGAAATCAACTCTTGATATGTTCTTGGCGCTTGGACATTGGCTTCAAATTTGAGCAGCCCTTCACGAAGACCATGAATAAGAGCCACTCGGTACATCTCTTGATCAACAATCTAGATGTCCAAGATCTCTCTTTGGAATCGATCAACGAATTGAGACCAGGTTTTATTCTCTCACTGCTTGATCTCAAAGAGGGCTTCAGGACCGCCATTTCTCTTAGTTCAGGTAGAGAATCTGAGCAAAAACTCCCTTCGCAGATGAGCAAAGGAAGTGATGGAGTGAGGGCGAATACCATAGAACCAGTCCCTCACTTTCCCATCAAAGGTTGTGACAAGGAGCTTGCACTTAGTTGCATCTGAGAGAGTTTTGAGAGCAACGGCTGACTCGAAGGCTTGAAGATGCTTCACTGGATCAGTCTCTCTAATGTAGATCGTCAATCGCGGCTCTCTGAAGTTAGCTAGAGTTGGTTCATGGCGAACGTTCTCTATAAATGGTTACGGCTCTTCTTGTTCTCCTACAGTATAAGGAAAATAGGGAGCATAAGATGCAGCTACACAAGCAGGAGGATAAAAGGGAAAAGTTGTTGTAGGAGGAGCAAAGGTAGGAGCTGAAGGGTAGGGGTAACTTCCCTGAAAATTGAGGAATCTTGCTGGACTTCCCCGGGCTGCTTCCCGGAAGAAGTTTTAACGAGCTGCAAACTCATAATCTTGAGGATGCAAAGGTGCTGCAGGCCCTTGCGGAAAGGTTGTTGTATAAGGAGGATAGAGTGGAGGGCAAGCTTGATCATGAGCTGTCGAGCAGACTGTTACTTTTGATGGTTGTGCTTGCAGGTTGATGTCGAGAGAGCTGAGCTGAGCTAAAGAGAAGAGAGAAGGGGGCCGCTATCAGCGGCAACAGCAGACTTCGTCTGCCACAGCTTGATTGACACTCTTGCAGCGGGCTGTCCTTTGATTAATATAGAGTTGTTATAGCTTGCAATTACACCTTTAAAAGAAAGCAATAAAGGGGTACAAAGGGAAGCTGGCGGTTAAGGAAAGAATGCCAGAGGAGGTCGGGCGGACTGAACTTGGAGGTCGGCAGACCGCGCGGCTAAGGAAAGAGCGTAGACCGCGCGGACTGGAGAGTAAGGTCGGCAAGCCGAGCGACTAAGGAAGGAAGTGGGTGCGGACTGAGAAGAGGAGTCTGCAAGGGTTGACTGCTTGAGCTTGATGTGGGCTGGATTCGAGCACGAGAGCGATGAGACTGTCCAGACTGTCCAGAATGACCCCAAATGAGAGTCAAGGGGGTCTATTTATAGGCCCGAGGAGGTAACGGCTTCCGGTGGTGTTACCCCCGGTGAGGCGGTAACTTGTGCGAGAAGAGGATGGAATCCACCGAGTTTGCAACAGGCCGCGCGGACTGGGGCTTGCTTCTGGAGCTGCTCCTGCTGACGGTGGACTGGGAAGTGTCCTCCCCTATTGAGCTGATCGAGCTCGAGCAAGGATTGTACGTGCTGAAGGACCATCTGCCCGCTGCTGGGAAGTGGGAGCTGGAAGATATGTGACAGGCTGCAAGGAGAATCCGCGGAGTCCTCCACTATTGAACTGAACGAGCGCTAAGCGATGCGAGCTGAGTGCCCACTGAGTCCGCCGAGTCTGCACGTGGCTGTGCGGTCTGGCACTGTCTTGAGGAGATTCTTCTGCCTAGCAGACTGCGAGGAGAATCCGTGGAGTCTGCCACTACTGATCGTGCCCACGGCAAGACCACGGGCTGAGGAAGGTTGACCCTGCTACTGGAGAGGTGGATGCTGAGTGGCGGACTGCATAGCGAATCTGCTGAGTCCGCAGAGTACACATACGCTGACAAGCTGAGTCCGCCGAAGATGAGGCCTGCTGTTGCTGAGGAGCTGGAGCTGGGGTTCATCAATGTAGGCATACTGGAAGGTTTGGCTATACTTCGAGTCCGCCCAGCTCGCGAGGAACTAGATATTGTTGCTGATCTTTGAGGGTAGCCGGGGTGCTGGAGTGTCTGCATCCTTAAGCGGATTGATGAAGCTGGATGTCCATGCTGCTGGGGGTTTGCGACCTGGCGGACTGAGGAGGCGGGTCGCCAACTACTGAGGCTTGAGGCTTGCTGCAAGGGGTTTCCAACCTGGCGGACTGAGGAGGCAGGTCGCCAACTACTGAGGCTGGCACTGGAGGCTTGTTGCAAGGGGTTAGCGACCTGTCAGATTGAGGAGGCAGGTCGCCAAATATTAAGGCTGGAGATGGAGGCTTGCTGGAGGGCTATCCTGGCAGACTGCGCAACGAGTTTTATCTGTTTGGTATGGCGCGGTCTAGCGAAGAATGATTGACAACGTTGCTCTAGAGGGGTGCTGAGACCGAGTCCACCAAACTCTGGCGGACTAGCGAGCTGGAGTTGGGTCCGCACTGTATTGTGCGGACTGGGTGGATAGACATTTGAGTCCATCAGCAATGGACGTCACTTGTGAGGTGTGGGCTAAGTAGCGTCTTGCTGACGGCATGGGCGGATAGGGATCCGAGTCCGGCAAAGAGGGCACCTGTTGAGACAAGCTGCGGTTAAGCTGACAAGGGTGGCAGCCTGCAGCGGCAGACTATAGAAGCAGTCTGCGGCCCCTGCCGACCAAAGAAACAATGCGCGGCCTGGGTAGTCAGATCGCTGAGACCTCCCAAGCTGTGCGGCCTGGGCGTACAGAGAAAAACCTGTCCGCCCATCCTAAGGCGTCGCGGCCTCCGGGAAGAACCCGGAGAAGGCCGCGACTAGCGAGCTGGCTACCTTGGGAAGGATTACCGATTTCGCGGTTAACATGAACCATATTTCTTGAAGCATTTTCATTAGAGATATTTAATAAGATATTTTTATTGAGTCATATTTATTACGCCAATTTTATTGAGAAATATTTATTGCGCCATTTTTATTTTGAAGCATTTATTATAACATATTTATTGAGTGTTGAACGAGCCCGAGCAGGTAAACCTGTTCCCCAATTGATAAATTATTCAGAGGTCTTTTCAATGAGTTTTTTCGGACTGAAAACGGACAACTGGAACAAAAGTTATGGTCATATTTATTGAATCATATTTATTGCGGCATATTTCCTTGGCCATATTTATTAAGTCATATTTACTGAGTCATATTTATTTGTGTCATATTAATTGCGGCATATTTATATAGCATTAAATCAGCCCGAACTTGAAAATCTATTTGTTAAATGATTGATTTATCTGAGCACTTTTCAATAGACTTTCCGGGGCTGAAAATGGACAACCGGATCAAAAATTAAGGCTATATTTATTGTTCTATATTTATTGGGCTATATTTATTATGCCATATTTATTGAGTCATATTTATTGAGCCATATTTTCTGAGCCATATTTATTGAGACATAATTATTGCGCCATGTTTCATGTGGCATTTTCATTAAAAGATATTTAATAAGCCATATTTATTGATCCATGTTTATTATGCCAAATTTGTTGAGAAATATTTATTGCGTCATATTTATTATGTAGTATTTATTATAACATATTTATTGAGTGTTGAATGAGCCCGAACGCGTAAACATGATTGTCAATGGATAAATCATTTAGAGCTATATTTCTTATTCTATATTTATTTGGCTATATTTATTATGTCATATTTATTTTGTCATATTTATTACGCCACATTTATTGTGCCATATTTATTGAGTATCAAACATGTCCAAATAGTTAATCATGTTCACCAATAGATAAATCATTTCGAGCACATTTAAATGCACTTTTTTGGGTTGAAAATGGACAACCAGAACAAAAACTATGGTCATATTTATTGAGTCATATTTATTGCGTCATATTTCTTTGGCCTTATTTTTTGAGCCATATTTATTGAGCTATATTTATCTGTGTTATATTTATTGCGGCATATTTATATAGCGTTAAACGAGTCCAAACGGGTAAACCTGTTTGCCAAAGATAGATTTATCCGAGCTTTTTTCAAATGTCTTTTTCAGGATGAAAATGGACTACCAGATCAAAAATTATGATTTTATTTATTGGGCTATATTTATTGCACCATATTTATTGAGTCATATGTCAAGAGTCATATTTATTGAGATGTAATTATTGAATCATATTTTTGAAGCATTTTCATCGAGAGATATTTAATAATCCATATTTATTGAGACATATTTTTTGCGCCAAATTTATTGAGATATATTTATTGTCCCATATTTATTGCATTGTATTTATCATAATATATTTATTGAGCGTTGAACGAGCACGATTGGGTAAACCTGTTTGTAAATGGATAAATCATTCAGGGCACTTTTTAATGGACATTTAGAAGATAAAAATAGACAACTGAATCCAAAGTTATGATCATATTTATTGAGTCATATTTAATGCGCCATATTTATTTTATCATATTTACTAAACCATATTTATTAAGCCATATTTATTGAGACTTAGTTATTGAATCATATTTCTTGTGTCATAGTTATTGAATAATATTTTTGAGACATTTATTAACGCATATTTATTACAGCATATTTATTGTGTCACTTTTTATTGCGTCATATTTATTGTGCCCGATTTTTTTGCCAAATTTATTGAACGATAAACGAGCCCGAATGGGTAAACCTGTTTGTCAATTGATAGACCTTTATGTGTTATTTTTAATTAGCTTTTTCGGGCTGATAACCGATAGCCGGATCATTGGCTTTTTCGGGACTTTTCGTGCTTTTTCGGGCTGATAACGCCATATTTACTATGTCATATTTATATAATAATAAAAAAGCCCAAACGGGTAAACCTGTTCCCCAACGGATAGATAATTTCGAGCTCTTTTAAATATGCTTTTTCGGGCGGAAAATTGGCAACCAGAACAAAAGTTATGGTCATATTAATTGAGCTATATTTATTATGCCATATTTTGTTGGTCATATTTATTGAGCCATATTTACAGAACTATATTTATTTGTGTCATATTTATTACTCAATATTTATATAGTGTTAAACGAGCCTGAACGGGTAAACCTGTTTGCCAAAAATAGATTTATCCGAGTTTTTCTGAAATGTCTTTTTCGGGATGAATATGGACAACGAGATCAAAAATTATGGCTTTATTTATTGGACAATATTTATTATGTCATATTTATTGAGCCATTATGATTGAGCTATATTTCATGAGTCATCTTTATTGAGACATAATTATTGAACCATATTTCTAGAAGCATTTTCATTAGAGATATTGAATAAGATATTTTTATTGAGCCATATTTATTACGCCAATTTTATTGAGAAATATTTATTGCGCCATTTTTATTTCGAAATATTTATTATAACATATTTATTGAGTGTTTAACGAGCCCGAGCGAGTAAACCTGTTCCCCAAAGGATAAATCATTCAGAGGTTTTTCAGACTTAAAACGGACAACCGGAACAAAAGTTATGGTCATATTTATTGAATCATATTTATTGCGCCATATTTCCTTGGCCATATTTATTGAGCCATATTTACAAAGCCATATTTATTTGTGTCATATTAATTGCGCCATATTTATATAGCGTTAAATGAGCCTGAACAGGAAAATCTATTTGCTAAATAATAGATTTATCCGAGCACTTTTCAATAGACTTTTTGGGGCTCAAAATGGACAATCGGATAAAAAAATATGGTTATATTTATTGTTTTATATTTATTGGGCTATATTTATTATGCCATATTTTTTGAGTCATATTTATTGAGCCATATTTTTTGAGCCATATTTATTGTGACATAATTATTGAGCCATGTTTCGTGTGACATTTTCATTAAAATATATTTAATAAGCCTTTTAACCATGTTCATTACGTCAAATTTATTGAGATATATTTATTGTTTCATATATATTAAGTAGTATTTATTATAACATATTTATTGAGTGTTGAATGAGCCCGAACAGGTAAACATGTGTCATTGGATAAATCATTTAGAGCTATATTTATTGGGGTATATTTATTATACCATATTTATTTTGCCATATTTATTACGCCACATTTATTGGGCCATATTTATTGAGTGTCAAACAAAACCAAACTGGTAATCATGTTCACCAATAGATAAATCATTTCGAATACTTTTAAATGGGCCGTTCTGGTCTGTAAATGGACAACCAGAACAAAAATTATGTTCATATTTATTGAGTCATATTTATTGTGCCATATTGCTGTGGCCTTATTTATTGGGCCATATTTATTGAGCTATATTTATTGGTGTCATATTTATTGTGTCATATTTATATAGCGTTAAACGAGCTCGAACGGGTAAACCTGTTTACCAAAGATAGATTTATCCGAGCTTTTTTCAAATGTCTTTTTCTGGATGAAAATGGACTGCGAGATCAAAAATTATGGCTTTATTTATTGGGCTATATTTATTGCGCCATATTTATTGAGCCGTTATGATTAAGCCATATTTCAAGAGTCATATTTATTGAGACATAATTATTGAATCATATTTCTTGAAGCATTTTCATTGAGAGATATTTAATAAGCTGTAACGCCCCTGTTTTTCCGGCAATTATGTAATGCCTTGGGCTTGTTTTGATTTTCGGGAAGTCCTCCAAAAGGTGAGTTTTTGTCGACGATTGTTAGTTTTTTTTCTGGGCGTTGTTTGGAGTTCGACGATCGTCGAGCGGAGCTCGACGATTGTTAGTTTTTTCTGTGCGCTGTTTGGAGTTCGACGATCGTCGAGCGGAGCTCGACGATTGTTAGTTTTTCTTGGCGCTGTTCGGAGTTAGACGATCGTCAAGTGGAGCTCGACGATTGTAAGTTTCTCTAGGCATTGTTTAGAGGTCGACGATCGTCGAATGCAGCTCGACGATTGTCATGCTGAGCTCAACGAAGCGTCAAGTGGAGCTCGTTGTAGGTCTAGCGGTTCTGGGTGTTGAGTTCGTCGATCAGGCCTTGTATTTCTGCGTTCGATAATTTTTGAACAGATTTAGTTGAATGTAGTTTCCCTTTTTATTCGACGATCGTCGAGCTGAGCGGTCTGGTGTCGACACAGTTGTGTCGACACCGTTGAGCTGTCGGGTGTCGACACAGCTGTGTCGACACTGCCGTCTGGTGTCGACACAGTAGTGTCGACACTACCGTCTGGTGTAGGCACAGTTGTGTCGACACCGCTGAGCCATCTGGTGTCGACATAATTGTGTCGACAGCGCTGGGCTGTTGGGCGTCGACACAGCTATGTCGACACTGCCGTCTGGTGTCGACACAGTTGTGTCGACACCGCTGGGTTGTCGGGTGTCGACACAGCTGTGTCGACACTGCCGTCTGGTGTCGACACAGTTGTTTCGACACCGCTGGGCTGTCGGGTGTCGACACAGATGTGTCGACACTGCCATCTGGTGTCGGTCGACACAGCTGTGCCGACACTGCCGGTTTTAGTTGAACCCGGTCTTTTCTGCGGTTTAATATTTATGCTTTCTCCTTCTTCTTCATCTTCGAGCCGACCTAGAACTTCTTCTACCTTTCCGTACCAGAGCAGCGTGTGAGGAGAAGGTTGTCCGTCCGTGCTTCTTCCGGTGGCCACCGACGGAGCTCCGGTGCTCGGAATTTCCAACCGATAGTAGATCTGGAAAGCTCTCGTCGAGAGTTTCGCCCTCGTGGTAATTTCTTCCCCGTTTCTTGAGATTTTCTTGTTAGGGTTTTCGGCCCTAATTGTTATTTCGGACATCTTTCATTCAGATTTCGGCTCCTATCACGACGTGTGGAGATTTGGAGAGTTTTTCCGGTAAATCGAGGCAAGTGGTGTTCTTGCTCTCCCTCTTGTTCTTGATTCTAAATTTTTTGCCCTTTCCAACAATTGTTTGAGCTTATTATATTTCGATTGTTGAGTTGCTTGTCCTGAAATCCTAACTCCCCCCCCCCCCCCCTCTATTCCTGGAATTGTGACTTGATGTCCCCTAGCCTTAACCCCAAAGTTCTAGTCCACTGAATTGGTAAACAAATTGGTTGTCGTGGTGTTATAACCATCGAGTCATCTTGTTCGTTTTTTTTCTTGATTAAACTTCACTTGCTTTACTTTGAAATGCTCTTATGCAGTCCACCTTGTTGGTTAACCTTGAGTTTGTGCTGAATAGAAAGGAATTCTACTTGTATAATTATGTAATTAAAGAATACAGATGAACTGTGCGAGTTGGGGTCCTCCCTCGGCATAGTGCTTATTACAGATGGACTGTGCGCGTTGGGGTCCTCCCTCGGCATAGTGCTTATTACAGATGGATTGTGCGCGTTGGGGTCCTCCCTCGGCATAGTGCTTAATTCTTTGATGGACTGTGCGCGTTGGGGTCCTCCCTCGGTATAGTGCTTATTACAGATGGACTGTGCGCGTTGGGGTCCTCCCTCGGCATAGTGCTTAATGCTCTGATGGACTGTGCGTGTTGGGGTTTCTCCCTCAGCATAGTGGATATTAATGAAAGTTTGAACTTTTGATGCTGGTGTTTTGTTCTGTCTTGATAATGTGATTAGCCCTTCTTGTTTGGCTAGTTTTACTGTTGCTTACTTTTACTCTGCTGCTGACCCTTTTGTTGCAGTCGTTTTACAATTCCCTTCACTTTGAGGTTTGTGTAGTTTGCCTTTACTCTTTGCACTACTTGTATCTTGCTTCTGAGGTGTTCTTCTTTTGAATGCCTTAGGATCGGAGCTATATCAGTTTTAGCTGACCGTGTTGTGCTTCTGGTGCTGCTGGTTTCTGCGGCCGTTTGTTTTCACCTCTGAGCTTGAGGTAGTTGTTTTGTTTAGACTTGTCAGATTTTGCTATGGGTTCGTGTCAGTTGTTGACGCACATAGACTTTGACCTTTCTATGATAGACTACTTGCTACTTTTTCTGATGTCACTTTTTTACCTGTTTGTACTTGCTCTCTGGGAAAGATTTATGTTAGGATGCATTTAGTTATTTTAAAATATACAAAACTGCATTCTGGAGCATCGGCATAGCATGATTTTCAACTACTAAATCTTCTACTTTTAAGCGTTATAAAAGTTCTTTATATACATTAAATGTAGAAGTCACATCATCACTTTAAGACATTAGACCTTCACTCTCATGTAGGTTAACAAATGAACCAACTCAGTTTTCTCCTTCGCGTAAAACTTATATATTTTCTCACCTATGGACTAGTGGTCCACCCGACCGAGGGACACGGTCATTAACTCAAATCTTATATGCATTATTTTCAACTTAATTTCATAAATCTTTTAAATGAAGTAATGTGATGTCGGGTTGCCTGAGCGTCTGCAGTTGTCCCCTGCACGGCGTGGCATCACGGCACATATTTTCTCTACTCTGACGTATTATTGAATACGGAGAAAATGTGGGTCGTGACAGTTGCTATCAGAGGAAGGTTTTGCAAGAGGGTTGGTTTGTTTGGCAAGCTATTCGAACAACTTTCCCTTAAGCAAAACTCTAATTGTATCATTTCATTGCATACACACACCAATATGTCATCAGTAGATCTTGATGAAAGCACGAACACTACACTCATAGCTTGATAAGAAGTATACGGGGCATATTATGTAGTATGGGATGTATAATATATGTTTGTATATGGATCCACCATAGGTGGCAACATGTGACGATTATGTAGTATGGGATGCATAACCATCATCACGTGGATGCCCATTAGCACGTTTTTTTTTCTTCGTTACATACAATATTATGTAGTATGAGATGCACAACATTGTATGTGTACGCCGCTCATAACATGCACTAAGGCCTTTTTTAGAATGCATAGCATGGCATACATAACATATCATTGCATAAGCACGCGTGCCAAGTTAAAGATCTGCACGATGACATGTGTACACCCATGATTTGAGATGAGATTTAAACGTTCATGCATTCATATTATATGCACGAGTTAGAAGCATAACATCATTTTATGATTTCCTAGAGCAAGGTGACAGCAAGAGCAAGTATCTGTTCGTTCCTGATCCGATCTGAGTCAGGGTATCCAAAAATGCCCCATCTCCCTAGGCGGATTTCTAGCATTTGCGGATCTAAAGGTGTTATATCTGGTAGACTTTGACGTGATTTTGGGCATGGACTGGTTGTCCAGCTATGATGTCGTCATTCAGTGCAAACACAAGCGCTTGGATTTCAAAGGTAGCAATGGCCAGCCCATGAGTGTGTATGGTTTGCCGCGTCAGGAATCTCCGATCATTTCTGCGGTACGTGCTCGCAAATTTCTAGAGTCTGGCTGTGATTCTTTTCATGTCTCTGTTTCTGTTCTGGGAGCTGCACCGGTTGAGTCTCGGGTTGAGGACGTTTCTGTGGTGCGTGAGTTTCCAGATGTTTTTCTTGTTAGTCTTCCTGGACTTCCTCCTGAGAGAGAGGTAGAGTTTGTTATAGACCTCGAGCAGGCACTCGCCCTATTGCAAAGGCACCGTACCGCATGGCGCCGTATGAGTTAGAGGAGTTGCATACTCAACTGGATTAGTTATTGCAGTGCGGTTTTATTAGACCCAGTTCTTCCCCCTGGGGTGCACCAGTGCTCTTTGTAAAGAAAAAGGATGGAACGATGAGGCTATACATTGATTATTGAGAGCTAAACAAGGTGAAAATTAAGAACAGATATCCGTTGCCTAGGATCGATGACTTGTTCGATCAGTTGCGAGGAAGCTCCGTATTCTCTAAGATTGACCAAGAGGAGATTGTGTTCTGCTCCAGTATTGGCATTGCCGGTGGAAGGAGTAGAGTATGCGGTTTATGTAGACGCCTCGCGTGTTGGACTCGGTTGCGTGTTGATGCAGGATGGAAAAGTGGTTGCGTATGGATCGAGACAATTGAAGGTGCATGAAAAGAATTATCCTACGCACGACCTGGAATTTGCGGCCGTCATTTATGCCTTGAAGTTGTGGAGACATCTTTTATATGGAGTGTCGTGCAAAATATATTCAGAACACAAAAGTTTGAAAAATGTCTTCACTCAGAATGATTTGAATTTGCGCCAGCATCGGTGGCTAGAGTATGTTACGGACTACGAAGTCGATATCCTTTATCATCCCGGCAAGGCTAATGTAGTACCAGATGCGTTGAGCCGGAAGCCCACACATATCTTTAACCTCTCTGTGCAATCCCTTGTTGAAGTGTTCTTGCTCATGGACATAACCTTAGGGAATAGCGCTTCGCCGAGTAGCTTAGAGGCGGTTGAGCCTTCGTGGATTACTCTCACTAGGCTACATCCGAAGGACGATCCTGAATTACAGCATTACCTGACTTTTCAATTGACGACGTGGGTACCCTAAAGTACCATGGCAGATACTGTATTCCCGCTGTTGGGGACAACCGATCAAGAATATGTAGTGAAGCGCATGGTTCAAGTGTAGCTTATCATCCTGGATCCATGAAAATGTACAAAGATTTGAAGCAGATTGTTTGGTGGTCAGGCATGAAGAACGACATCGCAAGATATGTATCTGAATGTTATACCTGTCAGCGTGTCAAAGCTGATCATAGAAGGTCGGGTGGTAAGCTAACGCCTTTAGATATACCGACTTGGAAGTGGGAGAGTTTATCCATGGATTTCATCACAGGTTTGTCGAGATCTCCCCCAGGACATGATGCAGTGTGGGTTATCATGGACAGACTAACCAAGTGTGCCCACTTTGTGCCTTTCAAGATTAATTATTCCATGGAAAAGATAGTTGAGCTTTATCTGGACGAAGTTATCAGACTTCATGGTGTACCTACGAGCATTATGTCAGACCGAGACTCCAGATTCATGTCTCGTTTCTGGCAGAGCTTGCAAGGAGCTCTAGGTACTGACCTTAGGTATTCTACTGCCTATCATCCTCAGACAAATGGTCAGATAGAGAGAGTTAATCAGATCTTGGAGGATATGATTAGATTCTATATTCTGGACCATGGTGGGGCTTGGGATAAACGCCTCGGATTGATGGAGTTCGCCTACAATAACAGCTATTAGGAGAGTTTGCAGATGGCGCACTTTGAAGCTTTATATGGAAGCTGTTGTCGAACTCCCCTGTTTTGGCCAGAAGTTGGTGAGAAACCCTTGCTCGGACCGGAAGCGCCGGAGGATATGAGTACGTCAGTAATGCATATTCGTGAAAAGCTGAAGTTAGCTCAGGAGCGATACGAGAAGTATGCAAACCAGCACAGAGTTGATCTGGAGTTTGCAGTTGGGTACATGGTGTTTCTGAAGGTCTCACCAATGCCATGTGTTAAAATATTTGGAAGAAACCATAAACTAGATCCCAGGTATGTGGGGCCTTTTCAGATTTTGGAGCGTATTGGAGTTTCTGCCTATAGACTGGAGTTGCCTGATTCTTTCCCTGGTGTTCACGACGTGTTTCACGTGAGCCAATTGCGAAAGTGTGTTCGTAGTGACCGGCATGTCCTTGACTCAGTACCCCAGTTGCAGCCTAATCTCTCGTATGTCGAAGAGCCTGTCCATATTTTGGAGATGCAAGATCGTGTGCTAAGAAAGAAAACAATTCCGATGGTTAAGGTTCTCTGGTGGAATCAGGATGCTAGAGGTGCAACTTGTGAATTGGAATCTGCAATGAGGGAATCTCATCCTCAGCTGTTCTTCTAGACTTACCCGATTAGTATTCTTGGTTATGGAATTCCTCTGTCGTGTCTCTTTCTCGGCCCTTTCTATTTCGTTTCGTGTTCCAAGTTTAGGGACGAAACTTTCTTTTTTGGAGGGGTGAATGTAACGCCCCTGTTTTTCTAGCAATTATGTAATGCATTGGGCTTGTTTTGATTTTCGGGAAGCCCTCCAAAAGGTGAGTTTTCGTCGACGATCGTCGAGCGGATTGTTAGTTTTTTTTCTGGGCGCTGTTTGGAGTTCGACGATTATTAATTTTTTCTGTGCGTTGTTTGGAGTTCGACGATCGTCGAGCGGAGCTCGACGATTGTTAGTTTTTCTTGGCGCTGTTCGGAGTTAGATGATCGTCGAGCGGAGCTCGACGATTGTAAGTTTCTCTGGGCATTATTTAGAGGTCGACGATCGTCGATTGTCGTGCTGAGCTCGACGAAGCGTCGAGCGGAGCTCGCTGTAGGTCTAGCGGTTCTGGGTGTTGAGTTCGTCGATCAGGCCCTGCATTTCTGCGTTCGATGTGTAACAACCCCATCCGTTCATATGGTATATTCTAGAAGTTCCGGCCGGGGCCCCACAGGATATATCACAAAACAGGCGGTGAAGGTACTGGATGATATCAGAGTCGCGCATCGCACCTATCACAAAGCATTCTAGCGGAAGCCTAGACTACAACTTGAACTCCACCAATGAATGTCCAACAAATAACACAACCCACGTTGTATATATTTCATCCATAGGAATGTCTTATAAGAGTACAAAAGAAGGCCTTATGGCCTTACATGGCTTTCAAACAGTGGCCTAAACAGATTGGCGTGCAGGCCGGCCACATTAAGAGAAAATATAACAAGCAACAACATCAAAAGCCTTCGAGGGCTAGCAGCAGTAGCAGCAACAGCAGCAGGAACATCAACCTTTATGCGTCCCGCTCGGATATCCAACACCTGTACAGGGACAGTCCACCCAGCGGTGGCAAACAAAAGCAACGGTCAGTGTTCAGCTGACCAAATTATAACAACCCTACCCCTTTTCTCGGGGCAGCGGTATTCTTCTCTACAGGCATATCATATCACAAATATGGCAATAAATCATCTAATGTGCTTTTACGCACACATGTCATCACAACCATTCGCCACCCGGCCCAACGGTCCGTGCACTCAGGGCACATTCTTGGTGTTCTGGCAAAACTCTTGCCCACCACCGTATCAGGGTCATAACCCAACGGTAAATCTCTTGAGCATTTACTCCATGGCGTGCAGCCGGAGTTTTATAGTCTTACTACACCGGGATGGCCCGTTGCCCCACATTGTGTCATGGCGCGTAGGCCTAAGACTCTTGCTATGCGCTCCAACAGACCGCACCTTTTGGTCTCACGTCGGACGGACATAGCGCAAGTCGGATCCTCCACCCCCCGTTGCTCAAATCGCATTGCCTTCTCCGAGTACAGCGTACTCATGGCTATATCAAAGGCGCGGGTCGGTCTCACCAATCCTGTTCTTGGCATACAGCCTGGGTATTTCTCAATACCCATTTTCTTATCATAACAGCGGGTCTTTCCTGGGCATCCCAGTACTTCCTGTTACTCTCTTCACAGGTGGACACTGCAAAATCATAAATGTCAGGGGTCTTTCCTGGCTACCATGCCAGTACTTCCTGTTACTCGCTTCATAGGTGGACACCCTACGACATCAAGCATCACAAAGGGCCTTTCCTGGTCACACCAGTACTTCTTGTGCCTCATCCACAGGTATGACCCAAAACACAACACGGATATTTTCCTGGACTACCACTCCAGTACTTCCTGCTACTCCTTTTCGCAGGCATCACCCGTTGACTCCTTAAACTACACGTTTATCACGGAGTCTTCTCCGGTTCGTATGCAACATCACCAATCCAGATCAACCTGTCCAGATGGGCTTCACACAGCATGCCTATTCCGCACTCCAATTACGGATCTATATGCCAACAAGGGGATTTCATGAATCACCCAAAAGACTCCCAAAATCAGTCACCTCTTGGTGGGGGAATCACAACTATATGCCAAAAGGAAGCCTTCACATGGCTAGGAATAAAAGTCATTACCCTTGACGACCACTTCGGTGCCATGACCGCAAACCTAGCTTGAATGGCTCACAAGAACTTTTCCTCCGCAACGCCGGCTTCGGATCTCTCGTCGGTAAACTACAGCACCACCAGCAGCAGCCCTTCCTCTTCTTCCTCCTTCTTCCTCTCCCTTTATCTCTTAAGATGAAGGCTAAAGAAAATGAGAATAAGTTCTCAGTTTTCGGCCTTTAGGCATGGAGGAAAGAAGCTCCAGCCTATTGAAGTATTAGACCGGGCGGCTTAGCGGTCTGATCCAGCGGTTTGTTGACCGGGCGGCTTAGCAGTCTGATCCAGCGGTTTGTTGACCGAGCGGTCTGGCGATCTCACTATGAAGCCTGGAGACCGGGCAGTCTATCGGTCTACCATTGCGGCCTGTTCTATCCTGCTGGAGTTGCCGAGCGGTTAACCCATCTGTCTAACCGCGCGGCCTGTGCGGTCACCTTTATTCTAGCCGCTCAGTATTGTAAATGTTTAGTCCCACATTGTTTGTATACTCTCTTTCTTATCTCCTCCATTCTATATAAGGGAGGCCATACCTTTGTAAATGATATCTTTTTTGGATAATAAAATTTCAATTATTCAAAAGTTTATTCGCTTGTTCTCTACTTTTCGCTTTTTTTCGCTACTTTCTAACATGGTATCAGAGGACACGGTCATTTCCTCCTGATTTTGTGCGCTCTCTGTTGTTCGCGGCTTGTTTTCCGCTTTCTGCGACCTGTTTCGCGACTTGCCTTCTCTTCTGTCCGCTGCCCTTGTTCGCGCGGCTTGCTTCTGTCCGCTGCCCTGTTCGCGCGGCTTGTTTCTGTCCGCTGCCCTGTTCGCGCGGCTTGTTTCTTCTTGGCTCTTTTCTCCTACTGCTATTCGTCACAGCGACCTTTTTCCTTGTCGCCGCGCTCCTTGTTCTTTCTTGCCTCTCCGACTTCCTAGTCGTTGCGGCCTTGTCTCTACCCGCTGCGGACTTCTTCTCCCTGTCCGCTTCTGCTTTCCCCATTTCCGCTTGTCTCTATACTCGCGGTTTGCTGCTGTGATCTGCCTGACCGTGCGGGTTGTTCCTATCTCACCTGCATCTTGGTCACGGTCACCTGCTCTTCTCCTCTCTTATGTTCGCTCGCCTTTTCAGTCCGCGCGACCTCTTCAACGCTGTGCCTTTGACCTCTTTCTAGCCGCTACTGTTCGCGCGGCTTCTTCTGTTTTCTAACCGCTTCTGTTCGCGCGGCTTCTTCTGCTTGCCGGGTTCTATGACTACCTCCGGTCTCACCACTACTCCTGTTGCTCCTTCTCGGTCGTCTGCCTCTGTGGCCACGACGTCAGGTAGTGCCCACGTCGTTACCCAAGGTAAATGGCTGATTGACTCCGGTGCCACCAATCATATGATGGGCAACCCTCATTGCTTCACCCGTCTTGAGACCCATGACCGCTTACCCCCGGTTCGTGTGGCGGATGGTTCCCCGTCCCCGGTTCATGGACGGGCATGGTTTCAACTCACCCCATCGCTTTTCTTGGAGGATACCCTCTATGTCCCGAAGTTCCCGTGCAATTGTTATCAGTTACTACTTTATGCCGGCAACTTCAGTGCTCCGTCTTATTCACTCCCACTACTTGTTCTTTTCAGGACCCGAGGACCCAGCGGACGATTGCTACTGGACTGAGAGCGGCGGCCCTCTACTTCCTCGACGATGTTTCCGCTCTATCCGCCTACTCCTCCTCCACCGATCTCCTTCAGTGGCATCTTCGTCTTGGACATCCTCCTCCTCGACTTATTCGCCAGCTTCTGCCCCACTTACCTCCTACCAGTTCTCCGCTCAACTGTGATGTGTGTCAGCTTGGCAAACATCATCGCTCCTCCTTCCCACCGAAGCACGGTCGTAGCTCCTCTCGCATCTTTGATCTTATTCATTCTGATGTATGGGTCCTGCTCCTACCCTCACAGTTGGTCGGGGCAGTTCCTATTTTGTCACTTTTATCGATGATTTTTCTCGATGTACCTGGGTGTATCTGTTAAAAGATCGCTCTGAACTATTTTCTATTTGGCAATCCTTTTACTTTATGATTAAGACTCAATTTGCTACTTCTATTAAAGTCTTACGTTCTGATAATGCCAAAGAATATCTGACTCATGAGTTCTCCGCATTCTTTCACCAACATGGCCTCCTTCATCAAACCACTTGTGTTTACACCTCCCAGCAGAATGGGGTGGCGGAGCGTAAAACTGTCACCTGCTTGATGTTGCGCGTACTCTCCTGACGCAGATGCACGTCCCTCGCTCCTACTGGGGCTACGCTGTGCTCTCGCCTGCTATCTCATCAATCGCCTTCCCTCCGCGGTTCTCCACGGCCAGACTCCCTTCTCCATTCTCCACCCCCACCAGGAAACTTTTCCTCTTCCTCTCTGTGTCTTTGGCTGTACGGCCTTTGTTCACGCTCCCTCCGCTACCCGCGACAGGCTTTCCCCCGATCCACCAAGTGTGTCTTTTTGGGGTACTCTACCACTCAAAAAGGCTATTGATGCTTTGACCCCCTTCTCCGCAAGCAATTTGTCTCCGCGGATGTGACTTTTTTCGAAAATGCTTCCTATTTCTCTCCTCCCTCTTCTCTTCCTTCTGATATCTCCGTTCCTTCCACACCTCTCCACGTTTTCCACCTTCGTCTCCTCCTCCACCGACTCCTTCCCAGTCCGTCTCCCCACCCACCCCTCCACCCTCCTCTCCGCTGCCGTCTCTCTCTAGTCCCGGGCCAGCCTTCTCCGCCACGGACGCTCCGGTCGTTGACGCTCCCGTCGCTGATGCTCCCGTTGACCTGGATGTTCCCATTGCCCTTCGCAAAGGGGTACGGGCGTGTACTCAACACCCGCTCACGGCTGTTGTTTCCTATGATCAGCTTTCTCCTTCTCGCAGGTGTTTTGCCTTGGCTATCTCTGCTACTTCTACTCCCCGTACCTACCAGGAGGCTCTTGCTCTCCCTCATTGGAAGTCTGCCATGGATGAGGAGATGGCTACTCTTACTGAACGGGGTACCTGGACCCTGGTTCCTCCTCCCGTGGGCACTGATGTGGTTGGCTGTCACTGGGTCTTCGTTGTGAAGTTTCGCCCCCACGGCACTATGGATCGCTACAAAGCCCGGCTGGTGGCCAAGGGCTTCACTCAGACTTACGGCGTTGATTACTTTGATACCTTCTCTCCGGTTTGCTCGCCTCAGCACCATCCGGTTCTCTTTTCTGTGGCTGTTAACCGGGCTTGGGCCATTTCCCAGCTTGATGTGAAGAATGCCTTTCTCTATGGCGATCTTCAGGAGGACGTCTATATGGAGCAACCTCCTGGGTATGTTGCTCAGGGGGAGACACGTGTATGTCATTTGAAGAAGGCCATTTATGGCCTAAAGCAGAGCCCTCGGGCATGGTTTGACAAATTCAGTGGTATTGTGGCTACCATCGGCTTTCAAAGGAGTTCGGCCGATCACTCCTTATTCATTCGCAAACGGCCTCGGGACTGGTGGTTTTGGCCGTATATGTGGATGATATTCTCCTTACTGGCGATGACCAAGATGGGGTGGACTTGACGAAGAAGCACCTCCGTCAGCACTTGGTCACGAAGGATATGGGCTCCCCAAAATACTTTTTGGGGATAGAAATCTCTCGGAAACTTGACTCCTTGGTTCTCTCTCAACGGAAGTATGCTCTTGATCTTCTACGAGAAGCAGGATTGACAGGTGCCAAACCAGCTCGTTTTCCCATGGCTGTTGGAGAAGACAAAACATGGATGGATGACTCGCCTCTTCTATATGATGTCACAAGGTACAGACGTTTGGTAGGCAAACTCATCTATCTCACGGTGACTAGACCCGACATCGCCTATGCTGTAGGCAAGGTCAGTCAGTTTATGCAAGCTCCCAGGGAATGCCATCTTCAGTCCGCCCTGAAGATTTTGGAGTATATCAAAGCAGCACCGGGCAGAGGGTTACTCTTTCAGAAGAATGGTCATCTGAGGGTTGAGGCCTACTCAGATTCAAGTTACGCGGATGACAAAGGCGATCGTAAATCCACATCAGATTTTTGTACCTTTGTTGGAGGTAATCTCGTGAGTTGGAAGAGCAAGAAACAGTCTGTTGTCTCCAGATCCAGTGCCGAAGCCGAATACCGGAGTATGGCGTCAACCACGTGTGAGTTAAAGTGGTTGCGGGCTCTCATGCTTGACCTGGGCGAGGTATATGACTGTCCTCTCCCAATGTTCTGTGACAACAAGGCCGCTATACATATATCCAGAAATCCGGTCTTCCATGAGAGAACAAAGCATAAAGAGGTTGACTGTCACTTCATTCGGGAAGAGATTTTGAAGAAACAGATTTATACTCCTTTTGTCACCTCTGACAAGGAATTGGCGGATATCTTCACCAAGCCGGTTTCTACTTCCTTCTTCCGCATTTGTGACAAGCTGGGCATGATTGATATTTATGCTCGAGCTTGAGGGGGAGTGTTGAAGTATTAGACCGGGCGGCTTAGCGGTTTGATCCAGCGGTTTGTTGACCGGGCGGCTTAGCAGTCTGATCCAGCGGTTTGTTGACCGAGCGGTCTGGCGATCTCACTCTGAAGCCTGGAGACCGGGCGGTCTATCGGTCTACCATTGCGGCCTGTTCTATCCTGCTAGAGTTGCCGAGCGGTTAACCCATCTGTCTAACCGCGCGGCCTGTGCGGTCACCTTTATTCTAGCCGCTCAGTATTGTAAATGTTTAGTCCCATATTGTTTGTATACTCTCTTTCTTATCTCCTCCATTCTATATAAGGGAGGCCATACCTTTGTAAATGATATCTTTTTTGGATAATAAAATTTCAATTATTCAAAAGTTTATTCGCTTGTTCTCTACTTTTCGCTTCTTTTTGCTACTTTCTAACACAGCCCTTGGATCCCAGCTGAAGGAATGGACGGCCACAAAAATGCCAGAAAAGCTGAATTTGACCTGACACGGCCTGTGACACGCCCGTGTCCCAGGCCGTGTGCCTCAAGCGGTGGTGAACCGACTGATCCAAACCAGTGACACGCCCATGGGACACGCCCGTGTCATGGGCCATGTCACCCAACACGCCTTCTGACACACCCGTGTCTGTGGCCGTGTGCCTCGGCAAAAATAATCCCAAACCAACCCAAGACTTCACACGGCCTGTGACAAGCCCATGTCCCAGGTCATGTGCCCATACACGGCACTCAGACACGGCCTAGCGCAAAATTCGTCGCGCTGAGTTCGTCGACCTGATTTGACACGCCCTATGACACGCCCGTGTCACAGGCCGTGTTCAACTTCTCGACACTCGACGACCACATCGCGACACTCGACGATCTCGACATCTCGATACTCGACGACATGGCCTGGGACACGCCCGTGTCCTGGGCTGTGTGCCCCCTCTCGACACATCGTCGAGCGAAAAAACATCGACACCCAGGCCGATCGTCGACACGGCCTCGATACGCCCTCAAACACGCCCGTGTCTCAGGCCGTGTATACTGCTCGACGACCGTCGACCCCAAATTTCGTCGACCTCGCAGCCAAATCGTCGACTCCAGCTTGACATGCCCTGGGATACGCCCGTGTCCCAGGCCGTGTCACACAAAAATTTCCTATTGAGAAATTTGGGCTGTTATACGATGATTTTTGAACAGATTTAGTCGAATGGAGTTTCCCTTTTTATTCGACGATCGTCGAGATGAGCGGTCTGGTGTCGACACAATTGTGTCGACACTGTTGAGCTGTCGGGTGTCGACACAGCTGTGTCGACACTGCCGTCTGGTGTCGACACAGTTGTGTCTACACTGTCGCTAGTGTCGACACAGTTGTGTCATCACCGCTGAGCCGTCTGGTGTCGACACAGTTGTGTCTACACTGTCGCTGGTGTCGACACAGTTGTGTCGTCACCGCTGAGCCGTCTGGTGTCGACACAGTTGTGTCGACACCGCTGGGCTGTCAGGTGTCGACACAGTTGTGTCAACACTGCCGTCTGGTGTCCACACAGTTATGTCGACACCGCTGGGCTGTCTGGTGTCGACACAGCTGTATCGAAACTGTCGTCTGGTATCGACACAGTTGTGTCGACACCGCTGGGTTGTCGGGCGTCGACACAGATGTGTCGACACTGCCGTCTGGTGTCGACACAGCTGTGTCGACACTTCCGGTTTTAGTTGAACCCGGTCTTTTCTTCGGTTGAGTATTTATGCTTTCTCCTTCTTCTTCATCTTCGAGCCGACCTAGAATTTCTTCTACCTTTCCGTACCAGAGCGGCATGTGAGGAGAAGGTTGTCCGTCCGTGCTTCTTCCGGTTACCACCGACGGAGCTCCGGTGCTCGGAATATCCAACCGATCGTAGATCTAGAAAGCTCTCGTCGAGAGATGCACCCTCGTGGTAATTTCTTCCCCGTTTCTCGAGATTTTCTTGTTAGGGTTTTCGTCCCTAACCGTTATTTCGGACATCTTTCGTTCAGATTTCGGCTCCTATCTCGACGTGTGGAGATTTGGAGAGTTTTTCCGATAAATCGAGGCAAGTGGTGTTCTTGCTCTCCCTCTTGTTCTTGATTCTAAATTTTTTGCCCTTTCCTACATTTGTTTGAGCTTATTATGTTTCGATTGTTGAGATGCTTGTCTTGAAATCCTAACTTCCCCCCCCCCCCCTCTATTCTGGAATTGTGACTTGATGTCCCCTAGCCTTAACCCCAAAGTTTTAGTCCACTGAATTGGTAAACAAATTGGTTGTCGTGCTGTTATAACCATCGAGTCATCTTGTTCATTTTTTTCTTGATTAAACTTCACTTGCTTTACTTTGAAATGCTCTTATGCAGTCCACCTTGTTGGTTAACCTTGAGTTTGTGCTGAATAGAAAGGAATCCAGCTTGTATAATTATGTAATTAAAGAATACAGATGAACTGTGCGCATTGGGGTCCTCCCTCAGCATAGTGCTTATTACAGATAGATTGTGCGCGTTGGGGTCCTCCCTCGGCATAGTGCTTATTACAGATGGACTGTGCGCATTGGGGTTCTCCCTCAGCATAGTGCTTAATGCTCTAATGTATTGTGCGCGTTGGGGTCCTCCCTCGGCATAGTGCTTATTACAGATGGATTGTGCGCGTTGGGGTCCTCCCTCGGCATAGTGCTTAATGCTCTGATGGACTGTGCGCGTTGGGGTTTCTCCCTCGGCATAGTGAATATTAATAAAAGATGAAAGTTTGAACTTCTGATGCTGGTGTTTTGTTCTGTCTTGATAATGTGATTAGCCCTTCTTGTTTGGCTAGTTTTACTGTTGCTTACTTTTACTCTGCTGCTGACCCTTTTGTTGTAGTCATTTTACAATTCCCTTCACTTTGAGGTTTGTGTAGTTTGTCTTTAATCTTTGTACTACTTGTATCTTGCTTCTGAGGTGTTCTTCTTTTGAATGCCTCAGGATCGGAGTTGTAGCAGTTTTAGCTGACCGTGTTGTGCTTCTAGTGCTGCCGGTTTCTGCGGCCGTTTGTTTTCACCTCTTAGCTTGAGGTAGGTGTTTTGTTTAGACTTGTTAGATTTTGCTATGGTTTCGTGTCAGTTGTTGACGCCCATAGACTTTGACCTTTCTGTGATAGACTACTTGCTACTTTTTCTGATGTCACTTTTTTTACCTGTTTGTACTTGCTCTCTTGGAAGGATTTATGTTAGGATGCATTTAGTTATTTTAAAATATACAAAACTGCATTCTAGAGCATCGGCATGGCATGATTTTCAACTACTAAATCTTCTACTTTTAAGTGTTATAAAAGTTCTTTATATACATTAAATGTACAAGTCACATCATCACTTTAAGATATTGGACCTTCACTCTCATGTAGGTTAACAAATGAACCAACTCAGTTTTCTCCGCCGCGTAAAACTTATATATTTTCTCACCTATGGACTAGTGGTCCACCCGACCGAGGGACAGGGTCATTAACTCTAAATCTTATATGCATTATTTTCAACTTAATTTCATAAATCTTTTAAATGAAGTAATGTGAGGTCGGGTTGCCTGAGCGTCTGCAGTTGTCCCCTGCACGGTCTGGCATCACGGCACATATTTTCTCTACTCTGGCGTATTCTTGAATACGGAGAAAATGTGGGTCGTGACATAAGCCATATTTATTGAGCCATATTTTTTGCGCCAAATTTATTAAGATATATTTATTGACCCATATTTATTGCGTAGTATTTATTATAACATATTTATTGAGCGTTGAACGAGCCTGAGTGGGTAAACATGTTTGCCAATATAGATAAATCATTCAAAGCACTTTTTAATGGGCTTTTCCAGAATAAAAATAGACAAATGAATCCAAATTTATGATCATATTTATTGAGTCATATTTAATGCGCCATATTTATTTTATCATATTTACTAAACCATATTTATTAAGCCATATTTATTGAGACTTAGTTATTGAGTCATATTTCTTGTGCCATATTTATTGAGCGATATTTTTTGAGCCGTATTTATTAATGCATATTTATTACATCATATTTATTGTGTCATATTTATTGCATCATATTTGTTGCGCTTGATGTTTTTGCCATATTTATTGCACGATAAACGAGCCCGAATGGGTAAACCTGTTCGCCAATGGATAGAGCTTTATGTGCTCTTTTTAATGGTCTTGTTCGGGCTGATAACCGACAACCAGATCATTGGCTTTTTCGGGCTTTTTCGGGCTTTTTCTGGCTGATAACGCCATATTTACTGTATCATATTTATATAGTAATAAACAAGCCGAAACGGGTAAACCTGTTCACCAATGGATAGATAATTTCGAGCTCTTTTAAATGGGCTTTTTCGGGCGAAAAACGAACAACCGAAACAAATGTTATGGTCATATTTATTGTACCATATTTCATTAGCCATATTTATTGAGCCATATTTACAGAGCTTTATTGATTTGTGTCATATTTAAAACGCCATATTTATATAGTGTTAAACGAGCCCAAATGGGTAAACCTATTTGCCAAAAATAAATTTATCAGAGCTTTTTTGAAATGACTTTTTCGGGACGAATATGAACAATGAGATCAAAAATTATGGCTTTATTTATTGGGTAATATTTATTGTGTCATATTTATTGAGCAATTATGATTGATCCATATTTCATGAGTCATCTTTATTGAGACATAATTATTAAATCATATTTCTTGAAACATTTTCATTAGAGATATTTAATAAAATATTTTTATTGAGCCATATTTATTACGCCAATTTTATTGCGAAATATTTATTGTGCCATTTTTATTTTGAAGTATTTATTATAACATATTTATTGAGTGTTGAACGAGCCCGAGTAGGTAAACCTGTTCCACAATTGATAAATCATTCAGAGTTTTTTTTTGGATGAAAATGGACAACCAGAACAAAAGTTATGGTCATATTTATTGAATCATATTTATTGCGTCATATTTCCTTGGCCATATTTATTAAGTCATATTTACTGAGCCATATTTATTTGTGTTATATTAATTGCACCATATTTATATAGTGTTAAATGAGCCCGAACTGGAAAATCTGTTTGCTAAATGATAGATTTATCCGAGAACTTTTCAATAGGCTTTCTGGCTCTGAAAATGGATAACCGGATCAAAAATTATGACTATATTTATTGTTCTATATTTATTGGGCTATATTTATTATGCCATATTTATTGAGTCATATTTATTGAGTCATATTTTTTGAGCCATATTTATTGAGACATAATTATTGAGCAATGTTTCTTATGGCATTTTCATTAAAAGATATTTAATAAGTCATATTTAGTGAGCCATGTTTATTACGCTAAATTTGTTGAGATATATTTATTGCATCATATTTATTATGTAGTATTTATTATAACATATTTATTGAGTGTTGAAAGAGCCCGGACGGGTAAACATGATTGTCAATGGATAAATCATTTACAGGTATATTTATTATTCTATATTTATTGGGCTATATTTATTATGTCATATTTATTTTGTCTTATTTATTACGGCACATTTATTGTGTCATATTTATTGAGTGTCAAACAAGCCCAAACAGATAATGTTCAACAATAGATAAATCATTTCGAGCACTTTTAAATGTTCTTTTCCGGGCTGAAAATAGACAACCAGAACAAAAATTATGATCATATTTATTGATTCATATTTATTGTTCCATATTTCTTTGGCCTTATTTATTGAGCTATATTTATTTGTGTTATATTTATTGCACCATATTTATATAGCATTAAACGAGCCCGAACGGGTACACATGTTTGCCAAATATAGATTTATCCGAGCTTTTTTCAAATGTCTTTTTCTGGATGAAAATGGACTACCAGATCAAAAATTATGGTTTTATTTTTTGGGCTATATTTATTGCGCCATATTTATTGAGCCATTATGATTGAGCCTTATTTCAAGAGTCATATTTATTGAGATGTAATTATTGAATCTCATTTCTTGAAGCATTTTCATCGAGTGATATTTAATAAGCCATATTTATTGAGCCATATTTTTGTGCTAAATTTATTGAGATATATTTATTGCCCCAAAATTATTGTGTAGTATTTATTATAACATATTTATTGAGCGTTGAACGAGCCCCACTGGGTAAACCTGTTTGCCAATAGATAAATCATTTAAAGCACTTTTTAATGGGCTTTTTGAGGATAAAAATAGATAATTGAATCCAAAGTTATGATCATATTTATTGAGTCATATTTAATGAGCCATATTTATTTTATCATATTTACTAAACCATATTTACTAAGCCATATTTATTGAGATTTAGATATTGAGTCATATTTATTGAGCAATATTTTTCGAGCCATATTTATTAACGCATATTTATTTCACCATATTTATTGTGACATATTTATTACGTCATATTTATTGCGCCTGATTTTTTTGCCATATTTATTGCGCGATAAGCGAGCCCGAATGGTTAAACCTGTTCGCCAATGGATAGACCTTTATGTTCTCTTTTTAATTGTCTTTTTCGGGCTGATAACTGACAGACGGATCATTGGCTTTTTCGAGCTTTTTCGGGCTGATAACGCTATATTTAATGTGTCATATTTATATAGTAATAAACAAGCCCAAACAAGTAAACCTATTCACCAATGTACATATAATTTTGAGCTCTTTTAAATGGGCATTTTCAGGTGAAAAACGGACAACCGGAACAAAAGTTATGGTCATATTTATTGAGCCATATTTATTGCGCCATATTTCATTGGCCATATTTAATTAGCCATATTTACAGAGCTATATTTATTTGTGTCATATTTATTACGCCATATTTATATAGTGTTAAACGAGGCCGAACGAGTAAACCTGTTTGCCAAATACAGATTTATCAGAGCTTTTTTGAAATGTCTTTTTCGGGATGAATATGGACAACGAGATCAAAAATTATGGCTTTATTTATTGGGCAATATTTATTGTGCCATATTTTTTGAGCCATTATAATTGATCCTTATTTCATGAGTCATCTTTATTGAGACATAATTAATGAACAATATTTCTTGAAGCACTTTCATTAGAGGTATTTAATAAGACATTTTTATTGAGCCAATTTATTACGCCAATTTTGTTGAAAAATATTTATTGCGCCATTTTTATTTTGAAGCATTTATTATAACATATTTATTGAGTGTTGAATGTGCCCGAGCAGGTGAACCTATTCCCCAATTAATAAACATTCAGAGGTTTTTCAATGAGTTTTTTCATGCTGAAAATGGACAACCGTAATAAAAGTTAGAGTCATATTTATTAAATCATATTTATTGCGCCATATTTCTTTGTCCATATTTATTAAGTCATTTTTTCTGAGCCATATTTATTTGTGTCATATTAATTATATCATATTTATATAGCGTTAAATGAGCCCGAACTGGAAAATCTGTTTGCTAAATGAAAGATTTATCCGACCACTTTTCAATAGGCTTTCCGGGGCTGAAAATGGACAACCGGATTAAAAATTATGGCTATATTTATTGTTCTATATCTATTGGGGTATATTTATTATGCCATATTTATTGAGTCATATTTATTGAGTCATATTTTTTGAGGTATATTTATTGAGACATAATTATTGAGCTATGTTCTTGTGGCATTTTCATTAAAAGATATTTAATAAGCCATATTTATTGAGCCATATTTATTATGCCAAATTTGTTGAGATATATTTATTACGTCATATTTATTATGTAGTATTTATTATTACATATTTATTGAGTGTTGAATGAGCCTGAACGGGTAAACATGATTGTCAATGGATAAAATGTTTAGAGCAATATTTATTGTTCTATATTTATTGAGCCATATTTATTGTGTCATATTTATTTTGTCATATTTATTATGCCACATTTATTGTGTCATATTTATTGAGTGTCAAACAAGCCCAAACAGGTAATCATGATCACCAATAGATAAATCATTTTGAGCACTTTTAAATGGGCTTTTCCGGACTGAAAATGGACAACCAGAACAAAAATTATGGTCATATTTATTGCGTCATATTTATTACGCCATATTTCTTGGGCCTTATTTATTGAGCCATATTTATTGAACTATATTTATTTATAATTTTTTGGCTCCATATTTATATAGCGTTAAACGAGCTCAAACGGGTAAACCTATTTGCCAAAGATAGATTTATCCGAGCTTTTTTCAAATTTCTTTTTCTGGATGAAAATGGACTAATAGATCAAAAATTATGGTTTTATTTATTGGGCTATATTTATTGCACCATATTTATTGAGTCATTATGATTGAGTCATATTTCAAGAGTCATATTTATCGAGATGTAATTATTGAATCATATTTTTGAAGCATTTTCATCGAGAGATATTTAATAAGCCATATTTATTGAGCCATATTTCTTGGGCCAAATTTATTGAGATATATTTATTGCCTCATATTTATTGTGCAGTATTTATTATAACATATTTATTGAGCGTTGAATGAGCCCGAGTGGGTAAACCTGTTTTCCAATGGATAAATCTTTCAGAGCACTTTTTAATGGGCTTTTTGAGGATAAAAATAGAAAACTGAATCTAAAGTTATGATCATATTTATTGAGTCATATTTCATGCGCCATATTTATTTTATCATATTTACTAAGCCATATTTATTGAGACTTAGTTATTGAGTCATATTTCTTGTGCCATATTTATTGAGCAGTATTTTTGAGCCATATTTATTAACGCATATTTATTACATCATATTTATTGTGTCACTTTTTATTCCGTCATATTTATTGCGCCTGATTTTTTTGCCATATTTATTGAATGATAAACGAGGCCGAATGGGTAAACCTGTTCGCCAATGGATAGACATTTATGTGTCCTTTTTAATTGGCTTTTTCGGGCTGATAACCGAAAACCGGATCATTGGCCTTTTCGGACTTTTTCGAGCTTTTTCGGGTTGATAACGCCATATCTACTGTGTCCTAATTATATAGTAAAAATAATCCCAAATGGGTAAACCTGTTCCCTAATGGATAGATAATTTTGAGTTCTTTTAAATGGACTTTTTCGGGCAGAAAACGGACAACTGGAACAAAAGTTATGGTCATATTTATTGAGCAATATTTGTTCTGCCATATTTATTGAGCCATATTTACAGAGCTATATTTATTCGTGTCATATTTATTACGCAATATTTATATAGTGCTAAATAAGCCCGAACGGGTAAACCTGTTTGCCAAAGATATATTTATTCGAGTTTTTTTGAAATATCTTTTTCGAGATGAATATGGACAACGAGATCAAAAATTATGGCTTTATTTATTGGGCAATATTTATTGTGTCATATTTATGGAGCCATTATGATTGAGTCATATTTCATGAGTCAACTTTATTGAGACATAATTATTGAACCATATTTCTTGAAGCATTTAAATTAGAGATATTTAATAAAACATTTTTATTGAGACATATTTATTATGCCAATTTTATTGAGAAATATTTATTGTACCATTTTTATTTCCAAATATTTATTATAACATATTTATTTAGTGTTGAACGAGCCCGAGCGGGTAAACCTGTTCCCCAAGATAAATCATTCAGAGATCTCAATGAGTTTTTTCGGGCTGAAAATGGACTACCGGAACAAAAGTTATGGTCATATTTATTGAATCATATTTATTGCGTCATATTTCCTTGGCCATGTTTATTGAGTCATATTTACTGAGCAATATTTATTTGTGTCATATTAATTGCGTCAAATTTATGTAGCTTTAAATGAGCCTGAACGGGAAAATCTATTTGTTAAATGATAGATTTATCCGAGAACTTTTCAATAGGCTTTCCGGGGCTAAAAATGGACAATCGGATCAAAACTATGTGGCTATATTTATTGTTATATATTTATTGGGATATATTTATTATGCCATATTTATTGAGTCATATTTATTAAGCCATATTTTTGAGACATATTTATTGTGACACAGTTATTGAGCCATATTTCTTGTGGCATTTTCATTAAAATATATTTAATAAGCCATATTTACTGAGCCATATTTATTTCGCCAAATTTATTGAGATATATTTATTGTGTCATATTTATTTTGTAGTATTTATTATAACATATTTATTGAGTGTTGAATCAGCCCGAATGGTTATACATGATTGTCATTGGATAAATCATTTAGAGCAATATTTATTGTGCTATATTTATTATGTCATATTTATTTTGTCATATTTATTACGCAATATTTATTGTGTCATATTTATTGAGTGTCAAACAAGCCCAAACAGGTAATCATGTTCACCAATTGATAAATCATTTCAAGTACTTTTAAATAAGACTTTCTGGTCTGAAAATGGACAACCTGAAAAAAATTTATGGACATATTTATTGAGTCATATTTATTGAGTTATATTTTTTGCGCCATATTACTGTGGCCTTATTTATTTAGCCATATTTATTGAGCTATATTTATTTGTATCATATTTATTGCGCCATATTTATATAGCGTAAAACGATCCCGAACGGGTAAACCTGTTTGCCAAAGATAGATTTATCCGAGCTTTTTTCAAATGTCTTTTTCTGGATGAAAATGGACTATTATATCAAAAATTATGACTTTATTTATTAGGCTATATTTATTGCGCCATATTTATTGAGCCGTTATGATTAATCCATATTTCAAGTGTCATATTTATTGAGACATAATTATTGAATCATATTTCTTGAAACATTTTCATTGAGAGATATTTAATAAGCCATATTTATTGAGCTGTATTTTTGCGCCAAATTTATTGAGATATATTTATTGCCCCATATTTATTGCATAGTATTTATTATAACATGTTTATTGAGCATTGAATGAGCACGAGTGGGTAAACTTCTTTGTCAATGGATAAATCATTCAGAGCACTTTTTAATAGGTTTTTCCAGAATAAAAATAGATAACTGAATCCAAATTTATGATCATATTTATTGAGTCATATTTAATACGCCATATTTATTTTATCATATTTACTAAACCATATTTATTAAGCCATATTTATTGAGACTTAATTTTTGAGTCATATTTCTTGTGCCATATTTATTGTGCAATATTTTATTAGTCATATTTATTAACGCATATTTATTACACCATATTTATTATGTCATATTTATTAAGCCATATTTATTGCGCCTGATTTTTTTGCTATATTTATTATACGATAAACGAGCCCGAATGGGTAAACCTATTCACCAATGGATAGACCTTTATATGCTCCTTTTAATTATCTTTTACGGGCTGATAACCGACAACCAGATCATGGGCTTTTTCGAGCTTTTTAGGGCTGATAACGACATATTTACTGTGTCATATTTATATAGTAATAAACAAGCCCAAACGGGTAAACTTGTTCATCAATGGATAGATATTTTCGAGCTCTTTTAAATTGTCTTTTTTGGGCGAAAAATGAACAACCGGAACAAACGTTATGGTCATATTTATTGAGACATATTATTGCGCCATATTTCGTTGGCCATATTTATTGAGCTATATTTACAGAGCTATATTTATTTGTGTCAAATTTATTACGCCATATTAATATAGTGTTAAATGAGCCCGAACGGGTAAACCTATTTGTCAAAGATAGATTTATCAGAGCTTTTTTGAAATATCTTTTTCGGGATGAATATGGACAACGAGATCAAAAATTATGGCTTATTTATTGGGCAATATTTACTGTGACATATTTATTGTGACATATTTATTGAGCCATTATGATTGAGTCATATTTCATGAGTCATCTTTATTGACACATAATTATTGAACCATATATCTTGAAGCATTTTCATTAGAGATATTTAAGAAGACATTTTATTTAGCCATATTTATTACGCTAATTTTGTTAAAAAATATTTATTGCGCCATTTTTATTTTGAAGCATTTATTATAACATGTTTATGGAGTGTTGAACGGGCCCGAGTAGGTAAACCTGTTCCCCAATTGATAAATCATTCAGAGGTCTTTTCAATGAGTTTTTTTGGGCTGAAAATGGACAACCAGAACAAAATTTATGGTCATATTTATTTAATCATATTTATTGCAGCATATTTCTTTGGACATATTTATTAAGCCATATTTACTGAGCCATATTTATTTGTGTCATATTAATTACGCCATATTTATATAGCATTAAATGAGCCCGAACTGGAAAATCTGTTTATTAAATGAAAGATTTATCCGACCACTTTTCAGTAGGCTTTCCGAGGCTGAAAATGGACAACCGGATCAAAAATTATGGCTATATTTATTGTTCTATATTTATTGGACTATATTTATTATGCCATTTTTATTGAGTCATATTTATTGAGTCATATTTTTTGAGTCATATTTTTGAGCCATATTTACTGAGACATAATTATTGAGCCATGTTTCTTGTGGCATTTTCATTAAAAGATATTTAATAAGCCATATTTATTTAGCCATGTTTATTAGGCCAAATTTGTTGAGATATATTTATTGCGTCATATTTATTATGTATTATTTACTATAACATAGGAGAGGATTGCTTTGATTGAGTCATTCCTCTTGTTAAATGAGCCCGAACAGATAAACATGATTGTCAATGGATAAATCATTTATAGCTATATTTATTGTTCTATATTTATTGGGGAGTGCCATATTTATTATGGCATATTTATTTTGTCTTTGATATTTATTACGCCACATTTATTGTGCCATATTTATTGAGTGTCAAATAAGCCCAAACAGGTAATCATGTTCACCAATAGATAATTCTTTTCGAGCACTTTAAAATGCGCTTTTCCGGGCTGAAAATGGACAACCAGAACAAAAATTATAGTTATATTTATTGAGTTATATTTATTGTGCCATATTTTTTTGGCCTTATTTATTGAGTCATATTTATTGAGCTATATTTATTTGTGGTATATTTATTGCGCAATTTATATAGTGTTAAACCAGCCAGAACGGGTAAACCTGTTTGACAAAGATAGATTTATCCGAGCTTTTTTCAAATGTCTTTTTCAGGATGAAAATGGACTAACAGATCAAATATTATGGTTTTATTTATTGGGCTATATTTATTGCACCATATTTATTGAGCCATTATTATTGAGCCATATTTCAAGAGTCATATTTATTGAGATGTAATTATTGTATCTTATTTATCGAAGCATTTTCATCGAGAGATATTTAATAAGCCATATTTATTGAGACATATTTTTTGAGCCAAATTTATTGAGATATATTTATTGCCCCATATTTATTGTGTAGTACTTATTATATCATATTTTTTGAGCATTGAACGAGCCCGAGTGGGTAAACCTGTTTGCCAATAGATAAATCATTCAGAGCACTTTTTAATGGGCTTTTCGAGGATAAAAATAGACAACTGAATCCAAAGTTATGATCATACTTATTGAGTCATATTTAATGCATCATATTTATTTTATCATATTTACTAAATCATATTTACTAAGCCATATTTATTGAGACTTAGTTATTGAGTCATATTTCTTGTGCCATATTTATTGAGCAATATTTTTGAGCCATATTTATTAATGATATTTATTATAACATATTTATTATGTCACTTTTTATTACGCCTAATTTTTTTGCCATATTTATTGAGCGATAAACGAGCCCAAATGGGTAAATCTGTTCGCTAATGGATAGACCTTTATGTGCTCTTTTTAATTGGATTTTTCAGGCTGATAACCGATAACCAGATCATTGGTTTTTTTGGTCTTTTTCGGGCTTTTTCGGGCTGATAACGCCATATTTACTGTGTCATATTTATATAGTAATAAATAAGCCCAAACGGGTAAACCTGTTCCCCAATAGATAGATAATTTTGAGCTCTTTTAAATGGGCTTTTTCGGGTGGAAAACGGACAACCTGAACAAAAGTTATGGTCATATTTATTGAGCTATATTTATTGCATCATATTTCGTTGGCCATATTTATTGATCCATATTTACAGAGCTACATTTATTTGTGTAATATTTATTATGCCATATTTATATTGTGTTAAACGAGCCCGAACTAGTAAACCTATTTGCCAAAGATAGATTTATTAGAGTTTTTTTGAAATGTCTTTTTCGGGATAAATATGGACAACGAGATCAAAAATTATGGTTTTATTTATTATTCAATATTTATTATGTCATATTTATTGAGCCAGTATGATTGAGCCATATTTCATGAGTCATATTTATTGAGACATAATTATTGAACCATATTTCTTGAAGCATTTTCATTAGAGATATTTAATTAAACATTTTTATTGAGTCATATTTATTACGCCTATTTTATTGAGAAATTTTTACTGCACCATTTTTATCGTTCGAAGTATTTATTATAACATATTTATTGAATATTGAACGAGCCCGAGCGGTAAACCTGTTCCCCAAAGGATAAAATATTCAGAGGTTGTTCAATGAGTTTTTTCAGGCTGAAAATGGACCACCGGAACAAAAGTTATGGTCATATTTATTGAATCATATTTATTGCGCCATATTTCCTAGGCCATGTTTATTGAGCCATATTTTCTGAGCCATATTTATTTGTGTCGCGCCATATTTATATAGCATTAAATGAGCCTAAACGAGAAAATCTATTTGCTAAATGATAGATTTATCCGAGCACTTTTCAATAGGCTTTCCGTGGCTAAAAATGGAGAACCGGATCAAAAAATATGGCTATATTTATTGTTCTATATTTATTGGGCTATATTTATTATGCCATATTTATTGAGTCATAATTATTGAGCTATATTTATTGTGACATAATTATTGAGTCATGTTTCTTATCGCATTTTCATTAAAATATATTTAATAATCCATATTTATTGAGCCATGCATATTACGCCAAATTTATTGAGATACATTTATTGCGTCATATTTATTATGTATTATTTATTATAACATATTTATTTGTTGAATGAGCCTGAATAGGTAAACATGATTGTCATTGGATAAATTATTTAGAGCTATATTTATTTAGCTATTTTTATTATGCCATATTTATTTTGTCATATTTATTACGCAACATTTATTATGTCATATTTATTGAATATCAAACAAGCCAAACAGGTAATCATGTTTAGCAATAGATAAATCATTTCGAGCACTTTTAAATGGGCCTTTCCGGTCTGAAAATGGTCAAACAGAACAAAAATTATGGTCATATTTATTGAGTCATATTTATTGCGTCATATTTCTATAGCGTTAAACGATCCCGGACATTTAAACATGTTTGTCAAAGATAGATTTATACGAGCTTTTTTCAAATGTCTTTTCCAGATTAAAATGGACTGCCAAATTAAAAATTATGGCTTTATTTATTGGGTTATATTTATTACGCCATATTTATTGAGCCGTTATGATTGAGCCATATTTCAAGAGTCATATTTATTGAGACATAATTATTGAATCATATTTCTTGAAATATTTTCATTGAGAGATATTTAATAAGGCATATTTATTGAGCCGTATTTTTTGCGCCAAATTTATTAAGATATATTTATTGCCCCATATTTATTGCGTATTATTTATTATAACATATTTATTGAGCGTTGAATGAGCCTGAGTGGGTAAACCTGCTTGCCAATGGATAAATCATTCAGAGCACTTTTTAATGGGCTTTTGTTGGATAAAAATAGACAACTGAATCCAAATTTACGATCATATTTATCGAGTCATATTTAATGCACCATATTTATTTTATCAAATTTACTAAATCATATTTATTAAGCCATATTTATTGAGACTTAGTTTTTGAATCATATTTCTTGTGTCATATTTATTGAGCAATATTTTTTGAGCCATATTTATTAATGCATAATTATTACACCATATTTATTGTGTCATATTTATTGCGTCATTTTTATTGCGCCTGATTTTTTTACCATATTTATTGTGCGATAAACAAGCCCGAATGGGTAAACCTGTTCGCCAATGGATATATCTTTATGTGGTCTTTTTAATTGTCTTTTTCGGGCTGATAACCGACCACCGAATCATTGGCTTTTTCGGGCTTTTTCGGCCTGATAACGCCATATTTACTGTGTCATATTTATATAGTAATAAATAAGCCCAAACAGGTAAACCTGTTCACCAATGGATAGATAATTTCGAGCTCTTTTAAATGGGCTTTTTCGGGCGAAAAACGGACAACCGGAACAAAAGTTATGGTCATATTTATTGAGCCATATTTATTGCGTCATATTTCGTTGGCCATATTTATTGTGCCATATTTATAGAGCTATATTTATTTGTGTCATATTTATTACGCCATACTTATATAGTGTTAAATGAGCCCGAACGGGTAAACCTGTTTGCCAAAGATAGATTTATCAGAGCTTTTTTGAAATGATTTTTTCGGGATAATATGGACAACGAGATCAAAAATTATGGCTTTTTTATTGGCAATATTTATTATTCCATATTTATTGAGCCATATTTGAGCATGAGTCATCTTTATTGAGACATAATTATTGAACCATATTTCTTGAAGTATTTTCATTAGAGATATTTAATAAGACATTTTTATTGAGCCATATTTATTACGCCAATTTTATTGAGAAATATTTATTGCGCCATTTTTATTTTGAAGCATTTTTTATAACATATTTATTGAGTGTTGAACGAGCTTGAGCAGGTAAACCTGTTCCCCAATTGATAAATCATTCAGAGGTATTTTCAATGAGTTTTTTCGGGCTGAAAATGGATAACCAGAACAAAAGTTATGGTCATATTTATTGAATCATATTTATTGCGCCATATTTCTTTGGCCACATTTATTAAATCATATTTACTGAGCCATATTTTTTTGTGTCATATTAATTATGCCATATTTATATAGCGTTAAATGAGCCCGAACTGGAAAATCTATTTGTTAAATGATAGATTTATCCGAGCACTTTTCAATACGCTTTCCGGGGCAGAAAATGGGCAACCGGATCAAAAATTATGGCTATATTTATTGTTCTATATTTATTGGGTTATATTTATTATGTCATATTTATTGAGTCATATTTATTGAGTCATATTTTTTGAGCTATATTTATTGAGATATAATTATTGAGTCATGTTTCTTGTGGCATTTTCATTAAAAGATATTTAATAAGCCATATTTATTGAGTCATGTTTATTACGCCAAATTTGTTGAGATATATTTATTGCGTCATATTTATTATATAGTATTTATTATAACATATTTATTGAGTGTTGAATGAGCCCGAACGGGTAAACATGATTGTCAATGGATAAATCATTTAGAGCTCTATTTATTGTTCTATATTGATTAGGCTATGTTTATTATGCCATATTTATTATGTCATATTTATTACGCCACATTTATTGTGCCATATTTATTGAGTGTCAAACAAGCCCAAACAGGTAATCACTGCAAAGAGAAGAGTTTGCAGGAAACATAATATAATGAACTAAGCTACAAGTACCTGGATGAGGCTTGCAAATGTTAACTGTTGATGAGATAAGATGGATATGAATAAACAGCAGAAGAAAGGCCTGATGCACTCTGTTGATAACTGAATGAAGATCAAACCAGAATAGTGATCTTCTTGCTATATTAGAGATGATATCTTTAACGTGAAGTCCTGATCAATAAGCTGAATGTTGGTTGTTGATATGATAGGATGGAGATGATCTGATTAGCAGAGAAGAAGCTTGACAAATTCTGCCAATATTAATTAGATTCCAATAGCAAGGCTGGATGATCATGGAGAGCTAGATGCTTTGATCAATGATTGATTCCATTAATCATTTGATAGAAGTAATGAGCAACTTTGTGAATCATCATCTGATAGAGCTTAAGCAAGCAGTGAATATGAGATGAGAATAAGCAAAATGAATGTTGGCTAATCTTTTTGTGAAGCCGGATTGAACCTGTTTACCTATGAAAGATGCAGTTGATAAAAAGAGGTCTATACTCGGAAATGACCAAAGAAGACTGGATGCTTCCACAGGTGTTCCCCGTAGGCCTTATGCATCGCTTGCCTGAGAAAGGTCATCATGAGTATAGTCCTTCTAAGAGTACACTCCCTTGCCAGAGCACAAAAGGGAGACATGCGCAAAGATCCTAAGAAGGAAGCGTCAGATGCAATGCTCTCTCGCCTCGGGTACAATCATCACTGATCAACGAGATTAGTTGCGCCAAGTGGCCTAAAGCATTGCTTTTCTGTGGAAAGATCAGTGGAATTGTGGATCCCGCGAAGGTACGGATTGAGAGTACCATAGAGTGTCCGGCCATCACAGTCATGAGATGATCGAAGAGACAAGGCTACGCTTGGTCGTCATTGCTTGTCAAGCAAAGATTATCGTAACTGTTATGTATCCTTAACAAAGCACAGCAGATCTAACACATGGGCCTCCCCGAGCACACACTCTGTGTCAGATGCCGGCTAGGATCCGAAGTCTGAAGCCCAACATCGTAGATTGAACGGCTCCCACTGCACATACATGAACATTCCCCACAGTATGTGGTCATAGCGATCGTGCCAGAGAAAAATCTACGGAGGGAACAACAGAACTTGGCGGTATCTCATTGGTTCAGCGATCTCTTTGGCAAAGAGAAAAATGGAGGAAGAAGCATTACAAGAAGGGAACTGTGTCAGTACGGGATCCCTGATAAAAGCTTTATTGAAAAGCATGAAAGAGCACTTAGAAGTGCTTAGTAAAGAAAATGTGTGAAAGAGTAAGAGTAAGAGTGACCAGCCACGGTTATGAAAAAACGTTGAAGAACTTTGAAGTCCTTTGCTGGCTTAGAATAGTCTTCCAAGCGCGCCCTCGTCGTCGGCATCGAAGGTTTCAATAGGATTGTTGACAACAAGGAGAGGATGTGCTTCGACTTGGCTCACTCCTCTTGAGCTTCCAGGAATGTCGGCAACTTCTTTGCCCTTTAAGGTTGCTAGATCAGGGCGATTTTCTTTTGGTAGCAAGTCATGCATCTTACCCTGCCGGAGCATCCTTTGTACTAGTTGGCGGAGTGCTCGGCAGTTCTCTGTCAGGTGGTCTTGCTCTTTATGGAACTCGCAGTATGGTTCAGAATCTTTGGATCTTTGATCAGTCGGTCGATAAGTCCTCTTGTAGTTAGCCCTATCCTTCATGAATTGGCTTACTTCTTGCATGGCTTCATCTAGTTCATGCTCACGCAAGTTATTTTCTTGTTGTTGATCAACTGAGGTTGTTTGTGGAGATGGATCTGGCAGCAGTGGCGGTTGATCTCAAGGACGAACTTAATTTGGGAAGGAGTATTGGTGGTGTTGAAATCTTCTTCCCTAACTTGAGTTGGGTGGAAAGTCTTTCCGAGGAGATCTTGGAGGTTGCTTGTGGACAGGAGGATCTTTCTCTGCTAAAAGCCGGGAGACGAAGCCGGGGTTGCTCTTTTCGCCTCGAATGTACGAGTTGGCTAAGGAAATCAACTCTTGATATGTTCTTGGCGCTCGGACATTGTATTCAAATTTGAGCGGCCCTTCACGAAGACTGTGAATAAGAGCCACTCGGTACATCTCTTGATCAGCAATCTCGATGTCCAAGATCTCTCTTTGGAATCGATCAACGAATTGAGACCAGGTTTTATTCTCTCACTGCTTGATCTCAAAGAGGGCTTCAGTACCGCCATTTCTCTTAGTTCAGGTAGAGAATCTGAGCAAAAACTCCCTTCGCAGATGAGCAAAGGAAGTGATGGAGTGAGGGCGAATGCCATAGAACCAGTCCCTCACTTTCCCATCAAAGGTTGTGACAAGGAGCTTGCACTTAGTTGCATCTGAGAGAGTTTTGAGAGCAACAGCTGACTCGAAGGCTTGACGGTGCTTCACTGGATCAGTCTCTCTAGTGTAGATCGTCAATCGCGGCTCTCTGAAGTTAGCTGGAGTTGGTTCATGGCGAACGTTCTCTATAAATGGTGACGACTCTTCTTGTTCTCCTACAGCATAAGGAAATTAGGGAGCATAAGCTGCAGCTACAAAAGAAGCAGGAGGATAAAAGGGAAAAGTTGTTGTAGGAGGAGAAAAGGTAGGAGCTGAAGGGTAGGGGTAACTTCCCTGAAAATTGAGGAATCTTGCTAGACTTACCCGGGCTGCTTCCCGGAAGAAGTTTTAACGAGCTGCAAACTCATCATCTTGAGGCTGCAAAGGTGCTGCAGGCCCTTGCGGAAAGGTTGCTGTATAAGGAGGATAGAGTGGAGGGCAAGCTTGATCATGAGCTGTCGAGCAGACTGTTACTTTTGATGGTTGTGCTTGCAGGTTGATGCCGAGAGAGCTGAGCTGAGCTAAAGAGAAGAGAGAAGGGGGCCGCTATCAGCGGCAACAGCAGTCTTCGCCCGCCGCGGCTTGAATGACACTCTTGCAGCGGGCTGTCCTTTGATTAATATAGAGTTGTTACAGCTTGCAATTACACCTTTAAAAGAAAGCAATAAAGGGGTACAAAGGGAAGCTGGAGGTTAAGGAAAGAATGCCAGAGGAGGTCGCGCGGACTGAACTTGGAGGCCGGCAGACCGCGCGGCTAAGGAAAGAGCGTAGACCGCGCGGACTGGAGAGCAAGGTCGGCAAGCCGCGCGACTAAGGAAGGAAGTGGGTGTGGACTGAGAAGAGGAGTCCGCAAGGGTTGACTGCTTGAGCTTGTTGTGGGCTGGATTCGAGCACGAGAGCGATGAGACTATCCAGACTGTCCAGAATGTCCCCAAATGAGAGGCAAGGGGGTCTATTTATAGGCCCGAGGAGGTAACGGCTTCCGGTGGTGTTACCCCCGGTGAGGCGGTAACTTGTGCGAGAAGAGGATGGAATCCGCCGAGTTCGCAACAGGTCGAGCAGACTGGGGCTTGCTTCAGGAGCTGCTCCTGCTGACGGTGGACTGGGAAGTGTCCTCCCCTATTGAGCTGATCGAGCTCGAGCCAGGATTATACGGGCTGAAGGACCATCTGCCCGCTGCTGGGAAGCGGGAGCTGGAAGATATGTGGCAGACTGCAAGGAGAATCCGCGGAGTCCTCCACTGTTGAACTGAACGAGTGCTAAGCGATGCGAGCTGAGTGCCCGCTGAGTCCGCCGAGTCTGCACGTGGTTGTGCGGTCTGGGACTGCCTTGAGCAGATTCTTCTGCCTAGCAGACTGCGAGGAGAATCTGTGGAGTCCGCCACTACTGATCGTGCCCGCGGCAAGACTACGGGCTGAGGAAGGTTGACCCTGCTACTGGAGAGGTGGATGCTGAGTGGCGGACTGCATAGCGAATCCGCTGAGTCCGCAGAGTACACATACGCTGACAAGCTGAGTCCGCCGAAGATGAGGCCTGCTGTTGCTGAGGAGCTGGAGCTGGGGTTCATCAATGTAGGCGGACTGGAAGGTTTGGCTATACTTCGAGTTCGCCCAGCTTGCGAGGAACTAGATATTGCTGCTGATCTCTGAGGGTAGCCGGGGTGCTGGAGTGTCTGCATCCTTAAGCGGACTGATGAAGCTGGATGTCCATGCTGCTGGGGGTTTGCGACCTGGCGGCCTGAGGAGGCGGGTTGCCAACTACTGACGCTTGAGGCTTGCTACAAGGGGTTTCCAACCTCACGGACTGAGGAGGCAGGTCGCCAACTACTGAGGCTGGCACTGGAGGCTTGCTGCAAGGGGTTAGCGACCTGTCGGACTGAGGAGGCAGGTCGCCAAATATTAAGGCTGGAGATGGAGGCTTGCTGGAGGGCTGTCCTGGCGGACTGCGCAACGAGTTTTATCTGTGCGGTATGGCGCGGTCTAGCGAAGAATGATTGACAATGTTGCTCTAAAGGGTGTCGAGACCGAGTCCACCAAACTCTGGCGGACTAGCGAGCTGGAGTTGGGTCCGCACTGTATTGTGCGGACTGGGCGGATAGACATTTGAGTCCATCAGCAATGGACGTCACTTGTGAGGTGTGGGCTAAGTAGCGTCTTGCTGCCGGCATGGGCGGATAGGGATCCGAGTCCGGCAAAGAGGGCACCTGTTGAGACAAGCTGCGGTTAAGCTGACAAGGGTGGCAGCCTGCAGCGGCAGACTATAGAAGCAGTCTGCGGCCCCTGCCGACCAAAGAAACAATGCGTGGCCTGGGCAGTCAGGCCGCTGAGACCTCCCAAGCTGTGCGGTCTTTGCGTACAGAGAAAAACCTGTCCGCCCCGGCATCGCGACCTCCGGGAAGAACCCGGAGAAGGCCGCGACTAGTGAGCTGGCTACCTTGGGAAGGATTACCGATTTCGCGGTTAACATGAACCATATTTCTTGAAGCATTTTCATTAGAGATATTTAATAAGATATTTTTTTGAGTCATATTTATTACGCCAATTTTATTGAGAAATATTTATTGCGCCATTTTTATTTTGAAGCATTTATTATAACATATTTATTGAGTGTTGAACGAGCCCGAGCAGGTAAACCTGTTCCCCAATTGATAAATCATTCAGAGGTCTTTTCAATGAGTTTTTTCGGACTGAAAACGGACAACTGGAACAAAAGTTATGGTCATATTTATTGAATCATATTTATTGCGGCATATTTCCTTGGCCATATTTATTAAGTCATATTTACTGAGTCATATTTATTTGTGTCATATTAATTACGGCATATTTATATAGCATTAAATCAGCCCGAACTTGAAAATCTGTTTGTTAAATGATAGATTTATCTGAGCACTTTTCAATAGGCTTTCCGGGGCTGAAAATGGACAACCGGATCAAAAATTAAGGCTATATTTATTGTTCTATATTTATTGGGCTATATTTATTATGCCATATTTATTGAGTCATATTTATTGAGCCATATTTTCTGAGCCATATTTATTGAGACATAATTATTGAGCCATGTTTCATGTGGCATTTTCATTAAAAGATATTTAATAAGCCATATTTATTGATCCATGTTTATTACGCCAAATTTGTTGAGATATATTTATTGCGTCATATTTATTATGTAGTATTTATTATAACATATTTATTGAGTGTTGAATGAGCCCGAACGCGTAAACATGATTGTCAATGGATAAATTATTTAGAGCTATATTTTTTATTCTATATTTATTTGGCTATATTTATTATATCATATTTATTTTGTCATATTTATTACGCCATATTTATTGTGCCATATTTATTGAGTATCAAACAAGTCCAAATAGTTAATCATGTTCACCAATAGATAAATCATTTCGAGCACATTTAAATGCACTTTTCTGGGTTGAAAATGGACAACCAGAACAAAAACTATGGTCATATTTATTGAGTCATATTTATTGCACCATATTTCTTTGGCCTTATTTATTGAGCCATATTTATTGAGCTATATTTATCTGTGTTATATTTATTGCGGCATATTTATATAGCGGTAAACGAATCCAAACGGGTAAACCTGTTTGCCAAAGATAGATTTATCCGAGCTTTTTTCAAATGTCTTTTTCAGGATGAAAATGGACTACCAGATTAAAAATTATGATTTTATTTATTGGGCTATATTTATTGCACCATATTTATTGAGTCATATGTCAAGAGTCATATTTATTGAGATGTAATTATTGAATCATATTTTTGAACCATTTTCATCGAGAGATATTTAATTAGCCATATTTATTGAGACATATTTTTTTCGCCAAATTTATTGAGATATATTTATTGCCCCATATTTATTGCATTGTATTTATCATAATATATTTATTGAGCGTTGAACGAGCACGATTGGGTAAACCTGTTTGTAAATGGATAAATCATTCAGGGCACTTTTTAATGGACATTTAGAAGATAAAAATAGACAACTGAATCCAAAGTTATGATCATATTTATTGAGTCATATTTAATGCGCCATATTTATTTTATCATATTTACTAAACCATATTTATTAAGCAATATTTATTGAGACTTAGTTATTGAATCATATTTCTTGTGTCATAGTTATTGAATAATATTTTTGAGACATATTTATTAACGCATATTTATTATAGCATATTTACTGTGTCACTTTTTATTGCGTCATATTTATTGTGCCCGATTTTTTTGCCATATTTATTGAACGATAAACGAGCCCGAATGGGTAAACCTGTTTGTCAATTGATAGACCTTTATGTGTTATTTTTAATTAGATTTTTTTGGCTGATAACCGATAGCCGGATCATTGGCTTTTTCGGGACTTTTCGGGCTTTTTCGGGCTGATAACGCCATATTTACTATGTCATATTTATATAATAATAAAAAAGCCCAAACGGGTAAACCTGTTCCCCAACGGATAGATAATTTCGAGCTCTTTTAAATATGCTTTTTCGGGCGGAAAATGGGCAACCAGAACAAAAGTTATGGTCATATTAATTGAGCCATATTTATTACGCCATATTTTGTTGGTCATATTTATTGAGCCATATTTACAGAACTATATTTATTTGTGTCATATTTATTACTCAATATTTATATAGCGTTAAACGAGCCTGAACGGGTAAACATGTTTGCCAAAGATAGATTTATCTGAGTTTTTCTAAAATGTCTTTTTCGGCATGAATATGGACAATGAGATCAAAAATTATGGCTTTATTTATTGGACAATATTTATCGTGTCATATTTATTGAGCCATTATGATTAAGTCATATTTCATGAGTCATCTTTATTGAGACATAATTATTGAACCATATTTCTTGAAGCATTTTCATTAGAGATATTTAATAAGACATTTTTATTGAGCCATATTTATTACGCCAATTTTATTGAGAAATATTTATTGCGCCATTTTTATTTCGAAATATTTATTATAACATATTTATTGAGTGTTGAACGAGCCCGAGCGAGTAAACCTGTTCCCCAAAGGATAAATCATTAAGAGGTTTTTCAGACTTAAAACGGACAACCGGAACAAAAGTTATGGTCATATTTATTGAATCATATTTATTGCGCCATATTTCCTTGGCCATATTTATTGAGCCATATTTACAAAGACATATTTATTTGTGTCATATTAATTGCGCCATATTTATATAGCGTTAAATGAGCCTGAACAGGAAAATCTATTTGCTAAATAATAGATTTATCCGAGCACTTTTCAATAGACTTTTCGGGGCTCAAAATGGACAACCGGATAAAAAAATATGGCTATATTTATTGTTTTATATTTATTGGGCTATATTTATTATGCCATATTTTTTGAGTCATATTTATTGAGCCATATATTTTGAGCCATATTTATTGTGACATAATTATTGAGCCATGTTTCGTGTGGCATTTTCATTAAAATATATTTAATAAGCCTTTTTAGCCATGTTCATTACGTCAAATTTATTGAGATATATTTATTGTTTCATATATATTAAGTAGTATTTATTATAACATATTTATTGAGTGTTGAATGAGCCCGAACAGGTAAACATGATTGTCATTGGATAAATCATTTAGAGCTATATTTATTGGGCTATATTTATTATACTATATTTATTTTACCATATTTATTACGCCACATTTATTGGGCCATATTTATTGAGTGTCAAACAAACCCAAACTGGTAATCATGTTCACCAATAGATAAATCATTTCGAATACTTTTAAATGGGCCGTTCTAGTCTGTAAATGGACAACCAGAACAAAAATTATGTTCATATTTATTGAGTCATATTTATTGTGCCATATTGTTGTGGCCTTATTTATTGAGCCATATTTATTGAGCTATATTTATTGTTGTCATATTTATTACGTCATATTTATATATTGTTAAACGAGCCCGAACGGGTAAACCTGTTTACCAAAGATAAATTTATCCGAGCTTTTTTCAAATGTCTTTTTCTGGATGAAAATGGACTACGAGATCAAAAATTATGGCTTTATTTATTGGGCTATATTTATTGCGCCATATTATTGAGTCGTTATGATTGAGCCATATTTCAAGAGTCATATTTATTGAGACATAATTATTGAATCATATTTCTTGAAGCATTTTCATTGAGAGATATTTAATAAGCTGTAACGCCCCTGTTTTTCCGGCAATTATGTAATGCCTTGGGCTTGTTTTGATTTTCGGGAAGTCCTCCAAAAGGTGAGTTTTTGTCGACGATCATCGAGCAGAGCTCGACGATTGTTAGTTTTTTTTCTGGGCGTTGTTTGGAGTTCGACGATCGTCGAGCGGAGCTCGACGATTGTTAGTTTTTTCTGTACGCTGTTTGAAGTTCGACGATCGTCGAGCGGAGCTCGACGATTGTTAGTTTTTCTTGGCGCTGTTCGGAGTTAGACGATCGTCTAGCGGAGCTCGACGATTGTATGTTTCTCTGGGCATTGTTTAGAGGTCGACGATCGTCGAATGGAGCTCTATGATTGTCATGTTGAGCTCAACGAAGCGTCGAGCGGAGCTCGCTGTAGGTCTAGCGATTCTGGGTGTTGAGTTCGTCGATCAGGCCTTGCATTTCTGCGTTCGACAATTTTTGAACAGATTTAGTCGAATGTAGTTTCCCTTTTTATTCGACGATCGTCGAGCTGAGCGGTCTGGTGTCGACACAGTTATGTCGACACCGTTGAGCTGTCGGGTGTCGACACTGCCGTCTGGTGTCGACACAATTGTGTCGACACTACTGTCTAGTGTCGACACAGTTATGTCGACACCACTGAGCCGTCTGGTGTCGATATAGTTGTGTCGACACCGCTGGGCTGTTGGGTGTCGACACAGCTGTGTCGACACTGCCGTCTGGTGTCGACACAGTTGTGTCGACACCGCTGGGTTGTCAGGTGTCGACACAGCTGTGTCGACACTGCCATCTGGTGTCGACATAGTTATGTCGACACCGCTGGGCTGTCGGGTGTCGACACAGATGTGTCGACACTGCCTTCTGGTGTCGGTCGACACAGCTGTGCCGACACTGCCGGTTTTAGTTGAACCCAGTCTTTTTTGCGGTTGAGTATTTATGCTTTCTCCTTCTTCTTCATCTTCGAGCCGACCTAGAATTTCTTCTACCTTTCCGTACCAGAGCAGCATGTGAGGAGAAGGTTGTCCGTCCGTGCTTCTTCCGGTGGCCACCGACGGAGCTCCGGTGCTCGAAATTTCCAACCGATCGTAGATCTGGAAAGCTCTCGTCGAGAGTTGCGCCCTCGTAGTAATTTCTTCCCCATTTCTTGAGATTTTCTTGTTAGGGTTTTCGGCCCTAACTGTTTTTTCGGACATCTTTCGTTCAGATTTCGGCTCCTATCACGACGTGTGGAGATTTGGAGAGTTTTTCCGGTAAATCGAGGCAAGTGGTGTTCTTGCTCTCCCTCTTGTTCTTGATTCTAAATTTTTTGCCCTTTCCAACATTTGTTTGAGCTTATTATGTTTCGATTGTTGAGTTGCTTGTCCTGAAATCCTAACTTCCCCCCCCCCCCTCTATTCCTGGAATTGTGACTTGATGTCCCCTATACTTAACCCCAAAGTTCTAGTCCACTGAATTGGTAAACAAATTGGTTGTCGTGCTGTTATAACCATCGAGTCATCTTGTTCGTTTTTTTTCTTGATTAAACTTCACTTGCTTTACTTTGAAATGCTCTTATGCAGTCCACCTTGTTGGTTAACCTTGAGTTTGTGCTGAATAGAAAGGAATTCTACTTGTATAATTATGTAATTAAAGAATACAGATGAACTGTGCGAGTTGGGGTCCTCCCTCGGCATAGTGCTTATTACAGATGGACTGCGCGCATTGGGGTCCTCCCTCGGCATTGTGCTTATTACAGATGGACTGTGCGCGTTGGGGTCCTCCCTTGGCATAGTGCTTAATGCTTTGATGGACTGTGCGTGTTGGGGTCCTCCCTCAGTATAGTGCTTATTACAGATGGACTGTGCGCGTTGGGGTCCTCCCTCGGCATAGTGCTTAATGCTCTGATGGACTGTGTGTGTTGGGGTTTCTCCCTCAGCATAGTGGATATTAATGAAAGATGAAAGTTTGAACTTCTGATGCTGGTGTTTTGTTCTGTCTTGATAATGTGATTAGCCCTTCTTGTTTGGCTAGTTTTATTGTTGCTTACTTTTACTCTGCTGCTGACCCTTTTGTTGCAGTCGTTTTACAATTCCCTTCACTTTGAGGTTTGTGTAGTTTGCCTTTACTCTTTGCACTACTTGTATCTTGCTTCTGAGGTGTTCTTCTTTTGAATGCCTCGGGATCGGAGCTATATCAGTTTTAGCTGACCGTGTTGTGCTTCTGGTGCTGCTGGTTTCTGCGGCCGTTTGTTTTCACCTCTGAGCTTGAGGTAGTTGTTTTGTTTAGACTTGTCAGATTTTGCTATGGGTTCGTGTCAGTTGTTGACGCCCATAGACTTTGACCTTTCTATGATAGACTACTTGCTACTTTTTTTGATGTCACTTTTTTACCTGTTTGTACTTGCTCTTTGGGAAGGATTTATGTTAGGATGCATTTAGTTATTTTAAAATATACAAAACTGCATTCTGGAGCATCGGCATAGCATGATTTTCAACTACTAAATCTTCTACTTTTAAGCGTTATAAAAGTTCTTTATATACATTAAATGTAGAAGTCACATCATCACTTTAAGACATTAGACCTTCACTCTCATGTAGGTTAACAAATGAACCAACTCAGTTTTCTCCGTCGCGTAAAACTTATATATTTTCTCACCTATGGACTAGTGGTCCACCCGACCGAGGGACACGGTCATTAACTCTAAAATCTTATATGCATTATTTTCAACTTAATTTCATAAATCTTTTAAATGAAGTAATGTGAGGTCGGGTTGCCTGAGCGTCTGCAGTTGTCCCCTGCACAGCGTGGCATCACGGTACATATTTTCTCTACTCTGGCATATTCTTGAATACGGAGAAAATGTGGGTCGTGACAGTTGCTATCAGAGGAAGGTTTTGCAAGTGGGTTGGTTTGTTTGGCAAGCTAGTCGAACAACTTTCCCTTAAGCAAAACTCTAATTGTATCATTTCATTGCATACACACACCAATATGTCATCAGTAGATCTTGATGGAAGTACGAACACTACACTCATAGCTTGATAAGAAGTATACGGGGCATATTATGTAGTATGGGATGCATAATATATGTTTGTATATGGATTCACCATAGGTGGCAACATGTGACGATTATGTAATATGGGATGCATAACCATCATCACGTGGATGCCCATTAGCATGTTTTTTTTTCTTCGTTACATACAATATTATGTAGTATGGGATGCATAACATTGTATGTGTATGCCAATCATAACATGCACTAAGGCCTTTTTTTAGAATGCATAGCACGACATACATAGCATGTCATTGCATAAGCACACGTGCCAAGTTAAAGATCTGCACGATGACATGTGTTCACCCATGATTTGAGATGAGATTTAAACGTTCATGCATTCATATTATAGGCACGAGTTAGAAGCATAACATCATTTTATGATTTCCTAGAGCAAGGTGACAGCAAGAGCAAGTATCTGTTCGTTCCTGATCCGATCTGAGTCAGGGTATCCAAAAATGCCCCATCTCCCTAGGCAGATTTCTAGCATTTGCGGATCTAAAGGTGTTATATCTGGTAGACTTTGACGTGATTTTGGGCATGGACTGGTTGTCCAGCTATGATGCCATCATTCAGTGCAAACACAAGCGCTTGGATTTCAAAGGTAGTAATGGCCAGCCCATGAGTGTGTATGGTTTGCCGCGTCAGGAATCTCCGATCATTTCTGCGGTACGTGCTCGCAAATTTCTAGAGTCTGGCTATGATTCTTTTCATGTCTCTGTTTCTGTTCTGGGATCTGCACCGGTTGAGTCTCGGGTTGAGGACGTTTCTGTGGTGCGTGAGTTTCCGGATGCTTTTCCTGTTAGTATTCCTGGACTTCCTCCTGAGAGAGAGGTAGAGTTTGTTATAGACCTCGAGCCAGGCACTCGCCCTATTGCAAAGGCACCGTACCGCATGGCGTCGTATGAGTTAGAGGAGTTGCATACTCAACTGGATTAGTTATTGCAGTGCGGTTTTATTAGACCCAGTTCTTCCCCCTGGGGTGCACCAGTGCTCTTTGTGAAGAAAAAGGATGGAACGATGAGGCTATGCATTGATTATCGAGAGCTAAACAAGGTGAAAATTAAGAACAGATATCCATTGCCTAGGATCGATGACTTGTTCGATCAGTTGCGAGGAAGCTCCGTATTCTCTAAGATTGACCTCCATTCAGGTTACCATCAGTTAAGAATCCGGGAGTCAGACATTCCGCGAACCGCTTTTCGTTCTCGCTATGGTCACTTTGAATTTCTGGTAATGTCATTTGGATTAACAATTGCACCGTCAGCTTTTATGGACCTGATGAACAGGGTGTTCAAAGATTTTCTGGATAAGTTCGTGGTGGTATTCATTGACGATGTTCTACTATATTCCATAAATGCAGAGGAGCACACCTTGCACTTGCGCTTGGTCTTGTCTACTCTGAGGGAGCACAAGCTGTATGCAAAGCTTAGCAAGTGTGAGTTCTGGTTGTCTCAAGTGTCATTCCTAGGACACATTGTAAGTAAGGGTGGTATCTCAGTGGATCCCGCAAAGGTAACCGCATTCTTGGATTGGAAGAGACCTACATCGCCTAAGGAGATAAGGAGCTTCTTGGGGTTGGCAGGTTACTATAGAAGATTTGTGGAAGGATTTTCTGTTCTCTCTGCGCCTTTGACCAGGCTTACGCAAAAGTGCGCAGCTTTTGTTTGGACTGATGCCTGTGAGGAAGCTTTTCAAGAGCTCAAGAGGAGATTGTGTTCTGCTCCAGTATTGGCATTGTCGGTGGAAGGAGTAGAGTATGCGGTTTATGTAGACGCCTCGCGTGTTGGACTCGGTTGCGTGTTGATGCAGGACGGAAAAGTGGTTGCGTATGGATCGAGACAATTGAAGGTGCATGAAAAGAATTATCCTATGCACGACCTGGAATTTACGGCCGTCATTTATGCCTTGAAGTTATGGAGACATCTTCTGTATGGAGTGTCGTGCAAAATCTATTCGGAACACAAAAGTTTGAAATATGTCTTCACTCAGAATGATTTGAATTTGCGCCAGCATCGGTGGCTAGAGTATGTTACGGACTACGAAGTCGATATCCTTTATCATCCCGGCAAGGCTAATGTAGTAGCAGATGCGTTGAGCCGGAAGCCCACACATATCTTTAACCTCTCGGTGCAATCCCTTGTTGAAGTGTTCTTGCTCATGGACATAACCGTAGGGAATAGTGCTTCGTCGAGTAGCTTAGAGGCGGTTGAGCCTTCGTGGATTACTCTCACTAGGCTACATCAGAAGGACGATCCTGAATTACAGCACCTCCGCAGTAGGACTGAGAAAGGGGAATTACATGACTTTTCAATTGAAGACGTGGGTACCCTAAAGTACCATGGCAGATACTGTATTCCCGCTGTTGGGGACATCCGATCAAGAATATGTAGTGAAGCGCATGGTTCAAGTGTAGCTTATCATCCTGGATCCACGAAAATGTACAAAGATTTGAAGCAGATTGTTTGGTGGTCATGCATGAAGAACGACATCGCAAGATATGTATCTGAATGTTATACCTGTCAGCATGTCAAAGTTGATCATAGAAGGCCGGGTGGTAAGCTAACGCCTTTAGATATACCGACTTGGAAGTGGGAGAGTTTATCCATGGATTTCATCACAGGTTTGTCGAGATCTCCCCCAGGACATGATGCAGTGTGGGTTATCGTGGACAGACTAACCAAGTGTGCCCACTTTGTGCCTTTCAAGATTAATTATTCCATGGAAAAGATAGCTGAGCTTTATCTGGACGAAGTAATCAGACTTCATGGTGTACCTACGAGCATTGTGTCAGACCGAGACTCCAGATTCATGTCTCGTTTCTGGCAGAGCTTGCAAGGAGCTCGAGGTACTGACCTTAGGTATTCTACTGTCTATCATCCTCAGACAAATGGTCAGACAGAGAGAGTGAATCAGATCTTGGAGGATATGATTAGATGCTATATTCTGGACCATGGTGGGGCTTGGGATAAACGCCTCGGATTGATGGAGTTCGCCTACAATAACAGCTATCAGGAGAGTTTGCAGATGGCGCACTTTGAAGCTTTATATGGAAGGCGTTGTCGAACTCCCCTGTTTTGGGCAGAAGTTGGTGAGAAACCCTTGCTCGGACCGGAAGCGCTGGAGGATATGAGTACGTCAGTAATGCATATTCATGAAAAGCTGAAGTTAGCTCAGGAGCGATACGAGAAGTATGCAAACCAGCGCAGAGTTGATCTGGAGTTTGCAGTTGGGTACATGGTGTTTCTAAAGGTCTCACCAATGTCATGTGTTAAAATATTTGGAAGAAACCATAAACTAGATCCCAGGTATGTGGGGCCTTTTCAGATTTTGGAGCGTATTGGAGTTTCTGCCTATAGACTGGAGTTGCTTGATTCTTTCCCTGGTGTTCACGACGTGTTTCACGTGAGCCAATTGCGAAAGTGTGTTCGTAGTGATCGGCATGTCCTTGACTCAGTACCCCAGTTGCAGCCTAATCTCTCGTATGTCGAAGAGCCTGTCCATATTTTGGAGATGCAAGATCGTGTGCTAAGAAAGAAAACAATTCTGATGGTTAAGGTTCTCTGGCGGAATCAGGATGCTAGAGGTGCAACTTGGGAATTGGAATCTGCAATGAGGGAATCTCATCCTCAGCTGTTCTTCTAGACTTACCCGATTAGTATTCTTGGTTATGGAATTCCTCTGTCGTGTCTCTTTCTCGGCCCTTTCTATTTCGTTTCGTGTTCCAAGTTTAGGGACAAAACTTTCTTTTTGGAGGGGTGAATGTAACGCCCCTGTTTTTCTAGCAATTATGTAATGCCTTGGGCTTGTTTTGATTTTCGGGAAGCACTCCAAAAGGTGAGTTTTCGTCGACGATCGTCGAGCGGATTGTTAGTTTTTTTTCTGGGCGCTGTTTGGAGTTCGACGATTGTTAGTTTTTTCTGTGCGTTGTTTGGAGTTCGACGATCGTCGAGCGGAGCTCGACGATTATTAGTTTTTCTTGGCGCTGTTCGGAGTTAGATGATCGTCGAGCGGAGCTCGACGATTGTAAGTTTCTCTGGGCGTTGTTTAGAGGTCGACGATCGTCGATTGTCGTGCTGAGCTCGACGAAGCGTCGAGCAGAGCTCATTGTAGGTCTAGCGGTTCTGGGTGTTGAGTTCGTCGATCAGGCCCTGCATTTCTGCGTTCGATGTGTAATAACCCCATCCGTTCATATGGTATATTCTAGAAGTTCCGGCCGGGGCCCCACAGGATATATCACAAAACAGGCGGTGAAGGTACAGGATGATATCAGAGTCGCGCATCGCACCTATCACAAAGCATTCTAGCGTAAGCCTAGACTACAACTTGAACTCCACCAATGAATGTCCAACAAATATCACAACCAACGTTGAATATATTTCATCCATAGGAATGTCTTACAAGAGTACAAAAGAAGGCCTTATGTCCTTACATGGCTTTCAAACAGTGGCCTAAACAGATTGGCGCGCAGGCCGGCCACATTAAGAGAAAATATAATAAGCAACAACATCAAAAGCCTTCGAGGGCTAGCAGCAGTACCAGCAACAGCAGCAGGAACATCAACCTTTATGCATCCCGCTCGGCTCTCCAACACCTGTACAGGGACAGTCCACCCAGCGGTGGCAAACAAAAGCAACGGTCAGCGTTCAGCTGACCAAATTATAATGACCCTACCCCTTTTCTCGGGGCAGCGGTATTCTTCCTTGCAGGCATATCATATCACAAATATGGCAATAAATCATCTAATGTGCTTTTACGCACACATGCCATCACAACCGTTCGCCACCCGGCCCAACGGTCTGTGCACTCAGGGCACATTCTTGGTGTTCTGGCAAAACTCTTGCTCACCATCGTATCAGGGTCATAACCCAACGGTAAATCTCTTGAGCATTTACTCCATGGCATGCAGCCGGAGTTTTATAGTTTTACTACACCGGGATGGCCCGTAGCCCCCCATTGTGTCATGGCGCGCAGGCCTAAGACTCTTGTTATGCGCTCCAACAGACCGCACCTTTTGGTCTCACGTCGGACGGACATAGCGCAGGTCGGATCCTCCACCCCCCGTTGCTCAAATCGCCTTGCCTTCTCCGAGTACAGCGTACTCATGGCTATATCAAAGGCGCGGGTCGGTCTCACCAATCCTGTTCTTGGCATACAGCCTTGGTATTTCTCTATACCCATTTTCTTATCACAACAACGGGTCTTTTCTGGGCATCCCAGTACTTCTTGTTACTCTCTTCACAGGTGGACACCGCAAAATCACAAATGTCAGGGGTCTTTCCTGGCTACCATGCCAGTACTTCTTGTTACTCTCTTCACAGGTGGACACCCTATGACATCAAGCATCACAAAGGTCCTTTCCTGGTCACACCAGTACTTCTTGTGCCTCATCCACAGGTATGACCCAAAACACAACACGGATATTTTTCTAGACTACCACTCCAGTACTTCCTGCTACTCCTTTTCGCAGGCATCACCCGTTGACTCCTTAAACTACACATTTATCACGGAGTCTTCTCCGGTTCGTATGCAACATCACCAATCCAGATCAACCTGTCCAGATGGGCTTCACACAGCATACCTATTCCGTACTCCAATTCCGGATCTATATGCCAACAAGGGGATTTCATGAATCACCCAAAAGACTCCCAAAATCAGCCTCCTCTTGGTGGGGGAATCACAACTATATGCCAAAAGGAAGCCTTCACATGGCTAGGAAGAAAATTCGTTACCCTTGACGACCGCTTCGGTGCCATGACCGCAAAGCTAGCTTGAATGGCTCACAAGAACTTTTACTCCGCAACGCCGGCTTCGGATCTCTCGTCGGTAAACTATAGCACCACCAGCAGCAGCCCTTCCTCTTCTTCCTCCTTCTTCCTCTCCCTTTCTCTCTTAAGATGAAGGCTAAAGAAAATGAGAATAAGTTCTCAGTTTTCGGCCTTTAGGCAAGGAGGAAAGAAGCTCCAGCCCTTGGATCCCAGCTGAAGGAATGGACGGCCACAAAAATGCCAGAAAAGCTGAATTTGACCTGACATGGCCTGTGACACGCCCGTGTCCCAGGCCGTGTGCCTCAAGCGGTGGTCAACCGACTGATCCAAACCAGTAACACGCCCATGGGACACGCCCGTGTCATGGGACATGTCACCCAACACGCCTTCCGACACACCCGTGTCTGTGGTCGTGTGCCTCGGCGAAAATAATCCCAAACTAACCCGAGACTTCACACAGCCTGTGACACGCCCGTGTCCTAGGTCGTGTGCCCATACACGGCACTAAGACACGGCCTAGCGCAAAATTCGTCGCGCTGAGTTCGTCGACCTGATTTGACACGCCCTGTGACACGCCCGTGTCACAGGCCGTGTTCAACTTATCGACACTCGACGACCACATCTCGACACTCGACGATCTCGACATCTCGATACTCGACGACACGGCTTGGTACACGCCCGTGTCCTGGGCCGCGTGCCCCCTCTCGACACATCATCGAGCGAAAAAACATCGACACCCAGGCCGATCGTCGACACGGCCTCGACATGCCGTGAGACACGCCCGTGTCTCAGGCCATGTCTACTGCTCGACGACCGTCGACCCCAAATTTCGTCGACCTCGCGGCCAAATCGTCGACTCCAGCTTGACACGCCCTGGGACACGCCCGTGTCCCAGGCCGTGTCACCCAAAAATTTCCTGTTGAGAAATTTGGGCTGTTACACGATGATTTTTGAACAGATTTAGTCGAATGGAGTTTCCCTTTTTATTCGACGATCGTCGAGCTGAGCGGTTTGGTGTCGACACAGTTGTGTCGACACCGTTGAGCTGTCGGGTGTCGACACAGCTGTATCGACACTGCCGTCTGGTGTCGACACAGTTGTGTCTACACTGCCGCTGGTGTCGACACAGTTGTGTCGTCACCGCTGAGCCGTCTGGTGTCGACACAGTTGTGTCGACACCGTTGGGTTGTCAGGTGTCGACACAGCTGTGTCGGCACTGCCGTCTGGTGTCCACACAGTTGTGTCGACACCGCTGGGTTGTCTGGTGTTGACACAGCTGTGTCGAAACTGTCGTCTGGTGTTGACACAGTTGTGTCGACACCGCTGGGTTGTCGGGCGTCAACACAGATGTGTCGACACTGCCGTCTGGTGTCGACACAGCTGTGTCGACACTTCCGGTTTTAGTTGAACCCGGTCTTTTCTTCGGTTGAGTATTTATGCTTTCTCCTTCTTCTTCATCTTCGAGTCGACCTAGAATTTCTTCTACCTTTCTGTACCAGAGCGGCGTATGAGGAGAAGGTTGTCCGTCCGTGCTTCTTCCGGTGACCACCGACGGAGCTCCGGTGCTCGAAATTTCCAACCGATCGTAGATCTTGAAAGCTCTCGTCGAGAGATGCGCCCTCGTGGTAATTTCTTCCCCGTTTCTCGAGATTTTCTTGTTAGGGTTTTCGGCCCTAACCGTTATTCCGGACATCTTTCGTTCAGATTTCAGCTCCTATCGCGACGTGTGGAGATTTGGAGAGTTTTTCCGATAAATCGAGGCAAGTGGTGTTCTTGCTCTCCCTCTTGTTCTTGATTCTAAATTTTTTGCCCTTTCCTACATTTGTTTGAGCTTATTATGTTTCGATTGTTGAGATGCTTGTCTTGAAATCCTAACTCCCCCCCCCCCCCCCTCTATTCCTGGAATTGTGACTTGATGTCCCCTAGCCTTAACCCCAAAGTTCTAGTCCACTGAATTGGTAAACAAATTGGTTGTCGTGCTGTTATAACCATCGAGTCATCTTGTTCATTTTTTTCTTGATTAAACTTTACTTGCTTTACTTTGAAATGCTCTTATGCAGTCCACCTTGTCGGTTAACCTTGAGTTTGTGCTGAATAGAAAGGAATCCAGCTTGTATAATTATGTAATTAAAGAATACAGATGAACTGTGCGCGTTGGGGTCCTCCCTCGGCATAGTGCTTATTACAGATGGATTGTGCGCGTTGGGGTCCTCCCTCGGCATAGTGCTTATTATAGATGGACTATGCGCATTCGGGTCCTCCCTCAGCATAGTGCTTAATGCTCTAATGGATTGTGCGTGTTGGGGTCCTCCCTCGGCATAGTGCCTAATGCTCTGATGGACTGTGCGCGTTGGGGTTTCTCCCTCGGCATAGAGAATATTAATGAAAGATGAAAGTTTGAACTTCTGATGCTGGTGTTTTATTCTGTCTTGATAATGTGATTAGCCCTTCTTGTTTGGCTAGTTTTACTGTTGCTTACTTTTACTCTGTTGCTGACCCTTTTGTTGCAGTCGTTTTACAATTCCCTTCACTTTGAGGTTTGTGTAGTTTGTCTTTAATCTTTGTACTACTTGTATCTTGTTTCTGATGTGTTCTTCTTTTGAATGCCTCAGGATCGGAGTTGTAGCAGTTTTAGCTGACCGTGTTGTGCTTCTAGTGCTGCGGTTTCTGCACCCGTTTGTTTTCACCTCTTAGCTTGAGGTAGTTGTTTTGTTTAGACTTGTTAGATTTTGCTATGGGTTCGTGTCAGTTGTTGACGCCCATAGACTTTGACCTTTCTGTGATAGACTACTTGCTACTTTTTCTGATGTCACTTTTTTTACCTGTTTGTACTTGCTCTCTGGGAAGGATTTATGTTAGGATGCATTTAGTTATTTTAAAATATACAAAACTGCATTCTGGAGCATCGGCATGGCATGATTTTCAACTACTAAATCTTCTACTTTTAAGTGTTATAAAAGTTCTTTATATACATTAAATGTACAAGTCACATCATCACTTTAAGACATTGGACCTTCACTCTCATGTAGGTTAACAAATGAACCAACCCAGTTTTCTCTGCCGCGTAAAACTTATATATTTTCTCACCTATGGACTAGTGGTCCACCCGACCGAGGGACAGGGTCATTAACTCTAAAATCTTATATGCATTATTTTCAACTTAATTTCATAAATCTTTTAAATGAAGTAATGTGAGGTCGGGTTGCCTGAGCGTCTGCAGTTGTCCCCTACACGGCCTGGCATCACGGCACATATTTTCTCTACTCTGGCGTATTCTTGAATACGGAGAAAATGTGGGTCGTGACATAAGCCATATTTATTGAGCCATATTTTTTGCGCCAAATTTATTAAGATATATTTATTGATCCATATTTATTGCGTAGTATTTATTATAACATATTTATTGAGCGTTGAACGAGCCTGAGTGGGTAAACCTGTTTGTCAATAGATAAATCATTCAAAGCACTTTTTAATGGGCTTTTCCAGAATAAAAATATATAAATGAATCCAAATTTATGATCATATTTATTGAGTCATATTTAATGCGCCATATTTATTTTATCATATTTACTAAACCATAATTATTAAGCCATATTTATTGAGACTTAGTTATTGAGTCATATTTCTTGTGCCATATTTATTGAGCGATATTTTTTGAGCCGTATTTATTAATGCATATTTATTACACCATATTTATTGTGTCATATTTATTGCACCATATTTGTTGCGCTTGATTTTTTTGCCATATTTATTGCACGATAAACGAGCCCGAATGGGTAAACCTGTTCGCCAATGGATAGAGCTTTATGTGCTCTTTTTAATGGTCTTGTTCGGGCTGATAACCGACAACCAGATCATTGGCTTTTTCGGGCTTTTTCTGGCTGATAACGTCATATTTACTGTATCATATTTATATAGTAATAAACAAGCTGAAACGGGTAAACCTGTTCACCAATGGATAGATAATTTCGAGCTCTTTTAAATGGGCTTTTTCGGGCGAAAAACGAACAACCGAAACAAATGTTATGGTCATATTTATTGAGCCATATTTATTGTACCATATTTCATTAGCCATATTTATTGAGCCATATTTACAGAGCTATATTGATTTGTGTCATATTTAAAACGCCATATTTATATAATGTTAAACGAGCCCAAATATGTAAACCTATTTGCCAAAGATAAATTTATCAGAGCTTTTTTGAAATGTCTTTTTCGGGACGAATATGAACAACGAGATCAAAAATTATGGCTTTATTTATTGGGTAATATTTATTGTGCCATATTTATTGAGCAATTATGATTGATCCATATTTCATGAGTCATCTTTATTGAGACATAATTATTAAATCATATTTCTTGAAACATTTTCATTAGAGATATTTAATAAAATATTTTTATTGAGCCATATTTATTACGCCAATTTTATTGAGAAATATTTATTGTGCCATTTTTATTTTGAAGCATTTATTATAACATATTTATTGAGTGTTAAACGAGCCCGAGTAGGTAAACCTGTTCCACAATTGATAAATCATTCAGAGTTTTTTTTGGATGAAAATGGACAACCAGAACAAAAGTTATGGTCATATTTATTGAATCATATTTATTGCGCCATATTTCCTTGGCCATATTTATTAAGTCATATTTACTGAGCCATATTTATTTGTGTTATATTAATTGCACCATATTTATATAGCGTTAAATGAGCCCGAACTGGAAAATCTGTTTGCTAAATGATAGATTTATCTGAGCACTTTTCAATAGGCTTTCTGGCTCTGAAAATGGATAACCGGATCAAAAATTATGACTATATTTATTGTTCTATATTTATTGGGCTATATTTATTATGCCATATTTATTGAGTCATATTTATTTAGTCATATTTTTTGAGACATATTTATTGAGACATAATTATTGAGCAATGTTTCTTGTGGCATTTTCATTAAAAGATATTTAATAAGTCATATTTATTGAGCCATGTTTATTACGCCAAATTTGTTGAGATATATTTATTGCATCATATTTATTATGTAGTATTTATTATAACATATTTATTGAGTGTTGAAGAGCCCGAACGGGTAAACATGATTGTCAATGGATAAATCATTTATAGGTATATTTATTATTCTATATTTATTGGGCTATATTTATTATGTCATATTTATTTTGTCTTATTTATTACGGCACATTTATTGTGTCATATTTATTGAGTGTCAAACAAGCCCAAACAGATAATGTTCACCAATAGATAAATAATTTCGAGCACTTTTAAATGTTCTTTTTCGGGCTGAAAATAGACAACCAGAACAAAAATTATGATCATATTTATTGATTCATATTTATTATTCCATATTTCTTTGGCCTTATTTATTGAGCTATATTTATTTGTGTTATATTTATTGCACCATATTTATATAGCATTAAACGAGCCCGAACGGGTAAACATGTTTGCCAAATATAGATTTATCCGAGCTTTTTTCAAATGTCTTTTTCTGGATGAAAATGGACTACCAGATCAAAAATTATGATTTTATTTTTTGGGCTATATTTATTGCGCCATATTTATTGAGCCATTATGATTAAGCCCTATTTCAAGAGTCATATTTATTGAGATGTAATTATTGAATCTCATTTCTTGAAGCATTTTCATCGAGTGATATTTAATAATCCATATTTATTGAGCCATATTTTTTGCGCTAAATTTATTGAGATATATTTATTGCCCCACATTTATTGTGTAGTATTTATTATAACATATTTATTGAGCGTTGAACGAGCCCGACTGGGTAAACCTGTTTGCCAATAGATAAATCATTTAGAGCACTTTTTATTGGGCTTTTTGAGGATAAAAATAGACAATTGAATCCAAAGTTATGATCATATTTATTGAGTCATATTTAATGCGCCATATTTATTTTATCATATTTACTAAACCATATTTACTAAGCCATATTTATTGAGATTTAGATATTGAGTCATATTTCTTGTGTCATATTTATTGAGCAATATTTTTTGAGCCATATTTATTAACGCATATTTATTTCACCATATTTATTGTGACATATTTATTGCGTCATATTTATTGAGCCTGATTTTTTTGCCATATTTATTGCGCGATAAGCGAGCCCGAATGGTTAAACCTGTTTGCCAATGGATAGACCTTTATGTTCTCTTTTTAATTGTCTTTTTCAGGCTGATAACTGACAGACGGATCATTGGCTTTTTCGAGCTTTTTCGGGCTGATAACGCTATATTTAATTTGTCATATTTATATAATAATAAACAAGCCCAAACAGGTAAACCTATTCACCAATGTATATATAATTTTGAGCTCTTTTAAATGGGCATTTTCAGGTGAAAAACGGACAACCGGAACAAAAGTTATGGTCATATTTATTGAGCCATATTTATTGCGCCATATTTTGTTGGCCATATTTATTGAGCCATATTTACAGAGCTATATTTATTTGTCATATTTATTACGCCATATTTATATAGTGTTAAACGAGGCCGAACGAGTAAACCTGTTTGCCAAAGATAGATTTATCAGAGCTTTTTTGAAATGTCTTTTTCGGGATGAATATGGACAACGAGATCAAAAATTATGGCTTTATTTATTGGGCAATATTTATTGTGCCATATTTTTTGAGCCATTATAATTGAGCCTTATTTCATGAGTCATCTTTATTGAGACATAATTATTGAACAATATTTCTTGAAGCACTTTCATTAGAGGTATTTAATAAGACATTTTTATTGAGCCAATTTATTACGCCAATTTTGTTGAAAAATATTTATTGTGCCATTTTTATTTTGAAGCATTTATTATAACATATTTATTGAGTGTTGAACGTACCCAAGCAGGTGAACCTATTCCCCAATTAATAAGCATTCAGAGGTTTTTTCAATGAGTTTTTTCATGCTGAAAATGGACAACCGTAATAAAAGTTATAGTCATATTTATTGAATCATATTTATTGCGTCATATTTCTTTGTCCATATTTATTAAGTCATTTTTTCTGAGTCATATTTATTTGTGTCATATTAATTATGTCATATTTATATAGCGTTAAATGAGCCCGAACTGGAAAATCTGTTTGCTAAATGAAAGATTTATCCGACCACTTTTCAATAGGCTTTCCGGGGCTGAAAATGGACAACCGGATTAAAAATTATGGCTATATTTATTGTTCTATATCTATTGGGGTATATTTATTATGCCATATTTATTGAGTCATATTTATTGAGTCATATTTTTTGAGGTATATTTATTGAGACATAATTATTGAGTCATGTTTCTTGTGGCATTTTCATTAAAAGATATTTAATAAGCCATATTTATTATGCCAAATTTGTTGAGATATATTTATTACGTCATATTTATTATGTAGTATTTATTATTACATATTTATTGAGTGTTGAATGAGCCTGAACGGGTAAACATGATTGTCAATGGATAAATCATTTAGAGCAATATTTATTGTTCTATATTTATTGAGCTATATTTATTATGTCATATTTATTTTGTCATATTTATTATGCCACATTTATTGTGTCATATTTATTGAGTGTCAAACAAGCCCAAACGGTAATCATGTTCACCAATAGATAAATCATTTGAGCACTTTTAAATGGGCTTTTCCGGACTGAAAATGGACAACCAGAACAAAAATTATGGTCATATTTATTGTGTCATATTTATTGCGTCATATTTCTTGGGCCTTATTTATTGAGACATATTTATTGAACTATATTTATTTATATTTTTTTGCTCCATATTTATATAGCGTTAAACGAGCCCGAACGGGTAAACCTATTTGCCAAAGATAGATTTATCCGAGCTTTTTTCAAATTCTTTTTCTGGATGAAAATGGACTAATAGATCAAAAATTATGGTTTTATTTATTGGGCTATATTTATTGCGCCATATTTATTGAGTCATTATGATTGAGCCATATTTCAAGAGTCATATTTATCGAGATGTAATTATTGAATCATATTTTTGAAGCATTTTCATCGAGAGATATTTAATAAGTCATATTTATTGAGTCATATTTTTTGCGCCAAATTTATTGAGATATATTTATTGCCTCATATTTATTGCGTAGTATTTATTATAACATATTTATTGAGCGTTGAACGAGCCCGAGTGGGTAAACCTGTTTGCCAATGGATAAATCATTCAGAGCACTTTTTAATGGGCTTTTTGAGGATAAAAATAGAAAACTGAATCCAAAGTTATGATCATATTTATTGAGTCATATTTCATGCGCCATATTTATTTTATCATATTTACTAAGCCATATTTATTGAGACTTAGTTATTGAGTCATATTTCTTGTGCCATATTTATTGAGCAGTATTTTTGAGCCATATTTATTAACGCATATTTATTACACCATATTTATTGTGTCACTTTTTATTGCGTCATATTTATTGCGCCTGATTTTTTTGCCATATTTATTGAATGACAAACGAGCCCGAATGGGTAAACCTGTTCGCCAATGGATAGACATTTATGTGCTCTTTTTAATTGGCTTTTTCGGGCTGATAACCGAAAACCAGATCATTGGCTTTTTGGACTTTTTCGAGATTTTTTGGGTTGATAACGTCATATCTACTGTGTCCTATTTATATAGTAAAAATAATCCCAAACGGGTAAACCTGTTCCCTAATGGATAGATAATTTTGAGTTCTTTTAAATGGACTTTTTCGGGCAGAAAACGGACAACTGGAACAAAAGTTATGGTTATATTTATTGAGTTATATTTGTTCTGCCATATTTATTGAGCCATATTTATAGAGCTATATTTATTCGTGTCATATTTATTACGTGATATTTATATAGTGTTAAACAAGCCCGAACGGGTAAACCTGTTTGTCAAATATATATTTATTCGAGTTTTTTTGAAATATTTTTTTCGAGATGAATATGGACAACAAGATCAAAAATTATGGCTTTATTTATTGGGCAATATTTATTGTGTCATATTTATTGAGCCATTATGATTGAGCCATATTTCATGAGTCAACTTTATTGAGACATAATTATTGAACCATATTTCTTGAAGCATTTAAATTAGAGATATTTAATAAAACATTTTTATTGAGCCATATTTATTACGCCAATTTTATTGAGAAATATTTATTGTACCATTTTTATTTCAAAATATTTATTATAACATATTTATTTAGTGTTGAACGAGCCCGAGCGGGTAAACCTGTTCCCCAAAAGATAAATCATTCAGAGGTCTCAATGAGTTTTTTCGGGCTGAAAACGGACTACCGGAATAAAAGTTATGGTCATATTTATTGAATCATATTTATTGTGCCATATTTCCTTGGCCATGTTTATTGAGTCATATTTACTGAGCCATATTTATTTGTGTCATATTAATTGTGTCAAATTTATGTAGCGTTAAATGAGCCTGAACAGGAAAATCTATTTGTTAAATGATAGATTTATCCGAGAACTTTTCAATAGGCTTTCCGGGGCTAAAAATGGACAATCGGATCAAAAATATGTGGCTATATTTATTGTTATATATTTATTGGGCTATATTTATTATGCCATATTTATTGAGTCATATTTATTAAGCCATATTTTTGAGACATATTTATTGTGACATAGTTATTGAGCCATATTTCTTGTGGCATTTTCATTAAAATATATTTAATAAGCCATATTTACTGAGCCATATTTATTTCGCCAAATTTATTGAGATATATTTATTGCATCATATTTATTTTGTAGTATTTATTATAACATATTTATTGAGTGTTGTATGAGCCCGAACGGATAAACATGATTGTCATTGTATAAATCATTTAGAGTTATATTTATTGGGCTATATTTATTATGTCATATTTATTTTGTCATATTTATTAAGCCACATTTATTGTACCATATTTATTGAGTGTCAAACTAGCCCAAACAGGTAATCATGTTCACCAATAGATAAATCATTTCGAGCACTTTTAAATGGGTCTTTGTGGTTTGAAAATGGACAACCATAACAAAAATTATGGTCATATTTATTTAGTCATATTTATTGGGTCATATTTCTGTGGTCTTATTTATTGAGTCATATTTATTGAGTTATATTTAATTGTGTCATATTTATTATATCATATTTATTTTGACATATTTATTACGCCATATTTATTGTGTCATATTTATTGAGTGTCAAACAAGCCCAAACAGGTAATCATGTTCACCAATTGATAAATCATTTCAAGTACTTTTAAATAAGACTTTCTGGTCTGAAAATGGACAACCTGAAAAACATTTATGGACATATTTATTGAGTCATATTTATTGAGTTATATTTTTTGCGCCATATTACTGTGGCCTTATTTATTTAGCCATATTTATTGAGCTATATTTATTTGTATCATATTTATTTCGCCATATTTATATAGCGTAAAACGATCCCGAACAGGTAAACCTGTTTGCCAAAGATAGATTTATCCGAGCTTTTTTCAAATATCTTTTTCTGGATGAAAATGGACTATTAGATCAAAAATTATGGCTTTATTTATTGGGCTATATTTATTGCGCCATATTTATTGAGTCGTTATGATTAATTCATATTTCAAGTGTCATATTTATTGAGACATAATTATTGAATCATATTTCTTGAAGTATTTTCATTGAGAGATATTTAATAAGCCATATTTATTGAGCTGTATTTTTGCGCCAAATTTATTGAGATATATGTATTGCCCCATATTTATTGCATAGTATTTATTATAACATATTTATTGAGCATTGAATGAGCACGAGTGGGTAAACCTCTTTGTCAATGGATAAATCATTCAGAGCACTTTTTAATAGGTTTTTCCAGAATAAAAATAGATAACTGAATCCAAATTTATGATCATATTTATTGAGTCATATTTAATGCGCCATATTTATTTTATCATATTTACTAAACCATATTTATTAAGCCATATTTATTGAGACTTAGTTTTTGAGTCATATTTCTTGTGCCATATTTATTGTGCAATATTTTATGAGCCATATTTATTAAAGCATATTTATTACACCATATTTATTATGTCATATTTATTAAGCCATATTTATTGCGCCTGATTTTTTTGCTATATTTATTACGCGATAAACGAGCCCGAATGGGTAAACTTATTCACCAATGGATAGACCTTTATGTGCTCCTTTTAATTATCTTTTACGGGCTGATAACCGACAACCAGATCATGGGCTTTTTCGAGCTTTTTAGGGCTGATAACGCTATATTTACTGTGTCATATTTATATAGTAATAAACAAGCCCAAATGGGTAAACTTGTTCATCAATGGATAGATATTTTCGAGCTCTTTTAAATGGTCTTTTTTGGGCGAAAAATGGACAACCGAAATAAAAGTTATGGTCATATTTATTGAGACATATTATTGCGTCATATTTCGTTGGCCATATTTATTGAGCTATATTTACAGAGCTATATTTATTTGTGTCAAATTTATTACGTCATATTTATATAGTGTTAAATGAGCCCGAACGGGTAAACCTGTTTGTCAAAGATAGATTTATCAGAGCTTTTTTGAAATGTCTTTTTCGGGATGAATATGGACAACGAGATCAAAAATTATGGCTTTATTTATTGGGCAATATTTATTGTGACATATTTATTGAACCATTATGATTGAGTCATATTTCATGAGTCATCTTTATTGACACATAATTATTGAAACATATTTCTTGAAGCATTTTCATTAGAGATATTTAAGAAGACATTTTTATTGAGCCATATTTATTACGCTAATTTTGTTAAGAAATATTTATTGCGCCATTTTTATTTTGAAGCATTTATTATAACATATTTAGGGAGTGTTGAGCGGGCCCGAGCAGATAAACCTGTTCCCCAATTGATAAATCATTCAGAGGTCTTTTCAATGAGTTTTTTCGTGCTGAAAATGGACAACCAGAACAAAATTTATGGTCATATTTATTGAATCATATTTATTGCGACATATTTCTTTGGACATATTTATTAAGCCATATTTACTGAGCCATATTTATTTGTGTCATATTAATTACGCCATATTTATATAGCATTAAATGAGCCCGAACTGGAAAATCTGTTTGTTAAATGAAAGATTTATCCGACCACTTTTCAGTAGGCTTTCTGAGGCTGAAAATGGACAACCAGATCAAAAATTATGGCTATATTTATTGTTCTATATTTATTTGACTATATTTATTATGCCATATTTATTGAGTCATATTTATTGAGTCATATTTTTTGAGCCATATTTATTGAGACATAATTATTGAGTCATGTTTCTTATGGCATTTTCATTAAAAGATATTTAATAAGCCATACTTATTTAGAGATATTTATTAGGCCAAATTTGTTGAGATATATTTATTGCGTCATATTTATTATGTATTATTTATTATGACATATTTATTTAGTGTTAAATGAGCCCGAACAGATAAACATGATTGTCAATGGATAAATCATTTATAGCTATATTTATTGTTCTATATTTATTGGGTCATATTTATTATGGCATATTTATTTTGTCATATTTATTACGCCACATTTATTGTGCCATATTTATTGAGTGTCAAATAAGCTCAAACAGGTAATCATGTTCACCAATAGATAATTCTTTTTGAGCACTTTAAAATGCGCTTTTCCGGGCTGAAAATGGACAACCAGAACAAAAATTATGGTTATATTTATTGAGTTATATTTATTGTACCATATTTTTTGGCCTTATTTATTGAGCCATATTTATTGAGCTATATTTATTTGTGTTATATTTATTGCGTAATTTATATAGTGTTAAACCAGCCAGACCGGGTAAACCAGTTTGACAAAGATAGATTTATCCGAGCTTTTTTCAAATATCTTTTTCAGGATGAAAATGGACTAACAGATCAAATATTATGGTTTTATTTATTGGGTTATATTTATTGCACCATATTTATTGAGCCATTATGATTGAGTCATATTTCAAGAGTCGTATTTATTGAGATGTAATTATTGTATCTTATTTTTCGAAGCATTTTCATCGAGAGATATTTAATAAGCCATATTTATTGAGACATATTTTTGAGCCAAATTTATTGAGATATATTTATTGCCCCATATTTATTGTGTAGTACTTATTATATCATATTTATTGAGTGTTGAATGAGCCTGAGTGGGTAACCCTGTTTGCCAATAGATAAATCATTCAGAGCACTTTTTAATGGGCTTTTCGAGGATAAAAATAGACAACTGAATACAAAGTTATGATCATATTTATTGAGTCATATTTAATGCATCATATTTATTTTATCATATTTACTAAATCATATTTACTAAGCCATATTTATTGAGACTTAGTTATTGAGTCATATTTCTTGTGCCATATTTATTGAGCAATATTTTTGAGCCATATTTATTAATAATATTTATTATAACATTTTTATTATGTCACTTTTATTAAGCCATTACGCCTGATTTTTTTGCCATATTTATTGAGCGATAAACGACCCCAAATGGGTAAACCTGTTCGCCAATGGATAGACCTTTATGTGCTCTTTTTAATTGGATTTTTCAGGCTGATAACCGATAACCAGATCATTGGTTTTTTTTCGTCTTTTTCGGGCTTTTTCGGGCTGATAAAGCCATATTTACTGTGTCATAATTATATAGTAATAAACAAGCCCAAACGGGTAAACCTGTTCCCCAATAGATAGATAATTTCGAGCTCTTTTAAATGGGCTTTTTCGGGCGGAAAACGGACAACCTGAACAAAAGTTATGGTCATATTTATTGAGCTATATTTATTGCACCATATTTCGTTGGTCATATTTATTGATCCATATTTACAGAGCTACATTTATTTGTGTAATATTTATTACGTCATATTTATATAGTGTTAAACGAGCCCGAACTAGTAAACCTATTTGCCAAAGATAGATTTATTAGAGTTTTTTTGAAATGTCTTTTTTGGGATAAATATGGACAACGAGATCAAAAATTATGGTTTTATTTATTGTGCAATATTTATTATGTCATATTTATTGAGCCAGTATGATTGAGTCATATTTTATTAGTCATCTTTATTGAGACATAATTATTGAACCATATTTCTTGAAGCATTTTCATTAGAGATATTTAATTAAACATTTTTATTGAGCCATATTTATTACGCCTATTTTATTGAGAAATTTTTACTGCACCATTTTTATTTCGAAGTATTTATTATAACATATTTATTGAATGTTGAACGAGCCCGAGCGGGTAAACCTGTTCCCCAAAGGATAAATTATTCAGAGGTTGTTAAATGAGTTTTTTCTGGCTGAAAATGGACAACCGGAACAAACGTTATGGTCATATTTATTGAATCATATTTATTGCGCCATATTTCCTAGGCCATGTTTATTGAGCCATATTTTCTGAGCCATATTTATTTGTGTCATATTAATTGCGTCATATTTATATAGCATTAAATGAGCCTGAACGAGAAAATCTATTTGCTAAATGATAGATTTATCCGAGCACTTTTCAATAGGCTTTCCGTGGCTAAAAATGGAGAACCGAATCAAAAAATATGGCTATATTTATTGTTCTATATTTATTGGGCTATATTTATTATGCCATATTTATTGAGTCATAATTATTGAGCCATATTTATTGTGACATAATTATTGAGTCATGTTTCTTATCGCATTTTCATTAAAATATATTTAATAATCCATATTTATTGAGCCATGCATATTACGCCAAATTTATTGAGATACATTTATTGCGTCATATTTATTATGTAGTATTTATTATAACATATTTATTAAGTGTTGAATGAGCCTGAATAGGTAAACATGATTGTCATTGGATAAATTATTTAGAGCTATATTTATTATGTCATAATTATTTTATCATATTTATTACGCCACATTTATTATGCCATATTTATTGAATATCAAACAAGCCCAAACAGGTAATCATGTTTAGCAATAGATAAATCATTTCGAGCACTTTTAAATGGGCCTTTCCGGTCTGAAAATGGTCAAACAGAATAAAAATTATGGTCATATTTATTGAGTCATATTTATTGCGCCATATTTCTATAGCGTTAAACGATCCCGGACATTTAAACATGTTTGCCAAAGATAGATTTATACGAGCTTTTTTCAAATGTCTTTTTCTAGATTAAAATGGACTGCCAAATCAAAAATTATGGCTTTATTTATTGGGCTATATTTATTACGCCATATTTATTGAGCCGTTATGATTGAGCCATATTTCAAGAGTCATATTTATTGAGACATAATTATTGAATCATATTTCTTGAAATATTTTCATTGAGAGATATTTAATAAGGCATATTAATTGAGCCGTATTTTTTGCGCCAAATTTATTAAGATATATTTATTGCCCCATATTTATTGCGTAGTATTTATTATAATATATTTATTGAGCGTTGAATGAGCCTGAGTGGGTAAACCTACTTGTCAATGGATAAATCATTCAGAGCACTTTTTAATGGGCTTTTGTTGGATAAAAATAGACAACTGAATCCAAATATATGATCATATTTATTGAGTCATATTTAATGCACCATATTTATTTTATCAAATTTACTAAATCATATTTATTAAGCCATATTTATTGAGACTTAGTTTTTGAATCATATTTCTTGTGTCATATTTATTGAGCAATATTTTTTTGAGCCATATTTATTAATGCATAATTATTACACCATATTTATTGTGTCATATTTATTGCGCCTGATTTTTTTACCATATTTATTGTGCGATAAACAAGCCCGAATGGGTAAACCTGTTCGCCAATGGATATATCTTTATGTGGTCTTTTTAATTGTCTTTTTCGGGCTGATAATCGACCACCGAATCATTGGCTTTTTTGGGCTTTTTCGGCCTGATAACGCCATATTTACTATGTCATATTTATATAGTAATAAACAAGCCCAAACAGGTAAACCTGTTCACCAATGGATAGATAATTTCGAGCTCTTTTAAATGGGCTTTTTCGGGCGAAAAACGGACAATCGGAACAAAAGTTATGGTCATATTGATTGAGTCATATTTATTGTGCCATATTTCGTTGGCCATATTTATTGTGCCATATTTACAAAGCTATATTTATTTGTGTCATATTTATTACGTCATATTTATATAGTGTTAAACGAGCACGAACGGGTAAACCTGTTTGCCAAAGATAGATTTATCAGAGCTTTTTTTGAAATGACTTTTTTGGGATAATATGTACAATGAGATCAAAAATTATGGCTTTTTTATTGGGCAATATTTATTATGCCATATTTATTGAGCCATATTTCATGAGTTGTGCGAACAGAAAAGAGCAGACCGAAAATTTGGAGTAATGTAAATTTTATTATTCCAAAAAAGGTGTCAATTACATGGTATAGCCTCCCTTTTATAGAATGTAGGAGATGGGAGAGATTACAAATAAACAATATGGGACTAAAAAATATCATGTATAAGCGGTTTAAAATAAATACAAGCCGCCAAGCCGTGCAGTTTGATGAATGGGCAAACCGCCCGGCAACCATAAGAGAAAAACACGAAGCCGCCACACTAGACAGCTAGGTCGCTGTTGGGTTTCTCTATGAGGATGGCACAACACTTGTGCACGCAGCGGAAGAATAAAAACATCAAGAAAACCCAAAAGAGATGGGAACGGGCCATGGTAGTTGAATCAAGAAGTTAACATACAACAAGGCAAAAATTACCTCGGTGGCGTTGAGTCACAACTCAACGGAGATGCTCCAAGCTTCGTGTTCTTGCTAGTGGCGAGTTCTACGTGGAATGATGTCCACGTCTCTGCAGAAATCCACACGAGCGGGAGAACACCGACTTTTCCGTCGCACGGATAATCGGGAAGGAGAATGACCACACCTTGCTTTTCCACGGACTGCTAGTTCTGCGCCAGGAATAGCAACACCAGTGACAATCGTCGGAGAGGAGGAGGTCGACGGAGCGAGCACGGCGGCAGAACGCTTCCGTCGGCGGGATTCGGGATCGGCGGAACGAATGAAGAAATCGCGGAACACTTCCGTCGATTCGATCAGTTCGAGATTTTCCCGAAAACCCTAAGTATCTATTTATACCAAAGGCATAAACAGACTTAGGAATATCGCTATCCGCAGACCACCCAGAAAATTAGGGTTCCAGAATCGGCGAAAATCACCTAGCAGATTCGGTGAGAATCAATCGGCGAGAATCACCTAGTAGATTCGGTGAGAATCAATCGGCGAGAATCAGAGTATAATACTCGACGATTCACGTCGAACGTGGATTGAATCACCTAGGATCGGCGAGAATCACCTAGGATCGGCGAGAATCACCTAGGATCGGCGAGAATCAGTCGGCGAGTATCAGTCGGCGAGAATCAGAGTACAATACTCGACGATACACGTCGACCCTCGGTCGACTATTCTTACCAATCCTTCAAGGCAACATTTGCCCAACCCGACGATCCTTTAAGGCAACACTTTGCCCATAACCCCATTCAGGTCGGTGATTGGTAACCTTTACCAACACAGTCAATCATCCAACTTCTCCACATCTCTTATGTGCGACCCTGCAGGCTCATATCACGTTGGCAGTGAGATCACATGTTTGACCACTTCCAGATCACCATGGTAACTCCAACAGACTCCCACTTGATCTTGAAAGTATCAAACCAAAAACCTCACAAATAATGAGCGGTATCTAGCAATGCATCATTGCTCCCCAAGCAATAAGAGTTTATAACTCATAAGCCTTTATGACCAATGTATCAGCGTTGTCTTTGTCCCTTTGTCCCTTACATCCGGAAAGAACTAGAGGCATGGACCGTGTCACCCTCGTAATAGCTCAATCTAAGTTTCTTGATCCAGGACGGACTTCCAGAGAATGGTGAGTCCAATATCACATATTGACTCAACCAAGCATGGTCATGCATTTCTCAGTCCAGTTCCATCAAGGGGCCCATGGATGCAACTCCTATCATACAGGAGGACAAATCATATATCTGCTCACACACAAACACCCAAATAATTCGTAACATGCCCAACAACCACCCTTATCATCAACCTTTCTCAAGGAAGACTTTAGATGGCATCAAAGCACGCTCTTCCTCACTTGATGAATGATGTGACTTCAGGTCAAAGGACCACAACACCATTGTCAATTGAGACCTACTCGTGACACGATTGGATGACAATCCACAGAGTAGTCTCAGGTTGGGTCTGTCCAGTACAACTTGTTCACTAACAAGTACCCACGTGATGACTTGATATCACAATATCATGACCTGTGAGAACCGCTCATCAGTCAACGCGCATGCTAGCCTTCATGTACCATCATCACCCTTATCTTCTATGATGATACTCGACCAGGGACCTTTTAAGAATGAAGCTTCAAATAAATCATAGGCTCTCACATTCAAGTCACGTACTTTATGTCCCATGGAAGCGAACATTCTAAGGGTATCTATTATGTTAACATTTAACTATCATATAGAAAAACTCATAATAAAAGAACTTGTCATTAATTGTAAGAGAAAAACTAGGTACATTGTTCATCATATGAACAAATAGCCAACAAAATACATGTTTACATGCAATCCACAAGATTCTCACTAGAGTTGATCATTTAGGTATCGTTTACCCATCGATCTAGTATGACCATCATGCTTTCTCTGCGCGAGAGGCTTTGTCAGTGGATCCGCAATATTCTCCTCAGTCGGCACTCTGCAAATGTTCACATCTCCTCGTTCGACAATCTCACGAATAAGATGAAACCGCCGAAGTATGTGCTTGGAGCGCTGATGGGATCTAGGTTCCTTAGATTGTGCAATTGCACCATTGTTATCACAGTAGAGAACTACGGGACCAACAATGCTAGGAACTACATCAAGCTCGCCGATGAATTTCCTAATCCATACAGCCTCCTTTGCCGCATTAGCTGCGACGATATACTCGGCCTCTATTGTAGAATCAGCAACTGTCTCTTGCTTGGAACTCTTCCAGCTCACATCTCCTCCATTCAGGCAAAACACAAAACCTGACTGAGACTTGGAGTCGTCTCTATCAGTTTGGAAGCTAGCATCCGTGCAACCACTTACAATGAGCTCTTCCTCTCCACCATACACCAAGAACACATCCTTAGTCCTTCTCAAGTACTTCAGGATATTCTTGACTGCAATCCAGTGACACTCACCGGGGTCTGACTGATACCTGCTAGTCATGCTCAAAGCAAAGGAGACGTCGGGTCGAGTACATAACATCGCGTACATGATTGATCCAATTACCGAAGCATATGGAATTAACTTCATGCGGTCCTTATCTTCACAAGACTTTGGACACTGGTCCTTAGAGAGATTCACACCATGAAACATGGGCAAAAATCATTTCTTGGACTCAAGCATGTTGAACCGCTTCAACACCTTTTCGATGTACATACTCTGGGTCAAACCCATCAACTTCTTCGATCTATCTCTATAGATCTTAATACCAAGTATGTAAGTCGCTTCACCCAAATCCTTCATTGAAAAGCAGTTCCCTAGGTTGTTCTTAACAACTTTCAGGGTAGGAATGTCATTCCCAATCAACAGTATGTCATCTACATACAATATCAGGAAGACAACAATGCTCCCACTGATTCGCTTGTAAACACAAGGCTCATCTTCATTCTTGATGAAACCAAACTCTTTGATTTTCTCATCAAAATGAAGATTCCAACTTCGAGAGGCCTGTTTTAGTCCATAGATGGACTTATTCAGCTTGCATATTTTAGTGGCTTCATCTGGGGATACAAAACTCTCAGGTTGTGTCATATACACTTCCTCAAGGAGGTTTCCATTAAGGAAAGCCGTTTTGACATCCATCTGCCAGATCTCGTAGTCATAATACGCAGCAACAGCAAGCAATATCCTTATGGACTTTACCATGGCAACAGGGGAAAAGGTCTCATCATAGTCAATACCATGAATTTGCTTGAAACCCTTAGCCACCAGTCGCCCTTTGAATGTTTGTACATTCCCATCCATGTCGGTCTTCTTCTTGAAGACCCACTTGCACCCTATGGGTCGTACCCCTTCAGGTGGTTCCACGAAGTTCCAAACTTGGTTTGCATACATGGTGTCCATTTCGGATTTCATAGCCTCAAGCCATTTGTCGGAGTCCGGTCCATTCATAGCCTCTTGGTAGGTTGCTGGTTCATCATCATGATCCATAAGCAACACATTACCTATTTGAGACACGAGAAATCCATATCTCTCAGGCTCAAACCTCGGTCTACCAGATCTACGTAGGACTTGTGTTCCTTGAGCAGGTTCTCTAGCTACAACATCTTGTAGTCCTGTCTCAGAATCCAATTCCGGTTCATTCACTACATGTGGTTCTTGAACTTCTTCAAGCTCTACCTTTTCAGTCTTTCTTGATAAGAACTCTTTCTCCAAGAAGACACTAGTCCTTGCGACAAACACTTTGCCCTCAGACAGTAGGTAAAAGTAATACCCTTTTGTTTCCTTAGGATATCCCACCAGATAACATTTATCCGATTTGGGTTCCAGCTTGTCAGGCATTTGACGTCTCACGTATGCCTCACAGCCCCAAATTTTAATGAACGACATACTAGGACGCTTCCCAGTCCATATCTCATATGGTGTCTTCAGAACCGTTTTCGTTGGAGCGCGATTCAATGTCATTGCAGCAGTCTCTAAAGCAAAACCCCAAAAGGAAACAGGCAAGTCTGCATGACTCATCATCGAACGTACCATGTATAACAGAGTACGATTTCTCCTCTCAGACACACCATTATGTTGTGGTGTTCTAGGTGGAGTGAGCTGTGATACAATACCACACTCTTTCAGATGATCACGGAACTCATGACTCAGGTATTCGCCACCTCGATCAGATCGGAGTGCTTTAACCCTTTTACCCAACTGGTTTTCTACTTCATTCTTGAACTCTTTGAACTTTTCAAAGGTCTCGTATTTACACTTCATAAGATACACATATTCGTATCTACTGAAATCATCAATAAATGTAACAACGTAGAAATACCCACCTCTAGCCATGGAACTCATGGGTCCGCATACATCACTATGTACAACACCTAAGAGATCCTCAGTCCTCTCAGTATAACCAGTGAAAGGAGCTTTAGTCATCTTGCCTAACAAACAAGATTCGCATCGCTCAAATGATTCATAATCAAATGAGTCCAAAAGTCCATCTCTATGGAGCTTGGATATGCACTTCTCGTTGATATGGCTCAAACGACAATGCCAGAGAAATGTAGGGTTCGAGTCATTTGTTCTTAGTCTTTTATTATTTTCTACATTACAGATAAGATGGTCCAAGTTCAAAACATAAAGACCATTAAACAATTGGGCTACAGCATAACAAACATCATTCTTAAATATAGAACAACAGTTGTTCTTAATTATAAAAGAAAATCCAATCATGTCCAAACATGAAATAGATATAATGTTTCTAGTTATGGCCGGAACAAAATAACAATTATCTAGTTCTATTACAAGCCCACTGGGCAAAGAAAGACGGTAAACCCCTACGGCTACAGCAGCAACTCTTGCTCCATTGCCGACGCGGAGGTCCACCTCCCCTTTACTCAGCAATCTTCTCCTTCCCAGTTCCTTCACATTTGTACAAATGTGAGAACCACATCCGGTATCCAATACCCAAGATGAAGGAGCAGAAAGGTTTATCTCTATAATGTGAACATTTGAAGCGGAAGTCATACCTCCCTTCATTTTCTGCAGACCTTCAATGTACGAAGGACAGTTCCTCCTCCAATGACCAGCCTTGCCACAGTGGTGGCATTTCCCTTCCTTCACCGTGCTTTTCTTTTTCATTAGTGCAGAAGACTTGGGCTCAAGATATGACTTAGGTCCCACCTTCGTCTTCTTAGAGCCCTTGGCCTTGCCCTTGCCCTTATGCACCATCAGTATGGGGCTGGCAGGCTTGGCCTTCTTCATATTGATTTCGGCAGTTCTCAACATGCCTAGGAGTTCGGGCAGTGTCTTGTCTATTTCATTCATGTTGTAGTTCAAGACGAACTGCTCATAACTGTTCGGCAACGATTGCAGGATCAGATCTGTGGCCAACTCTTGACCAAGAGGAAAACCCAGCCTTTCAAGGTTCTCTATATACCCAATCATCTTGAGTACGTGAGTCCCTACTGAGTCTCGAACTCCCATCTTGCACTGAAACAACGCTTTTGTGACGTCGAACCTCTCTTGACGAGCCTGCCCTTGAAACATTTTCTTGAGATGCTCGTCAATCTCCTTGCACCCCATGTTCTCATGTTGCTTCTGAAGCTCAGAGTTCATAGTGGCAAGCATAAGGCATTCGACATCTAAAGCATCATCAGTATACTTCTTATAAGCATCCTTCTCAACACGGGAAGAGTTCCCGGTCGGCACCTCGGGGGCTTCTTCTTCCAAGACATAGAGCTTTCGCTCTTGCCTGAGAACAATTCTCAGGTTCCTGTACCAGTCCATGTAATTAGTCCCACTGAGCTTATCCTTCTCAAGGATGGCTCTCAGAGACAACGTGGAGTGTGAAACACTTGCCATGAAATTCTACAAGAATTTATGCAGAATAAAAACAGTACCAAAATTTCAAATACAATTTATTTTAATTTGGACTTCAATTAAAACACTCCCACTATTTTATTCGAAATGATAGCCCTCACTAACAATTGCGAGCTACTCTCTTAGTGGACAAGATCCGTATTTCACCAACACAATGAGTCAGCTTTGGCTTTCCTCTCACGATGCGGTTATTTAGGTAGGCAATGCTTGCCAATTGCATCCTCATGCAATTCTTGTATGGTTGGTGAATAACTCCTTACTCGCATCCATCATATGGTGCATGCCAACCCTATGCCTCTAGGCACTCAACCTTTGAGGTCACCTAGTTAAGCTGGACCCGATGTCGACAGTGGGATATAACAATTATCCGCCCATACCCTTACCAAGATAGATTAATGCACCTTGCTTTGGCAAGCCCACACTTCATCGATCGAGGCAGGAAGAGTGTCATCCATCGGAAGGCATCCGAACACTTAATATTTGATGAAGGGATTTTGATTATAGGTTAACATTTAACCATGATCAACATTTGATCAATGTGCACATCCAAAGAAAAACAATTGTTTTCTAAAACCACATGCATCCCTTATGTGCACAACCTGACACCATCAACATTTGATAGAAGGAAGGGCTAAATCTGAACATCTGGAAACTTCCAAATCCTCAGATTTACATACATTGGACAAAAGCAAAGACAACTCAACTTAAAGCAGTAGACAAGCTCATCTCTCTATATTGGATTCAAAATCCAAAACAATGTCGAGGGATGGTTACTGCTAAGGAGACTACAATTTCTAACAATTAGAAATTTCCACGAAATCCCAGACGTTCTTGGCGGGGTACCAAGACTAAATCTAGACATTTAGAACACTTCTAAATCCCTAGGTTCACACGCACTGGAATAACAAAACTTCCAATACAAAAATCATGGCCGAAACCTGCCTCTGATACCACTGTTGGGTTTCTCTATGAGGATGGCACAACACTTGTGCACGCAGCGGAAGAATAAAAAACATCAAGTAAACCCAAAAGAGATGGGATCGGGTCATGGTAGTTGAATCAAGAAGTTAACATACAACTAGGCAAAAATTACCTCGGTGGCGTTGAGTCACAACTCAACGGAGATGTTCCAAGCTTTGTGTTCTTGCTGGTGGCGAGTTCTACGTGGAATGATGTCCACGTCTCTGCAGAAATCAACACGAGCGGGAGAACACCGACTTTTTCGTCGCACGGATAATCGGGAAGGAGAATGACCACACCTTGCTTTTCCACGGACTGCTAGGTCCGCGCCAGAAATAGCAACACCAGTGACAATCGCCGGAGAGGAGGAGGTCGACGGAGCGAGCACGGCGGCGGAACGCTTCCGTCGGCAGGATTCGGGATCGGCGGAACGAACGAAGAAATCGCGGAACACTTCCGTCGATTCGATCAGTTCGAGATTTTCCCGAAAACCCTAAGTATCTATTTATACCAAAGGCATAAACAGACTTAGGAATATCGCTATCCGCAGACCACCCAGAAAATTAGGGTTCCATAATCGGCGAGAATCACCTAGCAGATTCGGTGAGAATCAATCGGCGAGAATCACCTAGCAGATTCGGTTAGAATCAATCGGCGAGAATCAGAGTACAATACTCGACGATTCACGTCGAACGTGGATTGAATCACCTAGGATCGGCGAGAATCACCTAGGATCGGCGAGAATCACCTAGGATCGGCGAGAACCAGTCGGCGAGTATCAGTCGGCGAGAATCAGAGTACAATACTCGACGATACACGTCGACCCTCGGTCGACTATTCTTACCAATCCTTCAAGGCAACATTTGCCCAACCCGACGATCCTTTAAGGCAACACTTTGCCTATAACCCCATTCAGGTCGGTGATTGGTAACCTTTACCAACACAGTCAATCATCCAACTTCTCCACATCTCTTATGTGCGACCCTGCATGCTTATATCGCGTTGGCAGTGAGATCACATGTTTGACCACTTCCAGATCACCATGGTAACTCCAACAGTCCCCCGGTCTCCAAGTCACCAAGGACAGATTGACAAACTGCCAGAGCACCAATAGTAACAGTTCAGCAACCAAACCACAGGAGAGAAACCGCCAGACCATCCGGACTGCAACCCACCAGAGTTAGACTGCCAGACCGCCCGGTCTCTAATCTTCAACACTCCCCCTCAAGCTGGAGCATATATATCGATGATGTCTAGCTTGTCGCAAATGTTATGAAAAGAGGCGGATACTAGCTTGGTGAAAATATCAGGCTGAAAGTGCAACTAGATCTGATATACTCTAGAGGGGGGTGAATAGAGTATATGGTGCTTTAAAAACTTTTACAAACCTTTACAACAATTGTTGTAATATGTGTGAGCAGGGAAGCAAAAATAAATCTAATCACAGCACTAAGCAAAGCAAAAACTAAGCACAGAAAAATCAAGGGTAGAAACAAAAATTGAAAACAAGCAAAACCAGAAGACACAAGGAAATATAGTGGTTCCCCAAACTTGGGTACATCCACTCTTCTACCACCCTAGGTAGGAATCCACTGCAGGATGAGTTGATCAGGTGTCCTGGGCACCAATGAGCTTTTGATAAGGTGCTCAAAAACCAAAGCAGATTTTTTGATCAGGTGTCTTGCCACCAATGAGCTTTTGACAAGGTGCTCAAAAACCAAGTTCAAACTTTTGAAGGGAGTTTGAAAAACCCTTTACAGAGTGGGGGTGAGAGAGTGATGGCAGTCTTCTCTTTCTCAAACAACTGAGAAGACTATGTGGATTGATGTCAAAGCTCCCCCTGAATCCTTGAAATCTTCAGGAAGAAAAGCTTTGCTGAGGGTGATAGGCCTTCAAAGATTGAACTCCAGCAATAGATGATTTCAGCAATAGCTGAAATGTTGAGTGTCTGGAGTCTTGAAATATGTTGGCCTTGAACACTTTGAAAACTAAAGAGATCTGAAGATTTGAAAACTTGATCTCCTTGGATGAGTGTTCTTCAGAATTCTTTGAGACAGAAGATTTTTGAGAGTTCTCTGTAGTCAGTATCTCTCTCTCTTTATTGTGTGTGTTCTTCTATGTGAGAGATTCAAAAATCCTGTCTTTTATTCTCTGGTCAGAATAGAATATCATTCTCTGTCAAGTATAGTCCGTTGGCCTGCATTAATTGCATCCTTAATTGCATAATCTCTTCTGGAGGAAAGTCCACAGAAACATTCCTTGAAAAATCCCTTGAAACTTGGTCCAGAATTGAATGAAAACGGCTAGCAAATCTCTGAATTAATTGCAGAATAACTCCTAACTGATTTTGAATTTGAATTCTGGAAGTTATCTGAAATCGTCGAACTGAGCTCTGCTATCGTCGAGCTGAGCTCAGCGATCTGGAAATCTTAAGCAGCAAAATATCGTCGATCTGAGCTCAAAGATCGTCGAACTGAGCTCAGAGATAAAGATCCAAAGCAGAGTCAAAATCGTCGACCTGAGCTCACCGATCGTCGAATGGAGTTCGACGATATAATGAAGTTGAGCTCAGCGATCGTCGAATGGAGTTCGACGATCTGTCGAAGTTGAGCTAGACGATCGTCGACCGGAGTTCGACGAATCGTCGTGCTGAGCTCGACGATATGACTTGGTCTCCAGACAGAGAATCCTGGTCTTCAGGGCAGCTTCCAAACCTAGACTTCTAACCCTTAGACTCAATTCTAATTGACCTATTAAGCTATACAGAAGGTCAAGCAAAGGATTCCTAGAGACATAGTGATCCTGACCCAAATTAGTAATAGGGTGTTCCAACAATCTCCCCCTATTTGGGTTAGGATTACTATTTACAGACTTTGGAAGAACTTGAATAACAACATACAATCAGAAAAACATAAAAACAACAGCTAGACATGCAGAAACATCACAGAGATATATATATAGCATCCAGAAAATTAGAAGTTCCAGAAATTGTCACCTTACAATATCACTTCTTCTCTTTGCCTTTAACCATTTTAATTTCTCTGTTAGGATTTAGGGCTTCCTTGTTGGACCTGGTGTCATCTGCTGCACCCAAATATGTTTGCTTTGAAGGCCTGGGAACCACAGCTGCAGGATGTAATTTCCATGTATCTGTCAGCATCAAAGAATTTACTTGAACCATATCTCTCTAGTTCTTTTTGTCTCTGTTCAGACATAGTAGAGATGTTGGAAGAATCTAATCCTTGTTCTTTGGCCTTCTTAATCTGATCCAGTGCAGCCAATTCCTTCATCCTGGCAGTCCAAGCAGCTGGATTGTTTTCAGGGTCCTCAAAAGGTACAGGTGGCTCATACCTGTTGGAAGGATTGTCTTGAGGAGGCCTGGCAGACACAGTCTCTTTCAGCTTATAAGGGAAAGGACCTGATGATGTATCAGATGAGATATGTCCTCCCCTAGAATATGGGTGCTGCCTGGAGTACCCTTTGGAATATACTTGAATATCTCTCTGATTACCTCTATATCCTCCTCTCCTAGAATATGAACCCCTGGATTGGCTTTCCCTTTGATAGGATCTGGCATGAGGTTGATAGGGAGCCTGGCTTCTGGCTGGGGGTTGACTTGCAGAGCTTCCACCTGCACCTGCATCAGGAGGAGGTGGTGGAGGAGGATGAGAGTGCTTAAATGGGGATGAACCCTTCTCATATTTTCTCTTTTTCTTCATGGCTTTCAGCTGGTTCTTGGAATACTGCATCCAGTGTTCAGTAATTTGGCAGTTATGAAGGATATAGTATGGAATGTCATTGTTATCTTTAACTTTAGCAGGAGGAACCCTTTTCATTGCTTTGCTCCTTGCCTTCCTTTTCCTGGCAATGGTAGCAGATGAGTCATCAGAGTCTGTTTTGAATTCATCAGATTCAGAACTCTGGTCATCATATAGAGCATCTATTTTCTTCATCAAATCTTTCTTTAGCTGCACAGAGGCAGATGAGGCAGAAGTGGAAACAGCAGCAGCAGCAGCAGGTGTTGAGATGGTAACAGCAGGGATAGCAGCAGATGGAGAAGGTGCAACAACAGCAGCAGCAGTTGGCTCTGGACAAGTGACAATAGCAGCAACTTCACTAACAACAGCAGATACAGCAGATTCATTAACAACAACAGAAATAGCAGGAGCAACATCAAAGACTGCAGAAGGCTCAAAATCAGTGGCCTCTGACATCAGAATGTCCTTGGAGATTGGCTCATCAGAAGCAGTAAGAACTTCAGCAGCAGCAGCATCAACATTCTCAGAAGCAGCAAAATCAGCAATCCTTTCTTCAGGAGAAGCAGCAGCAATGACTGAATTTACAAAGGAGGAGATCATGCTAGGGTCACAGCAAGAAAAGGCACAAGTGCCTTGGATAAGTCTTCTGGAGGCTGGACAGCATGGACCTCTGGCAGATAGCTGAAGTAAGCAGAGTCAAAAGCAGATAGCAAAGACCTGAGGTCTATTGCCAGAACTGGAGTTGAAATCTGACTCTATGGAGGCACAGCAACAGCAACAGGAGGAGCAGCAGAAGAAGCAGAACTAACAGAAGCAGCAGACAGAGGGCTTGCAGAAACAGCAGCAGCAGCAGCATGAAGATTCTCTTCATATGGCATCTCCCCCTGCCTAGATGCAGATACATCTGGATCAAGGCACACTGCTGTAGGTGCTGCCTGAGGGAAGAGGGAAGAGAGCCTGGCAGAAAGAGCTGCCACTGACAGGTGTAGAGGAGCCAAGGAGGTCTCCAATAGTAGAGTTAGCCTGGGGGCAAGTAACTCATACAACCTGTCAGCTAGGGCTGAGAGGTCTACTTGCTCAACAGCTGGAGCAGAGGTAGATGGTATGGAAGCAGCTGGGGATGCTGGAAGGGAAGGGCTGGAGAATGTTGGTATGGATGGCTGAGGTGTTGGTAGGGTGGATATGGAGGACAGGGGAATTGATATGGATGGAGTGAATGTTGGTTTATCTATGATGTGGTGTAGGAGATCCTGGAAAGAAGTGGAGGAGGAGGGTAACTCAGGAGGAGATGATGGGGAATCATCAATAAAGGAGTCATCCAGTAGGGTGAAGGATGGAATGGATGGTGATGAGGTGATATCTGGTGGAGGGTAGGATAACAGTGGTTGGAATTGGTCTGCTGGTGGAGGTAGAATGGGTTCTGGGGATGGTGTTGATGTTGGAGATGGGCTGGATATGGTGATGGTGGATGGAGCTGGAATGGTGGATGGTGGGGGAAGGGATGGAATAGAAGAAGGAGGAGAGACAACAGCAGCAGCCAGGTCATCTGCAGGGGCAGAGACCTGTGGAGGAGTGACTCTTTGAGTCCTTGTGCCTGAAGGGGCACTGGAGGAGGGCCTGCTAGGCTTGCTTATTTGCCTGTCCCACTTTCCAAAGAGGGCACAGGTCAATCTCTTGGAGGCATTTATATGAACTCCAGAGGAGACTAGCAAGGCAGGACACCTATGCTGCAGAAATACTCCAATAATCCTTCCAAAATTAACAAAACTTTTGTTTATTTTCTTTTTGATGAGGTCAAAGAAGACCTCTCCCCAGTTCAGATTTTTCTTGTCCACAAGAGCTCCCATGAGACAGAGCTGATGTCTGGATATTGTATCATGGGCTGAGTGCTTTGCCAGGAGCACTTTTCCCACCACATCTGCCATGAACCTATATTCAACAGACAGATTCCTCTTGAAGAGCTTGCTAGGGTTCCCTCTGGATGACCCATCCTGGCAAGCAGGTCAGAAAACTCTCTCCAGATAACTTCAGCAGAGTTCTTCTCCATTTCTCAATCCAAAAACTTCTGTTAAAATTGTGGGGGTCAAGGGTACCTGATTTCCAGCTATTGACCCAACTATAGTGTTGTTATCTTGATTATGGGCAGTATAAACCCACTCCTTGATTTCATCAGAAGCCAACTTGATCCTGGTGGTCATGAGGGCAGTCAGATTCTGATCCTTGGAACAAACCCAGTATATCTTGAAAGATCTGATCAGTGGTGCTGAAAGATTCTATATCAATATCAAAACCTGCATCAAACTTCATTGCAGCTAGGACAGCAACTGACACAGCCATTGTACCTGCAAAAACTCAACAAACAAAACGACCAAGCGTAGAACTGTTTGGAGGGAAAGAAAATTCTTGCAGAGAAATCGAAAGCGCAAAAGAGAACGACGGCGAAAAATGAGTTTTATATTAGGGTTCGACGCAGAATTGGAAAGATCGTTGAACTCAGTTCGACGATCGAGGCTTCTAAAGGAATCTGAAGAGTCTTCAACATCGTCGATCTCCGTTCGACGATCTTGGAGAGCGTCGAGCTCCGTTCGACGATCGTTCAGAGAACAAAATCGTCGAGCGCCGTTCGACGATCGTTGACCGGAAGAGATAGTTCATACTATCTGAGAGGCGCTGAACTCAGTTCGACGATTTTTGGAAATCGTCGATCTCCGTTCGACGATCTTGGGGCAAATCGTCGAGCGCAGTTCAGAGATCAGAAAAAATTCTAGACACTAAGAAAAATCAGAATGTTTGCCTAGTATTGGTCAATTTTTAAGCTTTCAAAATCTTGGATATTATTTAAGACTTCCTCCATCTAACATTCCTAACTGATTTAGGAAGAAGGTGTGTTTCTTTTCATCCAAGGGCTTGGTGAAAATATCTCCCCTTTGTAAATCAGTTGGGATATATTGTAATTCAATTTTATTCTTTTCAACATTATCCCTTAAGAAGTGATGCCTAATCTCTATGTGTTTTGTCCTACTATGGAGGACTGGATTTTGAGCTATGGAAATAGCACTTGTATTGTCACAAAAGATTTTAGACTTCTCTAAGTTGTAGCCATAGTCTAGGAGTTGGTTTTGGATCCACAAGATTTGTGAACAACAACTGCCTGCAGCCATATATTCAGCTTCAGCAGTTGAAGTTGACACAGATGTTTGTTTCTTACAAAACCAAGAGACAAGTCTGTCACCAAGGAACTGACAAGTTCCACTGGTGCTTTTCCTGTCAATTCTGCATCCAGCATAATCAGCATCAGAGAATCCAGTTAACTCAAATGCTGAATCTTTTGGATACCAGAGACCTAGATTTGGACAACTTTTAACATACCTGAGAATCCTCTTTACTAATGTTAGGTGTGACTCTCTAGGGCTTACTTGGAACCTAGCACATATACATGTAGCAAACATTATATCTGGTCTACTAGCTGTAAGATACAGTAAAGAGCCAATCATTGCTCTATATGTTGTCTGATCAACAGGTTTCCCATGTTCATCAGCATCCAATACAGCATTGGTAGGCATGGGTGTTTTCATACAAGATGCCTCAGACATACCAAATTTCTTAACCAATTCATTTGCATATTTGGTTTGAGAAATAAAGATGCCTTCAGCATGTTGTTTGACTTGCAATCCTAGGAAGAAGGATAGCTCACCCATGCTACTCATCTCAAATTTAGAATGCATCAGGTTAGAAAACCTTCTGCACAATTTGGAGTCAGTAGAACCAAAAATGATATCGTCTACATAAATTTGTACTAGTAGGGTATGGGACTTATGGGTTCTAATAAAAAGAGTTTGGTCTACTCTACCCCTTATAAAACCATTTTCCAAGAGAAAGCATGCTAGGGTCTCATACCATGCTCTAGGAGCTTGCTTGAGACCATATAATGCTTTGTTCAGTCTAAAAACATAATCAGGAAAGTTGGAGAGATAAAACCTGGAGGTTGTCTGACATAAACTTCCTCTTTGATGTCTCCATTTAAGAAAGCACTTTTGACATCCATCTGATATACTTTGAAGCCTTTGTGAGCTGCATAAGCTAGAAATATTCTGATGGCTTCCAATCTTGCAACAGGTGCAAAGGTCTGGTCGTAGTCAATTCCTTCTTCTTGAGAATATCCCTGAGCAACTAGGCTTGCCTTGTTCCTTATAATTACTCCTTGATCATCCAGTTTGTTTCTGAATACCCATTTTGTTCCAACAATGGAATGATCCTTAGGCTTTGGCACTAGTTCCCATACTTTGTTCCTCTCAAATTGATGCAACTCCTCTTGCATTGCAATGATCCAGTGTGGATCTTGCTCTGCATCTTGAATGGACTGAGGTTCAATTTGAGATAGGAAGCAGGTGTGCAACAGGTTTTGGTTGACCTGATTTCTGGTTTGCACACCAGCTGAGATTTCTCCAATTATTTGGGAAATTGGATGGTCTCTTGATGTTACTAAATCAACAGGGGGTGTTGATTGTTCACCAACCTGTGTTGTTGTTTCCTCTTGTGGTACAACAACTGGCTCTTCAAGTTGTGCTTCAATGTGTTGAGCATTCCCTTCATCTTCACTGCTTTCATCCTCTTTGAGCAACCTGTAACTTGTTCATATCTTCAACTAGAGAATGTTCCTGCAAAGGTTCTATGGTAGAAGAAATCTTCTCCTTGAAAGACATGTTAGTTTCATCAAATGAAATGTGAACAGATTCCTCAATTTTCAAAGATGATTTATTATAGACCCTATAGGCCTTGCTGATCATGGAGTATCCCAGAAACACTCCTTCATCAGCTTTGGCTTGAAATTTTGCTAAATATTTCTTGTCATTATTGTGAATATAGCAAATACAACCAAAGACTCTAAAATAGTCAACTTTAGGTTTCTTTCCTTTGAGTAATTCATAGGGAGTCTTTCCCTTTAGTTTATGTATCAGACTTCTGTTCAGCACATAGTTGGAGGTGTTCACTGCCTCTGCCCAAAAGGATAGAGGTAGATGAGCATCTGACAACAATGTAGTGGCAGATTCAATAAGGGTTCTATTTTTCCTTTCAGCTACCCCATTTTGTTGAGGAGTTCTAGGAGCTGAGAAAGTATGCCTGATCCCTTCACTCTGACAGAACTCTTGCATAAGAAGAGAATCAAACTCTGTCCCATGATCACTTCTGATCAGGGCAATGTGAGTATTGAACTCAATCTGTATACATTTGAGAAACTCTGTCAGACACTTAAAGTTATCAGACTTCTTCCTTAGAAAGAACACCCAAGTGAATCTAGAGAAGTCATCTACAACTACTAAAGTGTAGGATTTCCCTCCTAGGCTTTGTACTGTGATGGGTCCAAAGAGATCCATGTGTAACAGATACAATATCCTAGGTGAATCACTCTTATTAAGTGACTTAAAACTGTTTTTAGTTTGCTTGCCTAATTGACAAGCCCTGCAGAGTCCTTCCTTCTTGTAGGGGCCAGAAGGTAGTCCTCTAACAAGGTTGTCCTTGGATAGCCTAGCAATAGTTCTAAGGTTTAGGTGTCCTAATCTCTTATGCCATAAAATATTTGGTCTACAGACAGAGTTAAACAAGCAAATATCTACATCAGTTGAAAGAAAATCTACTAGATAGATGTTACCTTTCCTTTTACCTGTCAACACTGTTGTGTTGTCCTCTGACTTGATTTTGCATAAGGCTTTGCTGAAGGTCACCTGGTAGCCTTCATCACACAGCTGACTGATGCTAATTAGGTTGTGCTTCAGTCCTTCCACATAAGCTACCTTCTTGAAAGTTACTGAACCAATCTGGACTGCACCATATCCTTTAGTCTGTCCAAAGTTTGAATCACCAAAGATAACTTTGGGTCCAAGCTTGGCTCTGAAGGATGTGAGGTTGTCCTTGTTCCCTGTCATGTGCTTAGAGCACCCACTATCCAAATACCATTGCTGGTTAGATGTTGGATAGGTCTTCACCTGCACATAAACAATTCATTTGTTTTTGACCCAGTTTACCTTGGGCCTAGGTTGATAACCTCTTAATTCTGAAATGAAAGACATCCCAGGTTGACTCTTATATCCTTCAGGATGATATCTCCTTGGAGGTAAAATCCATTCAGTATAAGGGTTAAAGATTTGGGATGAAGAACCCTTAGGATTCAATTTTGATTTGCCTTTGAAAAATTTTCCAGAGCTCTGACCTCTGTTCGACGATCTTGGAGCTGCGTTCGACGATCTTGGGTCAGATCGTCGAGCTCCGTTCGACGGTCGACTATGGCTGAGGTCAGGTATATGAGATCGTCGACCTGCGTTCGACGTCTTGGGCTGAGATCGTCGATCAGCGTTCGACGATTTTTCCTGAGATCGTCGAGCTGCGTTCGGCGATCGTCGATCTACGTTCGACGATTTCTGCTGGGACTTAGTTTTCTGAGGCAGATCAGAATTTTTCCTAGCAACCTCTACAACTCCCTTTCCCTTGTCAGAAATGAATTTGATGGGAGTTGTTAGGACTATAGGTTGGCTGGATGAAGCACCCAAGCCCAGTGTACTGTTAAATCTAGAGTTCACTGTGCTTGTGATGTCCATCAGCTTGATGCTTCTCCCATTAAGGGATTCTTCAAGCTTCTTGGCCTCAGAGAGCTCACTTTTCAGTGAAGCTATCTGTTCCCTACAGCACTCCAACTCCTGAGAGAGTTTGAGGTTTTCTGACTTTAGAGCATTGTGTTCAGATAATTGATTTCTGAGAGAGATAATCTCTTTCTCAGACTTTAGCAGGTCTAAACACAGTGCTTTAAATTCAGATTTAAAATCTTCTGAACTAAAATCAAAAGAACCAATTACCTGATCTTCTTCAGGTTGAGTCTCTGAGTCTGACTCTGACTCTTCTTCCTCTGAATTGTGCTGTGAGGCATTGATTGCCATCATGCAGAACTCCTTTTCTTCTGCATCATCCTCATCATCACTGGAGCTGGATGAGGCTTCTGACTCCTCTTCTGTCTCACTCCAGGATTCAGCAACAAACCCTTTTCTTGTATGCTTATTTTTGCTTGAGGAAGGTTTGCCATTTCCATTCCTTTTGGAGTCTTTCTCCTTTCTTCTTTCTTTTCTGTCCCTTCTGTCCTTGTTCTTGTTCTCTGGACAGTCAGGAACTATGTGCCCTGGTTTCCTGCAACCAAAGCAAATAATGTCTTTATTATTACCAATGGACTTGTCATACCTTGGCTTATCCTGCTCCTTGTATGATCTTCTTCTGAAGTCCTTTCTGGCCATCTTGTAGAATCTTTTGGCCAACAAGCTGAGTAGTTCATCATTGCCTGTGGCTTTATCTTCAGGCAGATCCTCAGTTGCCTTGAAGGCTATGGTCTTCTCTTTTCCTTGTGGCTGGTGAAGCAGCCTTCTGTTCTTCCTCTCTATTCTTGATGAGTAGCTCATAAGATTTGAGCTTACCCAATAGAGCTTCAGTGGTGATCTCATTCAGACTTCTGGCATCTTTAATTGGCCAGATTCTTGAATCCCAAGTGCTGGGGAAGCACATTAGGATCTTGTCATTGAGTTCAGTTAGAGAGATCTCTTTGTCCAATGTCCTTAGTTCACTGACAATTAGACTTAGTCTGTTGTACATGTCTCCCACTGACTCAGTCTCTCCCTTCTTGAAATTCTCATATTGGGAGATGAGATGGGATCTTCTGTCCTTTCTCTCATCAGCTGAGCCTGAGACTATTTCTGAGAGCTTGTCCCAAATTTCCTTGGCTGAATTGCATTCAGCTACCTTTTGAAATATGTCATCTGACATTGTCTGGGCTAGGATGTTCATAGCCTTAGCATCAGCTACCTTCCATCTCTTGATGTCAGCATCTGTTCCTGATGGAGGTGGAACAGCATTTGTGCTTGTGCTCTCTGGGGGTCTTGGACACACTGTCAAAACAGAATTAAAGATATCTTCGTCAATAGAATTCATGTAAAGTCTAATCCTTGCTTCCAAAGTGCAAACTTGGAAAGATTGCACACTAGAGGTCTGGTGCTAGAATAATCTTTGTTTTGGGTCATGATTTGTGCAAACAAAATCTAATAATACACTACAAAAGAAAAACAGATCTAGTTTGGGATCTTTGGGTTCAGGTGTTAGCCTGTACAACCAATCAGGTATGGTATGTTTAACCAACCTGGCTCTGATACCAATTGAAAGTGCAACTAGATCTGATATACTCTAGAGGGGGGTGAATAGAGTATATGGTGCTTTAAAAACTTTTACAAACTTTTACAACAATTGTTGTAATATGTGTGAGCAGGAAAGCAAAAATAAATCTAATCACAGCACTAAGCAAAGCAAAAAAACTAAGCACAGAAAAATCAAGGCCAGAAACAAAAATTGAAAACAAGCAAAACCAGAAGACACAAGGAAATATAGTGGTTCCCCAAACTTGGGTACATCCACTCTTCTACCACCCTAGGTAGGAATCCACTGCAGGATGAGTTGATCAGGTGTCCTGGGCACCAATGAGCTTTTGATAAGGTGCTCAAAAACCAAAGCAGATTTTTTGATCAGGTGTCTTGCCACCAATGAGCTTTTGACAAGGTGCTCAAAAACCAAGTTCAAACTTTTGAAGGGAGTTTGAAAAACCCTTTACAAAGTGGGGGTGAGAGAGTGATGGCAGTCTTCTCTTTCTCAAACAATTGAGAAGACTATGTGGATTGATGTCAAAGCTCCCCCTGAATCCTTGAAATCTTCAGGAAGAAAAGCTTTGTTGAGGGTGATAGGCCTTCAAAGATTGAACTCCAGCAATAGATGATTTCAGCAATAGCTGAAATGTTGAGTGTCTGGAGTCTTGAAATATGTTGGCCTTGAACACTTTGAAAACTAAAGAGATCTGCAGATTTGAAAACTTGATCTCCTTGGATGAGTGTTCTTCAGAATTCTTTGAGACAGAAGATTTTTGAGAGTTCTCTGTAGTCAGTATCTCTCTCTCTGTATTGTGTGTGTTCTTCTATGTGAGAGATTCCAAAATCCTGTCTTTTATTCTCTGGTCAGAATAGAATATCATTCTCTGTCAAGTATAGCCGTTGGCCTGCATTAATTGCATCCTTAGTTGCATAATCTCTTTTGGAGGAAAGTCCACAGAAACATTCCTTGAAAAATCCCTTGAAACTTGGTCCAGAATTGAATGAAAACGGCTAGCAAATCTCTGAATTAATTACAGAATAACTCCTAACTGATTTTGAATTTGAATTCTGGAAGTTATCTGAAATCGTCGAACTGAGCTCTGCTATCGTCGAGCTGAGCTCAGCGATCAGGAAATCTTAAGCAGCAAAATATCGTCGATCTGAGCTCAAAGATCGTCGAACTGAGCTCAGAGATAAACATCCAAAGCATAGTCAAAATCGTCGACCTGAGCTCACCGATCGTCGAATGGAGTTCGACGATATAATGAAGTTGAGCTCAGCGATCGTCGAATGGAGTTCGACGATCTGTCGAAGTTGAGCTAGACGATCGTCGACCGGAGTTCGACGAATCGTCGTGTTGAGCTCGACGATATGACTTGGTCTTCAGACAGAGAATCCTGGTCTATCAGGGCAGCTTCCAAACCTAGACTTCTAACCCTTAGACTCAATTCAAATTGACCTATTAAGCTATACAGAAGGTCAAGCAAAGGATTCCTAGAGACATAGTGATCCTGACCCAAATTAGACATAGCTCAGCTGGAGCATATATATCGATGATGTCTAGCTTGTCGCAAATGTTATGAAAAGAGGCGGATACTAGCTTGGTGAAAATATCAGCCAACTCTTTATCGGAGGTGACGAATAGAGTACAAATTTGTTCCTTCAGAATCGCCTCTCGAATGAAATGGCAGTCAACTTCTATGTGTTTGGTTCTCTCATGGAAAACCAAATTTTTAGAGATGTATATGGCGGCTTTATTGTCACAAAACATAGGTAGAGGATGGTTGTAGACCTCTCCTAAGTCAAGCATGAGAGAACGTAACCACTTCAGCTCACAAGTGGTCGATGTCATACTTCGGTATTCTGCTTCTGCACTGTACCTAGTTACTACCGACTGTTTCTTGCTTTTCCAGCTCACAAGGTTCCCCCCCCCCACAAAGGTGCAAAAACCTGAAGTTGACTTGCGGTCTCCTTTGTCATCGATATAGCTTGAATTGGAGTACGCTTCAACCCTTAAATGGACATTCTTCTGAAAGAGAAGTCCTTTCCTAGGAGCTGATTTAATATACTCTAATATCTTTAGTGTCGATTGTAGATGGCACTCCCTAGGCGCTTGCATGAATTGGCTAACCTTGCCAACAGCATATGCAATGACGGGTCTGGTCACTATAAGATATATGAGTTTACCAACCAGACGTCTGTACCTCGTAACATCAGAAAGAAGAGGAGAGTCATCTGTCCATGTTTTATCTTCTCCAGTCGCCATGGGATATCGGGCAAGTTTAGCCCCAGTCAACCCTGCCTCTTTAACAAGTCAATAGCATACTTTCGTTGGGAGATGACAAGAGAAGCGGGCTTCCAAGAAATTTATATCCCCAGAAAGTATTTTGGAGAGCCCATATCCTTTTTAACCAGGTGTTGCCGAAGATACTTCTTTGTCAAGATTATCCCAGCTTGGTCATCTCTAGTAAGAAGAATATCATCCACATATACTGCAAGCACCACTAGACCCAGAGAAGTTTTACGAGTAAATAGGGAGTGATCAGCAGAACTCCTTGTAAAGTCAACAGCCACCACAATACCGCTAAACTTGTCAAACCAAGCACGAGTACTTTGTTTTAGGACATAGATAGCCTTCTTGAGCCGGCAAACCTGTGTCTCCCCCTGAGCAACATACCCTGGAGGTTTCTCCATATAGACATCTTCTTGAAGATCCCCATAAAGAAAGGCATTCTTCACATCCAGTTGTGAAATGGGCCAATCTCGGTTGACAGCCACATAGAGAAGTACCCAAATAGTGCTGAGACGAGCAACTGGAGAGAAAGTGTCAAAGTAATCAACGTCATACATCTTGGTAAAGCCCTTGGCAATAAACCGAGCCTTGTAACGATCCACACTGCCATCGGGGAGGAATTTCACCACAAAACCCAGCGAAAGCCAACAACATCTGTGCCAACAAGAGGAGGAACCAGGGTTCAGGTACCCTGTTTAGTGAGAGTAGAAATCTCTTCATCCATGGTAGCCTTCCCATATGGAATGGCAAGGGTGTCCTGATAGGAACGGGGAGTGGAAGTGGAAGAGATGGCCAGCGCAAAGTCCCTGCGAGCAGACGTCAGATGATCATAGGAAATAACTACAGTAAGTTGGTGTTGGGCACATGCCCGTACCCCTTTGTGTAGAGCAATGGGGAGATCTAGGTTAATGGGTTCCTCAGTATCCGGAGCATCCGTGGTGGAGAGAGCTGGCCCGGGAGTAGAGAGAGACGGTGGCGGAGAGGAGGGAGAGGGTGGAGATATCGCGGGAGGACATGGCGGAGGAGAGGGTGGAGTTGGTAAAGGTGGCGAAACGTCAGTAGGAGAAGAGGGAATGGATGGGTTGGTATGAGAAGGAGGATCAGTAGAAGTAGAGGAGGAAGCGGGAGAGAAGTAAGATGCATTTTCAAAGAAGGTGACATCCGAAAAGACAAACTACTTGCGGGTAAAGGGGTCAAAGCAACAATAACCTTTATAAGTGGTAGAGTACCCCAGAAAGATACATTTAGTGGCTCCTGGTGAGAGTTTGTCACGGGTGGCAGTGGGAGAGTGCACAAAGGCGGTGCACCCAAAGATGCAGAGAGTAAGAGGAAACGGATTCCTGTTCGGATAAAGAATGGAGAATGGGGTGGCACCGTGGAGAACTGTGGAGGGAATGCGATCGATGAGATAACAGGAGAGGAGGATAGCATAGCCCCAATAGGAGCGAGTAACATGCATTTGGGTCAGCAGAGTGCGAGCGACATTGAGGAGGTGACGGTTTTTGCATTCCGCCACCACATTTTATTGTGAGATGTAGACACAGCTAGTTTGATGAATAACACCATGGTGCATACAGAAAGAAGAGAAATTATGGCTAAGATACTCCTTAGCATTGTCAAAACGAAGGATTTTATAGATGTATCAAACTGATTCTTAATCATAGAATAAAATGATGTCCAGACAGAGAATAGTTCGGACCAATCCTTTAGAAGATACACCCATGTACACCTAGAGAAATCATCAATAAATGTGACAAAATATGTGCTACCCCAACCGATGGCGAGGGTAGGAGCAGGATCCCATACGTTAGAGTGAACGAGGTCGAACGAACGGGAAGAGCCATGACTTTGTGTTGGTGGGAAGGATGAACGGTGATGCTTGCCAAGCTAACATGGATCACAGTTTAGAGGAGGATGATGAGGAGGGAGGAGGGGCAGAAGCTAGCGCAGAAGCCTGGGAGGAGCATGTCCAAGGAGAAGATGCCATTGGAGAAGATCTGTAGAGGAGGAGGAGAAGGAGGATAGAACAGAAATGTTGTCGAGGAAGTAGAGGTTGCCGCTCTCAGTCCCAGTAGCAATCGTCCGTTGGGAGTCCGGATCCTGAAAAGAACAAGAAGTAGGAGTGAATGTGACGGAACACTGTAGTTGCTTGCATAGAGAAGTAACTGATAATAAATTGCAAGGGAACTTGGGCACATAGAGGGTATCTGCCAGGCGAAGAGACGGAGTGACTTGAACCACTCCCGTCCCATTGACCGGTGAGGAAGAGCCTTCCGCAACAAAGATGGGAGGCAACCGATCATGTGTTTCTAGAAGAGAAAAATACTGTGGATTTCCTGTCATATGATTGGTAGCACCAGAGTCGATCAACCATCTATCGTGAGTAACAATGTGGGCACTACCAGAAGATGTGACCATCGAGGCAGACTGCATGGAGGTGGAGGCCATAGAAGAGAGGCCTTGCGATCAAACAAGAGGCCGTGCGATCAAATAGGAGGCAAAGAGAAAAGGGTCGCGGCGACAAGGGCAGAAACACCAAGCCGGGCGAACAGCAAGCAGGACGTGCGGCAAGGAAGGTCGTAGCCAATAAGTAGAGCAAAAAAGAGGGAACGAAGCCGCATGGCTAGAGAGAAGGCCGCACGAATAGGGAGGAGTTTGCGAGAAAGGCAAATAGGTCATGCGAACAGAGTAGAGACCGCACGAATAGAAACTGAGTGCACCAAGAAAGGGAGATCGCGGGGAGAGAAGAGGCAAAGAAACTATGAAAACAGGTCACGGAGACAAAGAAAGAGACAGGTCACGCACACAAAGGGCACCGACTAAGAGGAGACAGAAACAAGTCGCGAACAATTCGCGAGAAGAGGGAGCAAGCCGCGCAGACATATTATGCGGAAAGAGGAAGCTCACAAAATCAGGAGGAAAAGATCGACTGCTCTGATACCATGTGCGAACAGAAAAGAGCAGACCGAAAATTTAGAGTAATGTAAACTTTATTATTCCAAAAAAGGTATCAATTACATGGTACAGCCTCCCTTTTATAGAATGGAGGAGATGGGGGAGATTACAAATAAATAATATAGGTCTAAAAAATATCATGTGCAAGCGGTTTAAAATAAATACAAGCCTCCAAGCCGTGCGGTTTGATGAATGGGCAAACCGCCCGGCAAACACAAGAGAAAGATACCAAGCCGCCACACTAGACGCCAGGTCGCCCGATCTCCAAGTCGCCAGGGACAGATTGACAAGCCGCCAGAGCACCAACAGCAACAGGTCAACAACCAAACCATAGGAGAGAAACCGACAGATCGCCCGGACTGCAACCCGCCAGAGTTAGACCGCCAGACCGCTCGGTCTCTAATCTACAACATGAGTCATCTTTATTGAGACATAATTACTGAACCATATTTCTTGAAGCATTTTCATTAGAGATATTTAATAAGACATTTTTATTGAGCCATATTTATTACGCCAATTTTGTTGAGAAATATTTATTGCGCCATTTTTATTTTGAAGCATTTATTATAACATATTTATTGAGTGTTGAATGAGCTCGAGCAGGAAAACCTGTTCCCCAATTGATAAATCATTTAGAGGACTTTTCAATGAGTTTTTTTGGGCTGGAAATGGACAACCGGAATAAAATTTATGGTCATATTTATTGCGCCATATTTCTTTGGCCATATTTATTAAGTCATATTTACTGAGCCATATTTATTTTTGTCATATTAATTACGATATATTTATATAATATTAAATGAGTCTGCAAAGGAAAATCTGTTTGTTAAATGAAATATTTATCCGACCACTTTTTAATAGGCTTTCCGGGGCTGAAACTGGACAACCGGATCAAAAATTATGACTATATTTATTGGACTATATTTATTATGTCATATTTATTTAGTCATATTTATTGAGTCATATTTTTTGAGTCATATTTATTGAGACATAATTATTGAGTCATGTTTCTTGTGGATTTTTCATTAAAATATATCTAATAAGCCATATTTATTGTGACATGTTTATTATGCCAAATTTATTGAGATATATTTATTGCGTCATATTTATTATGTAGTATTTATTATGACATATTTATTGAGTGTTGAATGAGCCCGAATGGCTAAACATGATTGTCAATGGATAAATAATTTAGAGCTATATTTATTGTTCAATATTTATTGGGCCATATTTATTATGCCATATTTATTTTGACATATTTATTACGCCACATTTATTGTATCATATTTATTGAGTGTCAAACAAACCCAAACAGGTAATCATATTCACCAATAGATAAATTATTTCGAGCACTTTTAAATGGTCTATATTTATTGCGCCATATCTATTGAGCCATTATGATTGAGTCATATTTCAAGAGTCATATTTATTGAGACGTAATTATTAAATCATATTTCTTGAAGCATTTTCATCGAGAGATATTTAATAAGTCATATTTATTAAGCCATATTTTTTGCGCCAAATTTATTGAGATATATTTATTGCCCCATATTTATTACATAGTATTTTTATAACATATTTTTTGAGTATTGAACGAGCCCGAATGGGTAAACCTGTTTGCCAATGGATAAATCATTCAGAGCACTTTTTAATGGGCTTTTCGAGGATAAAAATACCAAACTGAATCCAAAGTTATGATCATATTTATTGAGTCATATTTAATGCGCCATATTTATTTTATCATATTTACTAAACCATATCTACTAAGCCATATTTATGGAGCCTTAGTTATTGAGTCGTATTTCTTGTGCCATATTTTTTGAGCCATATTTATTAACGCATATTTATTACACCATATTTATTATGTCACTTTTTATTGTGCCATATTTATTGCGTATGATTTTTTTATGATATTTATTTAGCGATAAACGAGCCCGAATGGGTAAACCTGTTCGCCAATGGATAGACCTTTATGTGCTCTTTTTAATTGGCCTTTTTCGGGCTGATAACCGACAACCGGATCATTTGCTTTTTCGGGCTTTTTCGGGCTAATAACGCCATATTTACTGTGTCATATTTATATAGTAATAAACAAGCTCCAACGGGTAAACCTATTCCCCAATGGATAGATAATTTCGAGCTCTTTTAAATGGGCTTTTTCAGGCGGAAAACGAACAACCGGAACAAAAGTTATGGTCATATTTATTGAGCTATATTTATTGCGTCATATTTCGTTGGTCATATCTATTGAGCAATATTTACAGAGCTATATTTATTTGTGTCATATTTATTATGCCATATTTATATAGTGTTAAAACGAGCCCGAACGGGTAAACCTGTTTGCCAAATATAGATTTATCCGAGTTTTTTTGAAATATCTTTTTCGGGATGAATATGCACAACGAGATCAAAAATTATGGCTTTATTTATTCGGCAATATTTATTGTGTCATATTTATTGAGCCATTATGATTGAGCCATATTTCATGAGTCATCTTTATTGAGACATAATTATTGAATCATATTTTTTGAAGCATTTTCATTAGAGATATTTAATAAGACATTTTTATTGAGTCATATTTATTATGCCAAGTTTATTGAGAAATATTTATTGCGCCATTTTTATTTCGAAGTATTTATTATAACATATTTATTGAGTGTTGAATGAGCCCGAGAAGGTAAACAAGTTCCCCAAAGGATAAATCATTCGGAGATTTTTCAATGAGTTTTTTCGGGCTGAAAACGGACAACCGGAACAAAAGTTATAGTCATATTTATTGAATCATATTTATTGCGCCATATTTCCTTTGCCATATTTATTGAGCTATATTTACTGAGCCAGATTTATTTGTGTCATATTAATTGCGCCATATTTATATCGCGTTAAATGAGCCTGAACGGGAAAATCTATTTGCTAAATGATAGACTTATCCGAGCACTTTTCAATAGTCTTTTCGACGAAGAAAATGGACAACCGGATCAAAAAAATGGCTATATTTATTGTTCTATATTTATTGGGCTATATTTATTATGTCATATTTATTAAGTCATATTTATTGAGCCATATTTTCTGAGCCATATTTATTATGACATGTTTATTGAGGCATGTTTCTTGTGGCATTTTCATTAAAATATATTTAATAAGCCATATTTATTGAGCCATGTTTATTACACCAAATTTATTGAGATATATTTATTGCGTCATACTTATTATGTATTATTTTTATAAGATATTTATTGAGTGTTGAATGAGCCAGAACAGGTAAACATCATTGTCATTGGATAAATCATTTAGAGCTATATTTATTGGGCTATATTTATTATGCTATATTTATTTTGTCATATTTATTACGTCATATTTATTGTGCCATATTTATTGAGTGTCAAATAAGCCCAAAGAGGTAATCATGTTCACCAATAAATAAATCATTTCGAGTACTTTTAAATGTGCCTTTCCGGTCTGAAAATGGACAACCAGAACAAAAATTATGGTCCTATTTATTGAGTCATATTTATTGAGTCATATTTATTGCGGCATATTTTTGTGGCCTTATTTATTGAGCCATATTTATTGAGCTATATTTATTTATGTCATATTTATTGAGCCATATTTATAGAGCATTAAACGTGCCCGAACGGGTAAACCTGTTTGCCAAAGATAGATTTATCTGAGTTCTTTTCAAATGTCTTTTTCTTGATGAAAATGGACTGTCAGATCAAAAATTATGGCTTTATCTATTGGGCTATATTTTTTGTGCCATATTTATTGAGCCGTTATGATTGAGCCGTATTTCAAGAGTCATATTTATTGAGACATAATTATTTAATCATATTTTTTGAAGCATTTTCATTGAGAGATATTTAATAAGCCATATTTATTGGGCCGTATTTTTTGCCCCAAATTTATTGAGATATATTTATTGCCCCATATTAATTACCTAGTATTTATTATAACATATTTATTGAGCGTTGAATGAGCCCAAGTGGGTAAACCTATTTGTCAATGGATAAATCATTCAGAGCACTTTTTAATGGGCTTTTCTAGAATAAAAATAGACAACTGAATCCAAATTTATGATCATATTTATTGAGTCATATTTAATGCGGCATATTTATTCTATCATATTTACTAAATCATATTTATTAAACCATATTTATTGATACTTAGTTATTGAGTCATATTTCTTGTGCCATATTTTTTGAGCAATATTTTTTGAGCCATATATATTAATGCATATTTATTACACCATATTTATTGTGTCATATTTATTTCGCCATATTTATTGCGTCTGATTTTTTTTGCCATATTTATTATGCGATAAACCAGCCCGAATAGGTAAACATGTTCGCTAATGGATAGACCTTTATGTACTCTTTTTAGCTGTCTTTTTCGGGCTGATAACCGACAACCGGATCATTGGCTTTTTCCGGCTTTTTTAGTTTGATAACGTCATATTTATTGTGTCATATTTATATAATAATAAACAAGCCCAAACGGGTAAACCTGTTCATTAATGGATAGATAATTTTAAATGGGCTTTTTCGCGCGAAAAACGGTCAACCGGAACAAAAGTTATGGTCATATTTATTGAGCCATATTCCATTAGCAATATTTATTGAGCCATATTTACAGAGTTATATTAATTTGTGTCATATTTATTACGTCATATTTATATAGTGTTAAATGAGCCCAGATGGGTAAACCTGTTTGCCAAAGATAGATTTATCAGAGATTTTTTGAAATGTCTTTTTCGGGATAAATATGAACAACGAGATCAAAAATTATGTCTTTATTTATTGGGCAATATTTATTGTGCCATATTTATTGAGCCATTATGATTGAGCCATATTTCATGAGTCATCTTTATTGAGACATAATTATTGAATCATATTTCTTGAAGCATTTTCATTAGAGATATTTAATAAGATATTTTTATTGAGTCATATTTATTACGCCAATTTTATTGAGAAATATTTATTGCACCATTTTTATTTTGAAGCATTTATTATAACATATTTATTGAGTTTTGAACAAGCCCGAGCAGTTAAACCTGTTCCCCAATTGATAAATCATTCACAGGGCTATTCAATGAGTTTTTTTGGGCTGAAAACGGACAACCGGAACAAAAGTTATTGTCATATTTATTGAATCATATTTATTGTGCCATATTTCCTTGGCCATATTTATTAAGTCATATTTACTGAGCTATATTTATTTGTGTCATATTAATTGCGGCATATTTATATAGAGTTAAATGTGCTCAATCTGGAAAATCTGTTTGCTAAATGATAGATTTATCCGAGCACTTTTCAGTAGGCTTTCTGCGGCTGAAAATGGACAACCGGATCAAAAATTATGGCAATATTTATTGTTCTATATTTATTGGCTATATTTATTATGTCATATTTATTGAGTCATATTTATTGAGTCATATTTTTTGAGCCATATTTATTGAGACATAATTATTTAGCCATGTTTCTTGTGCCATTTTCATTAAAAGATATTTAATAAGTAATATTTATTGAGCCATGTTTATTACGTCAAATTTGTTGAGATATATTTATTGCGTCATATTTATTATGTAGTATTTATTATAACATATTTATTGAGTGTTGAATGAGCTCGAACGGGTAAACATGATTGTCGATGGATAAATCATTTAGAGCAATATTTATTGTTCTAATTTATTGGGCTATATTTATTATGTCATATTTATTTTATCATATTTATTATGCCACATTTATTGCATCATATTTATTGAGTGTCAAACAAGCTCAAACAGGTAATCATGTTCAGCAATAGATAAATCATTTCGAGCACTTTTAAATTTGCTTTTCCGGGCTGAAAATGGACAACCAAAACAAAAATTATGGTCATATTTATTGAGTCATATTTATTGCGTCATATTTCTATAGCGTTAAACGATCCGGAACATTTAAACATATTTGCCAAAGATAGATTTATACGAGCTTTTTTCAAATGTCTTTTTCTAGATGAAAATGGACTACCAGATCAAAAATTATGGTTTTATTTATTGGGCTATATTTATTGCGCCATATTTATTGAGCCATTATGATTGAGCCATATTCAAGAGTTATATTTTTTGAGATGTAATTATTGAATCATATTTCTTGAAGCATTTTCATCGAGAGATATTTAATAAGCCATATTTATTGAGCCATACTTTTTACGCCAAATTTATTGAGATATATTTTTTGCCCCATATTTATTGCGTAGTATTTATCATAACATATTTATTAAGCGTTGAATGAGCCCGAGTGCGTAAACCTGTTTGCCAATGGATAAATCATTCAGAGCACTTTTTAATGGGCTTTTGGAGGATAAAAATAGACAACTGAATCCAAAGTTATGATCATATTTATTGAGTCATATTTAATGCGCCATATTTATTTTATCATATTTACTAAACCATATTTACTAAGCCATATTTATTGAGACTTAGTTATTGAGTCATATTTCTTGTGCCATATTTATTGAGCAATATTTTTGAGCCATATTTATTAACGCATATTTATTACACCATATTTATTATGTCACTTTTTATTGCGCCATATTTATTGTGCCTGATTTTTTTGCCATATTTATTGAGCGATAAATGAGCCCGAATGGGTAAACCTGTTCGCCAATGGATAGACCTTTATGTGCTCTTTTTAATTGGTTTTTTCGGGCTGATAACCGACAAACAGATCATGGGCTTTTTCGGGCTTTTCAGGCTTTTCGGGCTGATAACACCATATTTACTGTGTCATGTTTCTATAGTAATAAACAAGTCCAAAGGGGTAAACCTGTTACCCAATGGATAGATAATTTCGAGCACTTTTAAATGGGCTTTTTTCGGGCGGAAAACGGACAACCGGAACAAAAGTTATGGTCATATTTATTGAGTCATATTTATTGCGCCATATTTCATTGGCTATATTTATTGAGTCATATTTATAGAGCTATATTTATTTGTGTCATATTTATTACCCAATATTTATATAGTGTTAAATGAGCCGGAACGGGTAAACCTGTCTGCCAAAGATAGATTTATCCGAGTTTTTTTGAAATGTCTTTTTCGGGATGAATATGGACAACGAGATCAAAAATTATGGCTTTATTTATTGCACAATATTTATTGTGTCATATTTATTGAGTCATTATGATTGAGCCATATTTCATGAGTCATCTTTATTGAGACATAATTATTTAACCATATTTCTTGAAGCATTTTCATTAGAGATATTTAATAAGATATTTTTATTGAGCCATATTTATTACGCCAATTTTATTGAGAAATATTTATTGCGCCATTTTTATTTTGAAATATTTATTATAACATAATTATTGAGTGTTGAACGAGCCCGAGCGGGTAAACCTGTTCCCCAAAGGATAAATCATTCAGAGGTTTTTCAATGAGTTTTTTCGGGCTAAAAACGGACAACCGGAACAAAAGTTATGGTCATATTTATTGAATCATATTTTTGCGCCATATTTCCTTGGCCATATTTTTTGAGCCATATTTATTTGTGCCATATTAATTGCGCCATATTTATATAGCATTAAATGAGCTTGAACTGGAAAATCTATTTACTAAATGATAGATTTATCTAAGCACTTTTCAATAGGCTTTCCGGGGTTGAAAATGGACAACCGGATCAAAAAATATGGCTATATTTATTGTTCTATATTTATTGGGCTATATTTATTATGCCATATTTAATTGAGTCATATTTATTGAGCCATATTTTCTGAGCCATATTTATTGTGACATAATTATTGAGCCATGTTTCTTGTGGCATTTTCATTAAAATATATTTAATAAGCCATATTTATTGAGCCATGTTTATTATGCCAAATTTATTGAGATATATTTATTGCATCATATTTATTATGTAGTATTTATTATAACATATTTATTGAGTGTTGAATGAGCCCGAACGGTAAACATGATTGTCATTGTATAAATCATTTAGAGTTATATTTATTGGGCTATATTTATTATGCCATATTTATTTTGTCATATTTATTAAGCCACATTTATTGTACCATATTTATTGAGTGTCAAACAAGCCCAAACAGGTAATCATGTTCACCAATAGATAAATCATTTCGAGCACTTTTAAATGGGTCTTTCTGGTCTGAAAATGGACAACCATAACAAAAATTATGGTCATATTTATTTAGTCATATTTATTGGGCCATATTTCTGTGGTCTTATTTATTGAGTCATATTTATTGAGTTATATTTAATTGTGTCATATTTATTATGCCATATTTATATAGCATTAAACGAGCCCGACGGGTAAACCTATTTGCCAAAGATAGATTTATCCGAGCTTTTTTCAAATGTCATTTTCTGGATAAAAATGGACGGCCAGATCTAAAAATTATGGCTTTATTTATTGGGCTATATTTATTGCGCCATATTTATTGAGCCGTTATGATTGAGCGATATTTCAAGAGTCATATTTTTGAGACATAATTATAGAATCATAGTTCTTGAAGCATTTTCATTGAGAGATATTTAATAATCCATATTTATTGAGCCTTTTTTGTGTCAAATTTATTGAGATATATTTATTGCCCCATATTTATTGTGTAGTATTTATTATAACATATTTATTGAGCGTTAAACGAGCCCGAGTGGGTAAACCTGTTTTCCAATAGATAAATCATTCAGAGCACTTTTTAGTGGGTTTTACAGAATAAAAATAGACAACTGAATCCAAATTTATGATCATATTTATTGAGTCATATTTAATGCATCATATTTATTTTATCAGATTTACTAAACCATATTAACTAAGCCATATTTATTGAGACTTAGTTATTGAGTCATATTTCTAGTGCCATATTTATTGAGTAATATTTTTTTGAGCCATATTTATTAATGCATATTTATTTCACCATATTTATTGTGTCATATTTATTGGGTTATATTTATTGCGCATGATTTTTTGCCATATTTATTGCGCGATTAACGAACCCGAATGGGTAAACCTGTTCGACAATGGATAGACCTTTATGTGCTCTTTTTAATTATCTTTTTCGGGCTGATAATCGACAACCGGATAATTGGCTTTTTAGGTCTTTTTCGGGCTGATAACGTCATATTTACTGTGTCATATTTATATAGTAATAAACAAGCCCAAAAAGGTAAACCATGTTCTCCAATATATAGATAATTTCGAGCTCTTTTAAATGGGCTTTTTTGGGCGAAAAACGTACAATCGGAACAAAAGTTATGGTCATATTTATTGAGCCATATTTACAGATCTATATCTATTTGTGTCATAATTATTAAGCCATATTTATAGAGTGTTAAACGAGCACGAACGGGTAAACCTGTTTGTCAAAGATAGATTTATCAGAGCTTTTTTGAAATGTCTTTTTTGGGATGAATATGGACAACGAGATCAAAAATTATGGTTTTATTTTTTGAGGCAATATTTATTGTGTCCATATTTATTGAGCCATTATGATTGAGTCATATTTTATGAGTCATCTTTGTTGAGACATAATTATTGAACCATATTTCTTGAATCATTAACATTAGAGATATTTAATAAGACATTTTTATTGAGCCATATTTATTACGCTAATTTTATTGAGAAATATTTATTGCGCCATTTTTATTTTGAAGCATTTATTTTAACATATTTATTGAGTGTTGAACAAGCCCGAGCAGGTAAACCTGTTCCCCAATTGATAAATCATTCAGAGGTCTTTTCAATGAGTTTTTTCGGGCTGAAAACGGACAACAAGAATAAAAGTTATGGTCATATTTATTGAATCATATTTATTGCATCATATTTCTTCGTTCATATTTATTAAGTCATATTTACTGAGCCATATTTATTTGTGTCAAGTTAATTGTGTCATATTTATATAGCGTTAAATGAGCCCGAACTAGAAAATCTTATTTATATATTAATTGCGCTATATTTATATAGCGTTAAATGAGCCTGAACGGGAAAATCTATTTGCTAAATAATAGATTTATCCGAGCACTTTTCAATAGGCTTTCAGGGGCTTAAAATGGACAACCGGATCAAAAATTATGGCTATATTTATTGCTCTATATTTATTGGGTTATATTTATTATGTCATATTTATTGAGTCATATTTATTGAGCCATATTTATTGAGCCATATTTTTTGAGCCATATTTATTGAGACATTATTATTGAGCCATGTTTCTTATGGCATTTTCATTAAAAGATATTTAATAAGCCATATTTATTGAGCCATGTTTATTATGCCAAATTTGTTGAGATATATTTATTGCGTCATATTTATTATGTAGTATTTATTATAACATATTTATTGAGTGTTGAATGAGCCCGAACGGGTAAACATGATTGTCAATGGATAAATTATTTAGAGCTATATTTATTGTTCCATATTTATTGGGCTATATTTATTATACCATATTTATTTTTTCATATATATTACGCCACATTTATTGTGCCATATTTATTGAGTGTCAAACAAGCCAAAAAGGTAATCATGTTTGCCAATAGATAAATCATTTTGAGCACTTTTAAATGGGCATTTTCTGCGCTGAAAATGGACAACCAAAACAAAAATTATGGTCATATTTATTGAGTCATATTTATTGCGCCATATTTCTTTGGCCTTATTTATTGAGCCATTTTTATTGAGCTATATTTATTTGTGTTATATTTATTGCCATATTTATATAGCGTTAAACGAGCCCGAACGGGTAAACCTGTTTGCCAAAGATAGATTTATCCGAGCTTTTTTCAAATGTCTTTTTCTGGATGAAAATGGACTACCAGATCAAAAATTATGGTTTTATTTATTGGGCTATATTTATTGTGCCATATTTATTGAGCCATTATGATTGAGCCATATTTCAAGAGTCATATTTATTGAGACGTAATTATTGAATCATATTTCTTGAAGCATTTTCATCGAGAGATATTTAATAAGCATATTTATTGAGCCATATATTTTGCGCCAAATTTATTGAGATATATTTATTGCCCCATATTTATTGCGTAGTATTTATTATAACATATTTATTGAGCGTTGAACGAGCCCGAGTAGGTAAACCTGTTCGCCAATGGATAAATCATTCAGAGCACTTTTTAATGGGCTTTTCGAGGATAAAAATAGACAACTAATTCCAAAGTTATGATCATATTTATTGAGTCTTATTTAATGCGCCATATTTATTTTATCATATTTACTAAACCATATTTACTAAGCCATATTTATTGAGACTTAGTTATTGAGTCATATTTCTTGTGCCATATTTATTGAGCAATATTTTTTAGCCATATTTATTAACGCATATTTATTACACCATATTTATTGAGTCATATTTATTGTGTCATATTTATTACACCTGATATTTTTTGCCATATTTATTGCGCGATAAACGAGCCCGAATGGGTAAACCTGTTCGATAATGGATAGACCTTTATGTGCTCTTTTTAATTTTCTTTTTCGGGCTGATAACCGACAACCGAATCATTGGTTTTTTCAAGCTTTTTTGGACTGATAATGCCATATTTATTGTGTCATATTTATAGTAATAAAGAAGCCCAAACGGGTAAACCTATTCACCAATGCATAGATAATTTCAAGTTATTTTAAATGGGCTTTTCGAGCAAAAAACGGACAACCGGTACAAAATTTATGGCCATATTTATTGAGCCATATTTATTGCGCCATATTTCGTTGGCCATATTTATTGAGCCATATTTATAGAGCTATATTTATTTGTGTCATATTTATTACGCCATATTTATATAGTGTTAAACGAGCCCGAACGGGTAAACCTGTTTGCCAAAGATAAATTTATCAGAGCTTTTTTGAAATGTCTTTTTCGGGATGAATATGGACAACGAGATCAAAAATTATGGCTTTATTTATTCTGCAATATTTATTGTGTCATATTTATTGAGCCATTATGATTGAGTCATATTTCATGAGTCATCTTTATTGAGAAATAATTATTGAACCATATTTCTTGAAATATTTTCATTTGAGATATTTAATAAGACATTGTTATTGAGCAATATTTATTACGCTAATTTTATTGATAAATATTTATTGCGCCATTTTTATTTTGAAGCATTTATTATAACATATTTATTGAGTGTTGAACGAGCTCGAGCAGGTAAACCTGTTCTCCAATTGATAAATCATTCAGAAGTCTTTTCAATGAGTTTTTTCGGGCTAAAAATGGACAACCGGAATAAAAGTTATGGTCATATTCATTGAATCATATTTATTGCGCCATATTTCCTCAACCATATTTATTAAGTCATATTTACTGAGCCATATTTATTTGTATCATATTAATTGCGCCATATTTATATATTGTTAAATGAGCCCGAACTGGAAAATCTGTTTGCTAAATGATAGATTTATCCGAGTACTTTTCAACAGGCTTTCCGGGGCTGAAAATGGACAACCTGATCAAAAATTATGGCTATATTTATTGTTCTATATTTATTGGGCTATATTTATTATGCCATATTTATTGAGTCATATTTATTGAGTCATATTTTTTGATCCATATTTATTGAGACATAATTATTGAGCTATGTTTCTTATGGCATTTTCATTAAAAGATATTTAATAAGCCATATTTATTGAGCCATGTTTATTACACCAAATTTATTGAGATATATTTATTGCGTCATATTTATTATGTAATATTTATTATGACATATTTATTGATTGTTGAATGAGCCCAAACGGGTAAACATGATTGTCAATGGATAAATCATTTAGAGCTATATTTATTGTTCTATATTTATTGGGCTATATTTATTATGTCATATTTATTTTGTCATATTTATTACGCCACATTTATAGTGTCATATTTATTGAGTGTCAAACAAGCCCAAACAGGTAATCATGTTTACCAATAGATAAATCATTTCGAGCACTTTTAAATGGGCTTTTCCGGGCTGAAAATGGATAACCAAAACAAAAATTATGGTCATATTTATTGAGTCATATTTATTATGTCATATTTCTTTGGCCTTTTTTATTGAGCCATATCTATTGAGCTATATTTATTTGTGTTATATTTATTGCGCTATATATATAGCGTTAAACGAGCCCGAATGGATAAACCTGTTTGCCAAAGATAGATTTATCCGAGCTTTCTTCAAATGTCTTTTTCTGGATGAAAGTGGACTAACAGATCAAAAATTATAGTTTTATTTATTGGGCTATATTTATTGCGACATATTTATTTAGCCATTATGATTGAGTCATATTTCAAGAGTCATATTTATTGAGACGTAATTATTGAATCATATTTCTTAAAGTATTTTCATCGAGAGATATTTCATAAGCCATAATTATTCAGCCATATATTTTGCGCCAAACTTATTGAGATATATTTATTGCCTCATATTTATTGCGTAGTATTTATTATAACATATTTATTGAGCATTGAATGAGCCCGAGTGGGTAAACCTGTTTGTCAATGGATAAATCATTCAGAACACTTTTTAATGTTCTTTTCGAGGATAAAAATAGACAACTGAATCCAAAATTATGATCATATTTATTGAGTCGTATTTAATGCGCCATATTTATTTTATCATATTTACTAAACCATATTTACTAAGTCATATTTATTGAGACTTAGTTATTGAGTCATATTTATTGTGCCATATTTATTGAGTAATATTTTGAGCCATATTTATTAACGCATATTTATTACACCATATTTCTTGTGTCACTTTTTATTGCGCCATATTTATTGTGCCTGCTTTTTGCCATATTTATTGAGCAATAAATGAACCCAAATGGATAAACCTGTTCGCCAATGGATTGACCTTTATGTGCTCTTTTTAATTGGCTTTTTCGGGCTGATAACCGACAACCGGATCATTGGATTTTTCGGGCTTTTTCGGGCTGATAACGTCATATTTACAGTGTCATATTTATATAGTAATAAACAAGCCCAAACGGGTAAACCTGTTCCCCAATGGATAGATAATTTCGAGCTTTTTTAAATGGGCTTTTTCGGGCAGAAAACGGACAACCGGAACAAAATTTATGGTCGTATTTATTGAGCCATATTTATTACGTCATATTTCGTTGGCCATATTTATTGAGCCATATTTACAGAGCTATATTTAATTGTGTCATATTTATTACGCCATATTTATATAGTGTTAAACAAGCACCGAACGGGTAAACCTATTTGCCAAAGATAGATTTATCAGAGTTTTTTTTAAATTGTCTTTTTCGGGATGAATATGGACAATAAGATCAAATATTATGGCTTTATTTATTGGACAATATTTATTGTGTCATATTTATTGAGTCATTATGATTGAGCCATATTTCATAAGTCATCTTTATTGAGACATAATTATTGAATCATATTTCTTGAAGCATTTTCATTAGAGATATTTAATAAGACATTTTTATTGAGTAATATTTATTACGCCAATTTTATTGAGAAATATTTATTTCACCATTTTTATTTCGAAGTATTTATTATAACATATTTATTGAGTGTTGAACGAGCCCGAGCCGGTAATCCTGTTCCCCAATGGATAAATCATTCAGAGGTTTTTCAATGAGATTTTTCGTGCTGAAAACGGACAACCGGAACAAAAGTTATGATCATATTTATTGAATCATATTTATTGCGCCATATTTCCTGGCCATATTTATTGAGCCAAATTTAGTGAGCCATATTTATTTGTGTCATATTTATTACGTCATCTTTATATAGCATTAAATGAGATTGAACGGGAAAATCTATTTGCTAAATGATAGATTTATCCGAGCACTTTTCAATAGGCTTTCCGGGGCCAAAAATGGACAATCGGATCAAAACAATGGCTATATTTATTGTTCTATATTTATAGGGCTATATTTATTATGCCATATTTATTGAATCATATTTATTGAGCCATATTTTCTGATCCATATTTATTGTGACATAATTATTTGAGACTTTTTTCTTGTGGCATTTTCTTTAAAATATATTTATTAAGCCATATTTATTGAGCCATGTTTATTACGCCAAATTTATTGAGATATATTTATTGCATCATATTTATTATGTAGTATTTATTATAACATATTTATTGAGTGTTGAATGAGCCCGAACGGGTAAACATGATTGTCATTGGATAAATCATTTAGAGTTATATTTATTGTGCTATATTTATTATGCCATATTTATTTTGTCATATTAATTACGCCACATTTATTGTTCCATATTTATTTAGTGTCAAATAAGCCCAAATAGGTAATCATGTTCACCAATAGATAAATCATTTCGAGCAATTTTAAATGGTCCTTTCCGGTCTAAAAATGGACAACCAGAACAAAAATTATGGTCATATTTATTTAGTCATATTTATTGTGCCATATTTTTGTGGCCTTATTTATTGAGCCATATTTATTGAGCTATATTTATTTGTGTCATATTTATTGCGCCATATTTATATAGCGGTAAACGAGCCCGAACGGGTAAACATGTTTGCCAAAGATAGATTTATCCGAGTTTTTTTCAAATGTCTTTTTCTGGATGAAAATGAACTACCAGATCAAAATTTATGACTTTATTTATTGGGCTATATTTATTGTGTCATATTTATTGTGGCGTTATGATTGAGCCATATTTCAATAGTCATATTTATTTAGACATAATTTTTGAATCATATTTTTTGAAGCATTTTCATTGAGAGATATTTAATAAGCCATATTTATTGAGTCGTATTTTTCTCACAAATTTATTGAGATATATTTATTGCCCCATATTTATTGCGTAGTATTTATTATAACATATTTTTTGAGCGTTGAATGAGCCCAATTGGGCAAACATGTTTGCCAATGGATAAATCATTCAGAACACTTTTTATGGGTTTTTCCAGAATAAAAATAGACAACTGAATCCAAATTTATGATCATATTTATTAAGTCATATTTAATGCACCATATTTATTTTATCATATTTACTAAACCATATTTATTAAGCCATATTTATTAAGACTTAGTTATTGAGTCATATTTCTTGTGTCATATTTATTGAGCAATATTTTTTGAGCCATATTTATTAACACATATTTATTACACCATATTTATTGTGTCATATTTATTGCGCCATAATTATTGCGGCTGATTGTTTTTGCCATATTTATTGCGCGATAAATGAGCCTGAATGGGTAAACCTGTTCGCCAATGGATAGACCTTTATGTGCTCTTTTTAATTGGCTTGTTCGGGCTGATAACCGACAACCGGATTATTGGCTTTTTCGGGCTTTTTCAGGCTGATAACGTCATATTTACTGTGTCATATTTATATAGTAATAAACAAGCCCAAACGGGTAAACCTGTTCACCAATGGATAGATAATTTCGAGCTCTTTTAAATGGCTTTTTCGGGCAAAAAACGGACAACCGGAACAAAGGTTATGGTCATATTTATTAAGCCATATTTATTGTGCCATATTTCTTTGGCCATATTTATTGAGCCATATTTATAGTGTTATATTTATTTGTGTCATATTTATTACGTCATATTTATATAGTGTTAAACGAGCCCGAACGGGTAAACCTGTTTGCCAAAGATAGATTTATTAGAGCTTTTTTGAAATGTCTTTTTTGGGATGAATATGGACAACGAGATCAAAAATTATGGCTTTATTTATTGGCAATATTTATTGTGCCATATTTATTGAGCCATTATGATTGAGTCATATTTCATGAGTCATCTTTATTGAGACATAATTATTGAATCATATTTCTTGAAGCATTTTCATTAGAGATATTTAATAAGACATTTTTATTGAGTCATATTTATTATGCCAATTTTATTAAGAAATATTTATTGCTCCATTTTTATTTCGAAGTATTTATTATAACATATTTATTGAGTGTTGAACGAGCCCGAGCGGGTAAACCTGTTCCCCAAAGGCTAAATCATTTATAGGTTTTTCAATGTGTTTTTTCGGGCTGAAAACGGACAACCGAAGCAAAAGTTATTGTCATATTTATTGAATCATATTTATTGCGCCATATTTCCTTGGCATATTTATTGAGCCATATTTACTAAGCCATATTTATTTGTGTCATATTAATTGCGCCATATTTATATAGCGTTAAATGAGCCTGAACGGGAAAATCTATTTGCTAAATAATAGATTTATCCGAGCACTTTTCAATAGGCTTTCCGGTGCTGAAATTGGACAACCGGATCAAAAAATATGGCTATATTTATTGTTCTATATTTATTGGGCTATATTTATTATGGCATATTTATTGAGTCATATTTATTGAGCCATATTTTCAGATCCATATTTATTGTGATATAATTTTTTGAGCCATGTTTCTTGTGGTATTTTCATTAAAATATATTTAATAAGCTATATTTATTGAGCCATGTTTATTACGCTAAATTTATTGAGATATATTTTTGCGTCATATTTATTATGTATTATTTATTATAACTTATTTATTGAACATTGAATGAGCCCGAACGGATAAACATGATTGTTATTGGATAAATCATTTAGAGCTATATTTATTGGGCTATATTTATTATGCCATATTTATTTTGTCATATTTATGACGCCACATTTATTGTGTCATATTTATTGAGTATCAAACAAGCCCAAACAGGCAATCATGCTCACCAATAGATAAATCATTTCGAGCACTTTTAAATGGGTCTTTCCGGTCTGAAAATGGACAACCAGAACAAAAATTATGGTCATATTTATTGAGGCTATATTTATTGAGCATATTTATTGAGTTATATTTATTTATATTATATTTATTACCCATATTTATTGAACCATTATGATTGAGCCATATTTCAAGAGTCATATTTATTGAGACATAATTATTAAATCAAATTTCATGAAGCATTTTCATCGAGAGATATTTAATAAGCCATATTTTTTGAGCCATATTTTTTGCGCCAAATTTATTGAGATATATTTATTGCCCCATATTTATTATGTATATTTTTTATGACATATTTATTGAGCGTTGAACGAGCTCGAGTTGGTAAACCTGTTCGCCAATGGATAAATCATTCAGAGCACTTTTAATGGGCTTTTCGAGGATAAAAATAGACAACTGATTCCAACATTATGATCATATTTATTGAGTCATATTTAATGCGCCATATTTATTTTATCATATTTACTAAACCTTATCTACTAAGCCATATTTATTGAGACGTTGTTATTGAGTCATATTTCTTGTGGCATATTTATTGAGCAATATTTTTGAGCCATATTTATTAACGTATATTTATTACACCATATTTATTGTATCACTTTTTATTGCGCCATAATTATTGAGCCTAATTTTTTTGTCATATTTATTGAGCGATAAACGAGTCCGAATGGGTAAACCTGTTCTCCAATGGATAGACCTTTATGTGCTCTTTTTAATTGGTTTTTTCGTGGTGATAACCAACAACCGGATCATTGGCTTTTTTGGGATTTTTCGGGGTTTTTCATGCGGATAACGCCATATTTACTATGTCATATTTATATAGTAATAAACAAGCCCAAATGGGTAAACCTGTTCCCCAATGGATAGATAATTTCGAGCTCTTTTAAATGGGCTTTTTCGGGCGCAAAATGGACAACCGGAACAAAAGTTATGGTCATATTTGTTGAGTCATATTTATTGTGTCATATTTCGTTGGCTATATTTATTGAGCCATATTTACAGAACTATATTTATTTGTGTTTTATTTATTACGCCATATTTATATAGTGTAAAACGTGCCCGAACGGGTAAACCTGTTTGCCAACGATAGATTTATCCGAGTTTTTTTGAAAGGTCTTTTTCGGGATGAATATGGACAACGAGTTCAAAAATTATGGCTTTATTTATTAGGCAATATTTATTGTGTCATATTTATTGAGCCATTATGATTGTGCCATATTTCATGAGTCGTCTTTATTGAGACATAATTATGGAACCATATTTCTTGAAGCATTTTCACTAGAGATACTTAATAAGACATTTTTATTGAGCCATATTTATTACGCCAATTTATTGAGAAATATTTATTGCGTTATTTTTATTTCGAAGTATTTATTATAACATATTTATTGAGTATTGAGTGAGCCCGAGCGGGTAAACATGTTCCCCAATGGATAAATCATTCAGAGCTTTATCAATGAGTTTTTTCGGGCTGAAAACGGACAACCGGAACAAAAGTTATGGTCATATTTATTGAATCATATTTGTTGCGCCATATTTCCTTGGCCATATTTTTTGAGCCATATTTACTGAGTCATATTTATTTATGTCATATTAATTGCGTCATATTTATATAGCATTAAATGAGCCTGAATGGGGAAATCAATTTGTTAAATAATAGTTTTATCCGGGCACTTTTCAATAGGCTTTCCGAGGCTGAAAATGGACAACCTGATCAAAAAATATGGATATATTTATTGTTCTATATTTATTGGGCTATATTTATTATGTCATATTTATTGAGTCATATTTATTGAGCCATATTTTCTGATCCATATGTATTATGACATAATTATTGAGCCATGTTTCTTGTGGCATTTTCATTAAAATATATTTAATAAGCCATATTTATTGAGCAATGTTTATTATGCCAAATTTATTGAGATATATTTATTGCATCATATTTATTATATAGTATTTATTATAACATATTTATTGAGTGTTAAATGAGCCCAAACAGGTAAACATGATTGTCATTGGATAAATCATTTAGAGCTATATTTATTGGGCTATGTTTATTTTGTCATATTTATTACGCCACATTTATTGTGTCATATTTATTGAGTGTCAAACAAGCCCAAACTGGTAATCATGTTCACCAATAGATAAATCATTTCGAGCACTTTTAAATGGGCCTTTCCGGTCTGAAAATGGACAACCAGAACAAAAATTATGGTCGTATTTATTGAGTCATATTTATTGCACCATATTTCTATGGCCTTATTTATTGAGCCATATTTATTGAGCTATATTTATTTGTGTCATATTTATTGCGCCATATTTATATAGCATTAAACGAGCCCGAACGGGTAAACCTGTTTGCCAAAGATAGATTTATCTGAGCTTTTTTCAAATGTCTTTTTCTGGATGAAAATGGACTGTCATATCAAAAATTATGGCTTTTTTATTGGGCTATATTTATTGCACCATATTTATTGAGCCATTATGATTGAGCCATATTTCAAGAGTCATATTTTTTGAGACATAATTATTGAATCATATTTCTTGAAACATTTTCAATGAGAGATATTTAATAAGCCATATTTATTGAGCCGTATTTTTTGCGCCAACTTTATTGAGATATATTTATTGCCTCATATTTATTGCGTAGTATTTATTATTACATATTTATTGAGTATTGAACGAGCCCGAGTGGGTAAACTTGTTTGCCAAAGGATAAATCATTTAGAGCACATTTTAATCGGCTTTTCCAGAATAAAAATAGATAACTGAATCCAAATTTATGATCATATTTATTGAGTCATATTTAATGCGCCATATTTATTTTATCATATTTACTAAACCATATTTATTAAGCCATATTTATTGAGACTTAGTTATTTAGTCATATTTCTTGTGCCATATTTATTGAGCAATATTTTTTGAACCATATTTATTAACGTATATTTATTACACCATATTTATTGTGTCATATTTATTACACCATATTTATTGCGCCTGATTTTTTTTGCGATATTTATTTCGTGATAAACGAGCCTGAATGGGTAAACCTGTTTGCCAATGGATAGACATTTATGTGCTCTTTTTAATTGTCTTTTTCGAGCTGATAACCGACAACCGGATCATTGGCTTTTTCGGGCTTTTTTGGGCTGATAACACAATATTTATTGTGTCATATTTATATAGTAATAAACAAGCCCAAACGGGTAAACATGTTCACCAATGGATAGATAATTTCGAGCTCTTTTAAATGGAGTTTTTCGGGCGTAAAACGGACAACCGGAATAAAAGTTATGGTCATATTTATTGAGCCATATTTATTATGCCATATTTCATTGGCCATATTTATTGAGCCAAATTTACAGAGCTATATTTATTTATGTCATATTTATTACGCCATATTTATATAGTGCTAAACGAGCCCGAACGGGTAAACCTGTTTGCTAAAGATAGATTTATTAGAGCTTTTTTGAAATGTCTTTTTCGTGATGAATATGGACAACGAGCTCAAAAATTATGGCTTTATTTATTGGGCAACATTATTGTGCCATATTTATTAAGGCATATTTATTAAGCCATTATGATTGAGCCATATTTCATGAGTCATCTTTATTGAGACATAATTATTGAATCATATTTCTTGAAACATTTTCATTAGAGATATTTAATAAGACATTTTTGTTGAGCCATATTTATTACTCCAATTTTGTTGAGAAATATTTATTACGTCATTTTTATTTCGAAGCATTTATTATAACATATTTATTGAGTGTTGAACGAGCCCGAGCAGGTAAACTTGTTCTCCAATTGATAAATCATTTAGAGGTCTTTTCAATGAGTTTTTTCGGGCTGAAAAAGTACAACCGAAACAAAAGTTATGGTCATATTTATTGAATCATATTTATTGCGTCATATTTCTTTGGCCATATTTATTAAGTCATATTTACTATGCCATTTTTATTTGCGTCATATTAATTACGCCATTTTTATATAGCATTAAATCAGCCCGAACTGGAAAATCTGTTTGCTAAATGAAAGATTTATCTGACCACTTTTTAATAGGCTTTCCAGGACTGCAAATGGACAACCGGATCAAACATTATGGCTATATTTATTGTTCTATATTTATTGGGCAATATTTATTATGTCATATTTATTGAGTCATATTTATTGAGTCATATTTATTGAGTTATATTTATTGAGTCATATTTATTGAGTCATCTTTTTTGAGCCATATTTAATGAGACATAATTATTGAGTCATGTTTCTTGTGGCATTTTCATTAAAAGATATTTAATAAGTCATATTTATTGACCCATGTTTATTATGCCAAATTTGTTGAGATATATTTATTTTGTGATATTTATTATGTAGTATTTATTATAACATATTTATTAAGTGTTGGATGAGCCCAAACGGGTAAACATGATTGTCAATGGATAAATCATTTATAGCTATATTTATTGTTCTATATTTATTGGGCCATATATATTATGCCATATTTATTTTGACATATTTATTATGCCACATTTATTGTGTCATATTTATTGAGTGTCAAACAAGCCCAAACAGGTAATCATGTTCACCAATAGATAAATCATTTCGAGCACTTTTAAATGGGCTTTTTCGGGCTGAAAATGGATAACCAGAACAAAATTTATGGTCATATTTATTGAGTCATATTTATTGCGCCATATTTCTTTGGTCTTATTTATTGAGCCATATTTATTGAGCTATATTTATTTGTATTATATTTATTACGCCATATTTATATATATTTAAACGAGCCCGAATGGGTAAACCTGTTTGCCAAAGATAGATTTATTTGAGCTTTCTTCAAATATCTTTTTCAGGATGAAAATGGACTACCAGATCAAAAATTATGGTTTTATTTATTGGGCTATATTTGTTGGGCCATATTTATTGATCCATTATGATTGAGAAATATTTCAAGAGTCATATTTATTGAGACGTAATTATTGAATCATATTTCTTGAAGCATTTTCATCGAGAGATATTTAATAAGCCATATTTATTAAGTCATATTTATTGAGTCATATTTATTGCGGTAAATTTTTTGAGCCGTATTCTTGCGCCATATTTATATAACATATTTATGTACCCATATTAATTGTGCCATATTTATTTCGCTATATTTATTAAGATATATTTATTATGCCATATTTACTGTGTCATATTTATTGCGCCATATTTATTTTATCATGTTTACTTTGACATATTTATTGAGTCCCAAACATGCCCAAACGGGTAATCATGTTCACCAATAGATAGATTATTTCGAGCTCTTTTAAATGAGCTTTTTCGGACAGAAAACAGACACCCGGAACAAAAGTTATGGTCATATTTATTGAGTCCTATTTATTGCACCATATTTCATTATCCATATTTATTGAGTCATATTTATTGAGCCATATTTATTTATATCATATTTGTTGTGCCATATTTATATAGCGTTAAACAAGCCCAAATTGATAAACATGTTTGCCAAAGGATAGATTTATCTGAGCTCTTTTCAAATGACTTTTCTGGGCTAAAAATGGACAACCGAATCAAAAATTATGACATCAGTTATTTGGTTATATTTATTGGGCTATATTTATTATGCCATATTTATTAAGCCATATTCCCTGAGCCAAATTTATTGAGACATAATTATTGAGCCATATTTCTTGTGGTATTTTCATTGATAGATATTTAATAAGCCATTTTATTGAGCCATATTTATTGCACCAAATTTATTGATATATATTTATTGTGCCATATTTATTGCGTAGTATTTATTATAATATTTTTATTGAACGTTGAACGAGCCCGAGAGGGTAAACCTATTTGCCAATGGATAAACCATTCAGAGCACTTTTTAATGAGCTTTTTCAGGCTAAAATAGACAACTAGATCAAAATTTATGGTCATATTTATTGAGTCATATTTATTGTGTCACATTTATTTTATCAAATTTATTAAACTATAATTACTGAGCCATATTTATTGATACTTAATTATTGAGTCATATTTCTTGTGCCATATTTATTGAACCATATTTTTGCGCCATATTTATTAACACATATTTACAGAACCAAATTTTTGTATCATATTTATTGTGCAATATTTATTGCGACTTATGTTTTTGCCATATTTATTGAGCGATAAACGTGCCCGAACTGGTAAACCTGTTTGCCAATGGATAGACCTTTATGTGCTCTTTTTAATTGTCTTTTTTGGGGTACAAAACCGACAACCGGATCAAATATAATAATCATATTTATTGGGTCATATTTATTGCGTCATATTTATTATGCCATATTTTTTTGTCCATATTTATTGAGTCATATTTATTGCGATAAAACATTTGAGCCGTATTGTTATGTCATATTTATATACCATATTTATGTATCCTTAATAATTATGCCATATTTATTGCACTATATTTTTTACGACATATTTACTGTGTCATATTTATGCGTCATATTTATTACATCATATTTCCCGTACCATATTTATTGAGTTCCAAACAAGCACAAAAAGGTAATCATGTTCACCATTAGATAGATAATTTTGTGCTCTTTTAAATGTTCTTTTTCGAGCGGAAAACGAACAACCAGAACAAAAGCAATGGCCATCTTTATTGAGTCATATTTATTGTACCATGTTTCTTTGGACATATTTATTGAGCCATATTTACTGAGTCATATTTATTTGTGTTAGATTTATTACGTCATATTTATATAGCATTTAACGAGCCCAACGGGTAAACTAGTTTGCCAAAGGATCGATTTATCCGATCTTTTTCAAATAACTTTTTCGGGATAAAAATGGACAACCAGATCAAAAATTATGATTTTCTATATTGGGCTATATTTATTGGGCTATATTTATTACGTCATATTTACTAAGCCTTTATGATTGAGCTATATTTTCTGAGTCATATTTATTGAGACATAATTATTGAACCATATTTCTTGAAGCATTTTCATTAGAGATATTTAATAAGCCATTTTTATTGTGGTATATTTATTGCGGCAAATATATTGAGAAGTATTTATTGCGTCATTTTTTTGTGTAGTATTTATTATAACATATTTATTAAGCACTAAACGAGCCCGAGCGGGTAAACATGTTCACTAATGGATAAATCATTCAGAGCTCTTTTCAATTGTCTTTTTCGGGCTGAAAACGTCTAACCGAAACAAAAGTTACTGTCACATATATTGAATCATATTTATTGCGTCATATTTTTTAGCCATTTTTATTGAGCCATATTTCCTGAGCCATATTTTTTTGTGTCATATTTATTGCGTCATATTTATATAGCATTAAACGAGCCCGAACGGAAAACCTATTTGTCAAAGAATAGATTTATCCGAGCTCTTTTCAATTGGCTTTTTGGACTGAAAATGAGCAACCAAATCAAAAATTATGGCTTTATTTATTGGGCTATATTTATTATGCTAGATTTATTGAGCCATATTTCTTGAATCATATTTATTGAGACATAATTATTGTGTCATATTTCTTGTGGCATTTTCATTAAGATATATTTAATAATCCATATTTATTGAGCCATATTTTTTGCGCCAAATTGATTGAGATATATTTATTGCGCAATATTTATTGTGCCATATTTTTTGCACTATATTTATTAACGCATATTTATTGTGTCATATTTATTATGTCATATTTATTAGGCCATATTTATTGCACCTTATTTTTTTGCCATATCTATTAAGAGAAAAAAGAGCCCGAACGGGTAAACCGGTATGTCAATGGATAGACCTTTATGTGTTTTTTAGTGGGCTTTTCGGGTTGATAATCGACAAACTGATCAAATATAATGACCATATCTATTGGGCCATATTTATTTTGCCATAATATTTGAGTCATATTTATTGTGATAAAATTTTGAGTCATATTCTTATGTCATATTTATATACCATATACATATACCCATAATAATTATATCATAGTTATTGTGCTATATATATTAAGATATATATATATATTATGTCATATTTGTTGTGTCATATTTTTATGTCATATTTATTACACCATATTTACTGTACCATATTTATAGATTGCTAAATAAGCTCAAACGTGTAATCCTGTTCAGCAATATGTAGGTCATTTCGAGCTCTTTTAAATGGGCTTTTTCAGGCAAAAATGAATAATAGGAACTAAAGTTATGGTCTTATTTATTAAGTCATATTTATTATGTCATATTTATTTGGCCATATTTATTGAGCCATATTTACTGAGCCATATTTGTTTGTGTCATATTTATTTCGTCATGTTATAATGCGTTAAACGAGCCCAAATGGGTAAACCTATTTGCCAAAGGAAATATTTATCAGAGCTTTTTTCAAATGGCTTTTCAATAAATATTGCTCAATAAATATGGCACAATAAATATAGTCCAACAGGAAAACTGACAACCAGAATAAAATTTATGGTCATATTTATTATGTCAGATTTATTGCACCACATTTCTTTGGCCATATTTATTGAGTCATATTTTATGAGTCATATTTATTTGTGCCATATTTATTGTATCATATTTATATAGCGTTAAATGCATATGAATGGGTAAACCTATTTTCTAAATGATAGATTTATTCGAGCTTTTTTGAATTGGATTTTTCAAGCTTAAAATGGACAACCAGATCTAAAAAATTGGTTTCATTTATTGGGCTATATTTATTAGGCTATATTTATTGCGCCATATTTATTGTGAAGTATTAATTAAGCCATATTTTGTGATCCATATTTATTTAAACATAATTATTGAGCCATATTATGGTGGTTTTTTCATTAAAAGATATTTAATATGTCATATTTATTGCGCTATATTTATTACGCCAAATTTATTGAGATATATTTATTGTGTCATATTTATCACGTAGTATTTATTATAATATATTTATTGAGCACTGAATGAGCCCAAGCGTGTAAACCATTTTGTCAATGGATAAATCATTCAGAACACTTTTCAATGGACTTTTCTAGGCTGAAAAAAGACAACTGGATCAAGAGTTATGGTCATATTTATTGAGTCATATTTATTACATCATATATATTTTATCATTTTTATTGAAGCATATTTACTGATCCATATTTATTGAGACTTAATTTTTGAGTCATATTTCTAATGACATATTTAATGAGCCACATTTTTTCACCTATTTATTGAGTCGTATTTATTGCACCATATTTTTTCCATATTTACTATATCATATTTATTAAGATATGACTCAAAAATATGGAGAAATAAATATGGCAGAATAAATATGACGCAATAAATATGTTCATTATATTTGATCTGGTTGTCCGTTATCAGCCTGAAAAAGCCAATTGAAAAAAGCACATAAAGGTCTATATATGGTGAACATGTTTACGCTTTCGGGCTCATTTATCGCTCAATAAATATGGCAAAAAAATAAGGTGTAATAAATATGACACAATAAATATGGCTTAATAAATATGTGTTAATAAAAATGAAGCAAAAAAATATGGCTCAATAAATATGGCCTAAGAAATATGACTCAATAATTGAGTCTGAATAAATATGGCTCAATAAATATGGTTTAATAAATATGATAAAATAAATATTGCGCAAAAACTATGACTCAATAAATATGACCATAACTTTTGATCATATTTATTGAGCGCTAAACGAGCCCGAACGGATAAACCTGTTCGCCAATGAATAAATCTTTATGTGCGCTTTTTAATGAGCTTTTTCGGGCTGATAACTAACAACTGGATCAAATATAATGACCATATTTTTTGCTCCATATTAATTGAGCCATATTTATTGTGTCATATAAATTGTACCTTGTTTATTGCGTCATGTTTATTGCATCATATTTATTGTGCCATATTTATTGTGTCATATTTAATTCTCAATATTTACTGATCCATATTTATTGAGATAAAATTTTGGAGTCATATTCTTGTGCTATATCTATATACCATTATTATGTACTCATATTAATTATGTCATATTTATTGTGTTATATTTAATAAGATATATTTATTACATATGTCATATATATTGCGTCATATTTATTATGTCATGTTTACAGTATCATATTCATTGAGTGTCAAACAAACCCAAACATGTAATCCTATTCACCAATAGATAGACCATTTTGAGCTTTTTTAAATGAGTTTTTCTAGGTTGAAAACGGACAACCGAAATAAAATTGATGGTCATATTTATTGAGTCATATTTACTGCGGCATATTTCTTTGGCCATATTTCTTGAGACTTAATTACTGAGCCATATTTATTTGTGCCATATTTATTAAGACAAATTTACATAACATTAAACGAGCCCGAACGTGTAAACTTGTTTGCCAAATGTATGATTAATCCAAGCTCTGTTTAATTGGCTTTCCCGTGCTTAAAATGGACGATCGGATTAAAAATAATGGCTTTATTTATTAGGCTATATTTATTGCGCTATATTTTTTGATCCATATTTCTTGTGCCATATTTATTAAGACATAGTTATTGAATCATATTTCTTGTAGCATTTTCATTAAGAGATATTAATAAGCTATAATTATCGAGTCATATTTATTGAGCCAAATTTATTGAGATTTATTTATTGCTCCATAATTATTGCGTAATATTTATTATAACATATTTATTGACAGTTGAACGAGCCGGAGCGGGTAAACCTATTCGCCAATGGATAAATCATCTAGAGCACTTTTTAATGGGCTTTTCAAGGTTGAAAATAGACAATCAAATCAAAATTTATGATCATATTTATTGAGTCATATTTATTACACCATATTATTTTATCATATTTATTGAATCATATTTACTGAGTTATATTTATTGTGACTTAATTATTGACTCATATTTCTTGTGTCATATATATTCAGCCATATTTTTTGTGCCACATTTATTAACACATATTTATTATTCCATATTTATCGTGTCATATTTAGTGTGTCATATTCTTTACACCTTATTTTTTATCATATTTATTAGGATCTAAACGAGCCCGAATGGGTAAACCCGTTCGTCATTGGATAGACCATTATGTGCACTTTTTAATGGGCTTTTACGGGCTGATAAATGACAACCGCATCAAATGCAATGACTATATTTATTGTGATATATTTATTGTGCCATATTTATTTCTTCATATTTATTGAGCCATATTTAGTCAGCCATATTTATTCGAGATAAAATTTTGAGCTATATTCTTGTGTCATATATATATCATATTTATGTACCCATATTAATTATGTCATTTTTATTACGCTATATTTATTAAGATATATTTATTACACCATATTTACGGTGTCATGTTTATTGCGCAAAATTTATTATGTCATATTTATTGTATCATATTTATTGAGTGCCGAACAAGCATAAATGGGTAATCCTATTCACCAATAGATAGATCATTTCGAGCTCTTTTAAATGAGCTTTTTCTGGTTGAAAACGGACAATCGAAAAAAAAGTTAAGGTCATATTTATTAAACCATATTTCTTTGGCCATATTTATTAAGCTATATTTACAAAGTCGTATTTATTTTTGTCATATTTTTTGCGCCATATTTATATAGCGTTAAACGAGCTCGGACAGGTAAACCTGTTTACCAAATGATAGATTTATCCGAGCACTTTTCAATTGTCTTTTTCTTGCTGAAAATGTACAACCCGATCAAAAAATTATGGCCTTATTGGGCAAAATTTATTGCTCCATATTTATGTAGCCTTATTTATTGAGCCATATTTCTTGAGCTACAGTTATTGAGATATAATTATTAAGCCATATTTCTTGTGGTATTTTCATTAAGAGATATTTAATAAGCCATATTTATTGTGCTAAATTTACTGTGATATATTTATTGTGGCATATTTATTGTATGGTATTTATTATAACATATTTATTGTGCGTTGTACGAGCCCGAGTGGGTAAACCTGTTCGCCAATGGATAGATCTTTATGTGCTTCTATTAATGGACTTTTTTTGGATTATAACTGACAAGCACATCAAATATAATGATCACATTTATTCTGTCATATTTTTTTCACCATATTTATTGTATTATATTTATTTCTCCATATTTTTGTTGAGCCATATTTACTTTGTCATATTCTTTGAGATAAATTTTTTGAGTAATATTCTTGTGCCATATTTTTAATTGTTATTATGTACCCATTTTAATTATGTCATATTTTTTGCGCTATATTTATTAAGATATATTTATTATGTCATATTTACTGTGTTATATTTATTACGTCATATTTATTAAGCTATATTTACTATGTCATATTTATTGAGTGTTAAACAAGTCTAAATGGGTAATCCTATTCAACAATAGTTAGATAATTTTGATCTCATTTAAACGGGCTTTTCCGGGCTGAAAACGACCAAGAGGAATAAAAGTTATGGTCATATTTACGGCGCCATATTTATTTAGTCATATTTATTGAGCCATATTTATTGAGCTATATTTAGTTGTCATATTTCTTGCATCATATTGATATAGCGTTAAACGAGCCTAAACTGCTATACTTGTTTGCCAGAGGATAGATTTATCTGTGATCTTTTAAATTAGCTTTTCTGAGCTAAAAATGAACAATCAGTTCAAAAATTATGATCTTTTTTATTCGACTATAATTATTGGGCTATATTTATTGAAAAAATATTTATTGAGCCATATTGATTGAGGCATATTTTCTGTTCCATATTTATTGAGACTTAATTATTGAGTCATATTTTTATGGTATTTTCATTAAGAGATATTTAATAAGCCATATTTTTTGAGCCATATTTATTGGCCAAATTTTTTGAGATATATTTATTGTGACATATTTATTGCATATAATTTATTATAATAAATTTATTGAGAGCTTAACGAGCCCGAGCGGGTAAACCAGTTTGTTAATCGATAAATCATTCAGATCACTTTTCAATGGGCCTTTCTAGGTTGAAAATAGACAACCGGATCAAAACTTATTGTCATATTTACTGAGTAATATTTATTGTGCCATATTTATATTTATCATATTTATTAAACCATATTTACTAAGCCATATTTATTGAGACTTGATTATTGAGTCATATTTCTAGTGTCATTTTTATTCATCCATATTTTTTGTGCCATATTTATTACACATCTTTATGGCGCCATATTTTTCGTGTCATATTTATTGCACCATATTTATTGCACCATAATTTGTTTCCATATTTATTGAGCATTAAATGATCTCGAATGAGTAAACTTGTTCGCCAATGGAAAGATATCTATGTGCTCTCTTTAATAGGCTTTTTTGGGATGATAACCAACAACCGTATCAAATGTAATGGTCATATTTACTGTGTCATTTTATTGAGTGCCAAACAAACCCAAACAGTTAATCATGTTGACCAATAGATAGATTATTTTGAGTTCTTTTAAATGAGCTATTTCGGGCTGAATACTGACAACCGGAACAAATGTTATGCTTATATTAATTGAATCATAATTATTGTGTCATATTTCTTTGGCCATATTTATTGAGCCATATTTACTGAGTCATATATATTTGTGTCGTAATTATTACTCCATATTTATATAGAGTTAAACGTGCCCGAACTAGTAAACTTTGCCAAAGGATAGATTTATCTGAGCTCTTTACAATTGTTTTTCCAAGCTGAAAATGGACAACCGGATCAAAAATTACGACTTTATTTATTGGGATATATTTAATGGGATATATTTATTGATTCATATTTATTGAGCCATACTTATTGATCCATATTTCTCGAGCCATATTTATTGAGACATAATTATTAAGCCATATTTCTTGTGGTATTTTCATTAAGAGATTTTTAATAAGTCATATATTTTGAGTCATATTTATTGCGTCAAATTTATTGAGATATATGTATTGCACTATATTTATTGTGTACTATTTATTGAGCGGTGAATGAGCCCGAGCGGGTAAACCTGATCGTCAATGGATAAATCATTTAGTGCTCTTTTCAGTGAGCTTTTCTAGGCAGAAAATATACAACATGATTAAAAGTTGTGGTCATATTTATTAAGTCATATTTATTGCGCCATATTTATTTTATCATATTTATTGAACCATATTTACTGAGCTATATTTATTGAGACTTAATTATTGAGTCATATTTCATGTGCCATATTTATTGAGCCATATTTTTTGCGCCATATTCATTAACACATATTTATTGCGCCACATTCATTAACACATATTTATTACGCCATATTTTTTGTCTCATATTTATTGCGCCATATTTATTGTGTCTTATTTTTTCCATATTTATCGAGCTCTAAATGACACTCAAATGGGTAAACCGCTTATTCATTGCATAGATCTTTTTGTGCTCCTTTTAATGGACTTTTTCAAGTTGATAACCGACAACCATATCGATGTAATGGCAATATTTATTACATCATATTTATTGTGCCATATTTTTTGTGTCATATTTATTTCTCCATATTTACTCAGCCATATTTATTGAGATAAAATTTTTGAGTCATATTCACGTTCCATATTTATATACCATTATTATGTACCCATATTAATTATGTCATATTTATTGCGCTATATTTATTAAGATGTATTTATTACGCCATATTTACTATGTCATACTTATTGCGTCATATTTATTATGCCACATTTACTATATCATATTTATTTAGTGGCAAACAAGCCCAAACAGGTAATCCTATTCAACAATAGATAGATCATTTCGAGCTCTTTTAAATGGGCTTTTCTGGGATGAAAACGGACAAGCAGAACAAAAGTTATGGTCAAATTTATTGCGTCATTTTTATTACACCATATTTCCTTGGCCATATTTATTGAGCCCGAACGTTTAAACCTCTTTGTCAAAGGATAAAAAAATATGGATAGTCGGATAAAAAATTCTGGCTTTATTTATAGGGTTATCTATATTGTTCCATATTTATTGAGTAATATTTATTGAGGTATATTTCCTACACCATATTTATTAAGGCATAATTATTGAGTAATATTTCTTGTGATATTTTCATTAAGAGATATTTAATAAGGCATATTTATTGAGCCATATTTATTGCGTCAAATTTAATGAGATATATTTATTGTGACATATTTACTATGTAGTATTTATTATAATATATTTATTGAGCACTGAATGAGCCTTTGCGTGTAAACTTGTTCTCCGATGGATAAATAATTAATAGGTCTTTTTAATGGGTTTTTCTAGGTTGAAAATAGATAACTTGATCAAAAGTTATAGTCATATTTATTAAGTCATATTTATTACACCATATTTTTTTATCATATTTTTTGAATCATATTTACTGAGTCATATTTACTGAGACTTAATTATTGAGTCATTTTTCACGTGCCATATTTATTGAACCATATTTTTTGCGCCATATATCTATTACACCATATTTACTATGTCACATTTTTGACGTCATATTTATTGAGTGTCAAACAATTCCAAACAGGTAATCCTGTTCACTGATAGATAGATAATTTCGAGCCCTTTTAAATTGGATTTTTTGGGCTGAAAAACTACAACCAGAACAATAGTCATGGTCATATTTATTTAGTCATATTTATTGCGCCATATTTCTTTGGTCATATTTATTGCGCCAAATTTATTGAGAAATATTTATTCGGCATATTTATTGTATAATATTAATTATATCATATTTATTAAGCACTGAACTAGCCCGAGCGGGTAAACCTGTTCGCCAATGTATAAATTATTTAGAACTCTTTTCAATGAGCTTTTCTAGGTTGAAAATAGACAATCGAATCAAGAGTTATGGTCATATTTATTGAGTCATATTTATTGCACCTTATTTATTTTATCATATATATTGAAGCATTTTACTGAGCCATATTTATTGAGATTTAAACATTCAATCATATTTCTTGTGACATGTTTATTGAGTCATATTTTTCGCCCTATTTATTGTGCCATATTTATTGTGTCAAATATATTGCATCATATTTATTGCGCCATATTTTTTTTGCCATATTTATTGAGCGATAAACGAGCCCGAAATGGTAAACCTGATCGTCAATAAATAGATCTAAATGTGCTCTTTTTAATGAGCTTTTTTGTGCTGATAACCGACAATCGGATCAAATGTAATGACAATATTTATTGCGCTATATTTATTGTGCTATATTTATTGTGTCATATTTATTGTGCCATAATTATTTCTCCAACTTTTTTAGTCATATTTACTAAGTCATATTAATTGAGATAAAATTTTTGAGCCATATTTTTGGGCCATATTTATATACCAAATTTATATACCCATATTAATAATGCCTTATTTATTGCGTTATATTTATGAAGATATATTAATTATGCAATATTTACTGTGTTATATTTATTGCGCCATATTTATTATACCATATTTACAGTGTCATATTTATTGAGTGCCAAAAAGATCCAAACGGGTAATCCTGTTCACCAATATATAGACGATTTCGAGCACTTTTAAATGGGCTTTTCTGATCAGAAAACGGACAAGCGGAATAAAAGTTATAGTCATATTTATTGAGTCATATTTATTGAGCCATATTTCTTTATCCATATTTATTAAGCTATATTTAATTATGTCATACTTGTTGCGCCATATTTATATAGCATTAAACGAGCCCGAATTTGTAAACCTATTTGTCAAATGATAGATTTATCAGAGCTCTTTTCAAACGGCTTTTCTGGGCTGAAAATGGACGACCGCATCAAAACTTTGTGGCTTTATTTATTGGGATATATTTATTGGGCTATACTTATTGCGTCATATTTATCGAGCCTTTATGATTGAGTCATATTTCTTGAGTCATATTTATTGAGACATAATTATTGAACCATATTTCTTGAAGCATTTTCATTAGAGATATTTAATAAGCCATTTTTATTGAGGCATATTTATTGCAGCAAATATATTGAGAAATATTTATTGCATCATTTTTAGTGTAGTATTTATTATAACATATTTATTAAGCACTATGTAACGCCCCGAAACTCAAAAGAGCGATGGGAGGCATTTTGAGCCAAGTCTGGGACTTGGTAGAGGTCACACAGCCTGGGACACGGGCGTGTCCAAGGGGCGTGTCGTGCTCAGGTTCGACGATGGCCGTGTGGTCGACAAAATTCCAGTCGACGATCGTCGAACAGCAAACACGACTTGAGACACGGGCGTGTCCCAGGTCATGTCCTACTCGGGTAGTTAGCCGAGTTGTGTCGGGGGAGAAACATGGCCTGGAGCCCAGGCGTGTTCGGGTATGACACGGGCGTGTCAAATGGGACACGGGCTTGTCGAATACCCATGTTCTTCTCGGGATTGTGTTCGTCTTGTGTCGATGGAGGAACACGCCCAGCTACACGGGCATGTACTGTATGACACGGGTGTGTCAAGCCTAACACGGGCGTATCGAGAGCATGTGTTCTTTTCGGGATGCGACAGTTTTGGCGTCGAATGAGGCACAGGGCCTTGGACACAGGCGTGTCATAAGCCGTGTTCGGCCCAGGTTTTGGATTTTAAGTCCGAATCGTGGCCGTCCATTTCCTTATTTTGGGATCCAACGGCTCAGGGCTATCCTTGTTGGGTTATACCCGGGAATAGGGTTTGGATGCCTTTATTTCTTTCAAACCATCTCTTTCTAAAGTTCTAGAGAGAGGGGAGAGCAAGGAAGAAGAAGGAAGAGAGATCCGGCCGCCGGTGGAGCTTCGGAGCCCCAAATTACAAGCCGAGTTCGGATCTACGGAGGCAAGGACATTACGGTGCTTTTCAGCCGCATAGATCTTCATGGCACCGAAGAGGAATGCTAGGGTAATGATTCTCATCTTGGACATGTGAAGTCCTCTTTTCCCTTGCATAGGAAGCCCGCTCTCACAAGTTTGCGGTGAGTATTTGGTGTTCCTTCATGTAGACATGAATAGTCCCTGTTGTTTTGCATGTAGAGTCTGTAATCGAGAAACGGACATAGGCATGATGTGTGAAGCCTACCCGAACAAGTTGGTCTGGATCAGTTATGTTGCATTGCATGAATGGCCGGAGAAGACTCCGCGCAGTTGATTGTTTTTTCGGGTTTTCTACGCGGTATATTGCAATGGGGAGCCTTGGGGACTAACTTCGAGGTGCACTCGGAAAACTGGGCAGGTGCGTGATTCTGCCAACATGATGGCCTGGGAGACAACTTGTACATTTTTGGGTTATGTAAAGTGTGTGATCGGATTGGGACTCGAGGAAGCTTGACCCGCGAAGATGGCTTAAATTGACATTGCGATGTGAGCAACGGGTTAGGCGGAACCGTACCCGCTCTATGTGGTTCGGTTAAAGAGACCTAAGGTACATGGCACTTACAGTTAGCATAGATGGAGGGTCTTAGGCAGTGGCCAGAAAGACCATAATGCTCACAAGATATTGTCGTCCAAGTGGCGGTGGTGAGACCGTGGACTTTGACCGGGTTCACCGAGAATGTGCCTTATCAGAACGGGGTGTGTGGCCGTGCGAGCCTACGCCTGTGATGATGTGAAATTTCTCTATTATATGGCAATGCTAATAAAGTGTAGGGAAGGAGCATCGTCGCCCCGAGTTTAGGGGCGGGTTCGTTATAATTTGGTTAGCTTAGCTGACCGCTACTTTTGTTTGCCACCGCTTCGGTGGAGTGTTGCTTGCAGGTGCTGCGGAGCCGAGTAGCAAATAGCGGGCAAAAGCCCTTGTTGTTGTGCTGGCCCTCGAAGGCCTAATTTATGAGTGTTTTCTTTTATCCTCATGCATGACCGGCCTGCATGCCGAGGTTTGGAAGACACTTATATTTGAGTAAACTATTGTAAGGCCATAAGGTCAAGTACTTGTGTATTTGTACATTCATTCCTATTGGGTTTGTGTAGTGGACATTCATGTTGTTGGCTGGGTTCTTAATTTACAACTTTTAAATTACTTCCACTAGAATGTACTATGTGTATGACGTTGGTTATTAGCAGGATGGTTTCCATTGCGTAACCTTCCAGTCTGTATGTGGTATATGGCGTCGGACCCCGGCCAGACCTATTGCTATATGCTATGTGACGGATAGGGGGTGTTACAATTTATATCAGACTACTGGTTTCGGTCAACTTAAATGAATTTGTGGACAAATTCTTTTAAGGGATGGTGAGCACATGTGTGTGTGTCATCGTTATAACATAAAAGAACTCATGAATGTCCACTTAAGAATGCAAATACACATGTTTGGGGAACCTGCGTGTTCTTATAATTGTTTTTGCAATTTTGTTTGGTCGCTTAACGGTGTTATGTACAACTATAGTGACTAGGAGTGGTGCAAGGCCGTCACAATGTCCGGTTTCTGAGGCAAGTAATGCACTGAATGATGTGCCTGCAACACCTCCCTTAGCAGAAACCATACGATTGGTGACCGAAGCGGTGTTTGCTATGATCAATATGCAGCCTACAAGGCAAATGCAGCAGTCTGCCCCTGCGGTGGAGCAGGTGCCGCTTCATGCAGCGGAACCGAGAAGGGTGGAGCAGGTGGTGGTTGAACCTTTGATGCCTAAGAGAGTAATGGAAAGGCAGCTCAAGCACGTTATGGGCTTCAATCCTCCGGTGTTCTCGGGGACGGGAACCCCATCCCAAGCTAAGGATTGGCTCTCCCGTGTTAAGAGAGTATTGACAGCTACTGAAACGGAAGAGTGGCAGATGACCACCATAGCTACGTTCCTATTGGACGGAGATGCACGGCTGTGGTGGGAAGGTTTGGAGCTTCATTATTTGAGGGGAAGGCAATTCACAGACATCTCGATGGAAGAATTTTTGAGACTGTTCTTGGCAAGGTACCTTCTCTCGGCCCAGAGGATTGCATTGGAGAATGAATTTCAGAAGCTGATGCAAGGAGAGAGTAGCGTGGATGAGTATCTCCACGAATTTACATGGTTGGGTTGGTACTCCAGCTCTACATTCACGGATGAGGAGCGTAAGACAAACTGATTCTATGAAGGTCTGAGGGATGACCTAAGGCTACTGCTCTCGGGTCCTATGACGCAGGGCTTCTTGACCCTAGTTAACACGGCCCAGTCTTTGGAAAAGGATCTGAGTAATGTGCAATCCAAGAGAGACTCTGGAGCTAAGAAGACAGAGTTTAAGGTGTCGGCTAATACGAAGTCTGGATATCGAAAGTTCAATAAGAAGGCTAGGACTTCGGGTCCAGCTCCTTCTTCCGATGCTTCAGGGGCAACTACAAGCCGAACCTCGGGCGCATGTTATACTTGTGAAAAGTCGGGACATTATGCCTGAGACTGCTGGAGCGGACGTCTAAAGTCCGAGAGGAAGCCGGGAGCAACCTATGAAGAGAAGGGTAAGGCGGTGGAGTCAACTGCATCTCATTATGTTCCGGCTAGACCTAGAGTTTATAACCTTGGCCAGCAGGAGGCCATCAAGCAAGCGGATGTGGTGACAGGTACGGTTTAAATTTATAGCAAGTTAATTTTTAAATACTTGTTACCTTGCGTGTGTTACCTTACTACTGCTTGTATAGGCTTTGTTTTGATTTGCAATAATCTGGCGAGAGCACTCTTTGGTACGGGAGCTTCGCACTCCTTTTTGTCTGAAGGATTCATATCGCGCATCGGAGTGCCTTCTTCGATGGCAAAGGACAAAATGGATGTGTTGTTACCGAATGGGTGTTCGATGCGTGCGGATAGAGTGTGTGGCGTAAAGATTCGTATTGGGAGTCAGGAGTTCGATTTGCTAGCGTCGTTACTGCCGCTGGTGGAGTTCGACGTGATATTTGGTATGGACTGGCTCTCAGATCAGCAAGCATATATTGATTGCAATTGCAAGGAGGTTAAGTTAGGAATGGGTCGTGAGACAACATTTACGGGCTTGAAAGGTTCGAGCAAGACTCTGATGTCTGCTCTTCAGGTGGTAAAGACGGTTCGTTCTGGTGCAGAGCTGTTCTTTACACTAGTGGAGGCTGCTAAGCCTAAGCCATCTTTGGACAGCATCCCAGTGGTATCTGAATACCCTGATAAGTTCCCTGGCGATCTCCCTGGAGCCCCACCTCAGTGGGAGATAGATTTCACCATCGAGCTAGTGCTAGGTGCAAAACCTGTGTCACGCTCACCGTATCGACTAGCGCCTAAGGAGATGGCAGAGCTGAAGGTTCAACTTCAAGAGTTGTTGGAGCAGGGTTATGTGCGTCCAAGTTCGTCGCCTTGGAGCCCACCGGTCCTTTTTGTTAAGAAGAAGGACGAAAGCTTGAGACTTTGTATCGATTATCGAGAACTGAACAAGTTGACGGAAAAGAATAAGTACCTGATCCCAAGGATTGATGATCTCTTTAATCAGTTAGTTGGGTCAACGGTGTACTCGAAATTGGATCTGAAGTCCGGATATTATCAGCTGAGGATAAGGGAAAGTGATATCCCCAAGACAACTTTTAGTACAAGATACGGGCATTATGAGTTTACGGTCATGCCGTTTGGGCTGACTAATGCGCCGTCAGTGTTCATGGATCTGATGAACAGGACTTTCAGTGAGTACCTAGACCACTTTGTGATCGTCTTCATAGACGATATATTGGTCTACTCGCAGAGTGAGGAGGATCACTTTAAGCATCTGCATTTGGTGTTGGAGATGCTGAGGAGGAATCAACTATACGCCAAGTTCTCCAAATGTGAGTTTTGGTTGTCCTCAGTAGCGTTCCTTGGTCACATAGTCAGTGGAGAGGGAATTGTGGTGGATCTGGCGAAGATTGTTGTTATACGAGAGTGGCCTATGCTGTCTACGGTAGTGGAAGTCCGGAATTTTCTGGGGCTTGCCGGCTATTATAGGAGCTTCGTGGAGAACTTCTCGCGGATAGCGTTACCACGCACGACTCTGACGAGGAAAGAGCAGAAGTTTATTTGGACGCCGGAGTGGGCACAAGGTTTTGAGGAGTTGAAAAGTCAGTTGACCACGGCGCCTGTGCTGAGTTTGCCGAGTGGGACCGAAGGCTTTGAGATCTACAGCGATGCTTCGGGAAGTGGTTTGGGTTGTGTCCTACTGCAGCATGGAAGTGTGATAGCATATGTCTTGTACCAGCTGAAGGTGCATGAGAGGAATTATCCGGTCCATGACTTAGAGTTAGCGGTCGTGATATTTATCCTAAAGCTGTGGAGGCATTACTTGTATGGGGTGAAGGTCGATATCTATACCGACCACAAGAGCCTAAAATACTTATTGGATCAGAAGGATCTGAACATGCGACAGCGGGGATGGATGGAGTTCCTGGGGGACTACACATTCAAGATCCATTATGTGCCTGCGAAAGGCAATGCAGTTGCGGATGCGTTGAGTCGCAGGGCCCCAGCTCAAGCCAACTGGCTGTCGGTTCATGACGAGCGTTTGGTTCGGGAGTTGGAGGTATTGGAGATCTCTTGTGTAGACAAGCAGACTAGTACTGAAGAGCTTTTGAACTGGATAGAAGTTCAGTGTGACCTGGCTGATCGGATTCGGCAGGCTCTGGATTTGGATGGCCACATGAAGCAAATCATGGTTGAGGCTTTGGATGGGTCAAATTCCCAATTTGATGTCGTGGATAGATTGTTATGGAAGGACAGTCGTTTGTGCATCCTGAATGTGGGCAAATTTCGGGTGAAATTATTGTACGAGGCTCATCATACCAAGTACTCGATTAACCCGGGGAGCACGAAGATGTGCAGTGATATGAAGAAATTGTTCTGGTGGCTAGGACTTAAGAAGGATGTGGCACTGTATGTGGCGAAGTGTCAAACGTGCGCCTTAGTGAAGGCGGAGTGCCAGAAGCCCGGAGGATTCTTGAAGTCCTTGCCTATTCCGGAGTGTAAGTTCGACGATATTATTATGGACTTTGTGCATGATTTGCCAAGGTCGCAGAAGGGTAACGACGCCATCTGGGTGATCGTAGATCGTTTGACGAAAGTGTCGCACTTCATTCCGTATAGGAAGGATGATTTTGTGGAGAAATTGGCAAAGTTATATGTGGATAATATTGTGCGACTTCACGGTGTGCCCCGCAGCATCATGAGTGACCGAGATGGGTGTTTCACGTCCAATGATTGGAGGTTGGTGCAGCAGATGTTGGGAACAAAGCTGAGTTTCAGCACAGCCTTTCATCCGCATACGGATGGTCAGACCTAGAGGGTCAATAGGATGATGGAAGACATGCTTCGCATGTGCGTTCTGGATTTCGGGAAGCAATGGGAAGATCACCTATACTTGGTGTAATTATCTTACAACAATAGCAACCAGGCGAGCATTCAAATGGTGCCCTTCGAGGCCCTTTATGGTAGAAGATGTCGTACGTCGTTGTCTTGGTTGGAAACGGGTGAGTCAAAGTTGTAAAAGCATCAAGAAGTGGAGGATGCAACCTCGTTGGTACGAACCATTCGAGATAGATTGCTAATCACTCAGGACCGACAAGCTAAGTACTATAACGCCAAACATAGGAACGTGGAGTTCGCTGTCGGCGACTGGGTGTACTTGAAGATTAAGCCGTTCAAGGGTGTCTCGCGGGTACGGCGCTTGAAAAAGCTAAGCCCGAGGTACCTTGGACCGTTTGAGGTTCTGGAGCGGATTGGCGAAGCAGCTTATCGATTGAGGCTATCCGTGGATCTAAGTGGTCTACACGACGTATTCCACATATTGGTGCTGCGGAAGGCGGTGCAAGAGCCTTCGCAAGTGATTGCGGTCGATCAAGTGTCGATCGATAATGGGTTGACGATGAAGGTCAAGCCCGTTCGCATTGAGGACTCGGAAGTCAAGCGATTGTGTAACAAGGAAATCAGGATGGTTAAGGTCCGTTGGGACAACTACGGTCAGGAGGAGCTCTCGTGGGAGCGAGAGCAGACCATGCTTGAGGAGTACCCGGGGTTATTCCATTCAGGTACCGTTTAAGTTTTGTGTATCTTTTCCTTTATGTAATTTCGGGACAAAATTCTTTTTAGGTGGAGAGAGTTGTAACGCCCCGAAACTCAAAAGAGCGACGGGAGGCATTTTGAGCCAAGTTTGGGACTTGGTAGAGGTCATACGGCCTGGTACATGGGCGTGTCCCAGGGGCGTGTCGTGCTCGGGTACGAAGATGGCTGTGTGGTCGACGAAATTCCAGTCGACGATCGTCGAACAGCAAACACGGCCTTAGACACGGGCGTGTCCCAGGCCGTGTCCTACTCGGGTAGTTAGCCGAGTTGTGTCGGGGAGAAACACGGCCTGGATCCCAGGCGTGTTCGGGTATGACATGGGCATGTCAAATGGGATACGGGCATGTAGAATACCCGTGTTCTTCTCGAGTTGGTGTTGGTCCTGTGTCGATGGAGGAACACGCCCAACTAAACGGGCATGTACTGGATGACACGGGCGTGTCAAGCCTAACACGGGCGTGTCGAGAGCCCGTGTTCTTTTTGGGATGTGACGGTTTCGGCATCGAATGAGGCACACGGCCTTACACACGGGAGTGTCACAAGCCATGTTTGGCCCATGTTTTGGATTTTAAGTCCAAATCGTGGTCGTCTGTTTCCTTATTTTGGGATCTAACGGCTCAGGGCTGTCCTTGCTGGATTATACCCGGGAATAGGGTTTGGATGCCTTCATTTCTTTCAAACCATATCTTTCTAAAGTTCTAGAGAGAGGGGAGAGCAAGGAATAAGAAGGAAGAGAGATCCGGCCGCCAGTGGAGCTTCAGAGCCCCAAATCGCAAGCCGAGTTCGGATCTACAGAGGCGAGGACATTGCGGTGCTTTTCATCCACATAGATCTTTATGTCGCCGAAGAGGAATGCTAGGGTAATGATTCTCATCTTGGACATGTGAAGTCCTCTTTTCCCTTGAATAGGAAGCCCGCTCTCACAAGTTTGCGGTGAGTGTTTGGTGTTCCTTCGGGTAGACATGAATAGTCCCCGTTGTTTTGCATGTAGAGTCTGTAATCGAGAAACGGACATAGGCATGATGTGTGAAGCGTATCCGGACAAGTTGGTCTGGATCGGTGATGTTGCATTGCATGAATTTCCGGAGAAGACTCCGCGCAGTTGATTGTTTTTTCGGGTTTTCTACGCGGTAGATTGCAATAGAGAGCCTTGGGGACTAACTCCGAGGTGCACCCGGAAAACTGGGCAGATGCATGATTCTGCCAACATGATGGCCTGGGAGCCAACTTGTACATAACTGGGTTATGTAAAGTGTGTGATCGGATTGGGACTCGGGGAAGCTTGACCCGCGCAGACGACTTAAATTGACGTTGCGGTGTGAGCAACGGGTTAAGCGGAACCGTACCCGCTCTATGTGGTTCGGTTAAAGAGACCTAAGGTACATGGCACTTACCGTTGGCATAGATGGAGGGTCTTAGGCAGTGGCCAGAAAGACCATAATGCTCATGAGATATTGCCATCCAAGGGGCGGTGGTGAGACCGCAGACTTTGACCGGGTTCACCGAGAATCTGCCCTAAGAGCACGGGGTGTGTGGTCGTGCGAGCCTACGTCTGTGATGATGTGAAATTTCTCTATTATATGGCAATGCTAATAAAGTGCAAGGAAGGAGCATCGCCGCCCCGAGTTTAGGGGCGGGGTCGTTATAATTTGGTCAGCTTAGCTGACCGTTGCTTTTGTTTGCCACCGCTTCGATGGATTGTTGCTTGCAGGTGCTGCGGAGCCGAGTGGCAAATAGCAAGCAAAATCCCTTGTTGCTGAGCTGACCCTCGAATGTCTAATTTATGAGTGTTTTCTTTTATTCTCATGTATGATCGGGCAGCGTGCCGAGGTTTGGAAGACACTAATATTTGAGTAAACAATTGTAAGGCCATAAGGCCATGTACTCGTGTATTTATACGTTCATTCCTGTTGGGTTTGTGTAGTGGACATTCATGCTGTTGGCTGGATTCTTAATTTGCAACTTTTAAATTACTTCTGCTAGAATGTACTCTGTGTAGGATGTTGGTTATTAGTAGAATGGTTTCCATTGCATAACCTTCCAGTCTGTCTGTTGTATATGGCGTCGGGAACCGGCCGGACATACTGTTATATATTATGCGATGGATAGGGGGTGTTACACACTGAACGAGCCCGAGCGGGTAAACATGTTCACCAATGGATAAATCATTCAGAGCTCTTTTCAAATAGCTTTTCCGTGCTGAAAACGTCTAACCGAAACAAAAGTTATTGTCACATTTATTGAATCATATTTATTGCGCCATACTTTTTCGCCATTTTTATTGAGCCATATTTACTAAGCCATATTAATTTGTATCATATTTATTGCGCCATATTTATATAGCATTAAACGAGCCCAAACGGAAAACCTATTTGCCAAAGAATAGATTTATCCGAGCTCTTTTCAATTGTCTTTTCTGGGTTGAAAATGGGCAACCAAATCAAAAATTATGGCTTTATTTATTGGGCTATATTTATTGGGCTATATTTATTATGCCAGATTTATTGAGCCATATTTATTGAGCTATATTTCCTGAATCATATTTATTGAGACATAATTATTGTGTCATATTTCTTGTGGCATTTTCATTAAGATATATTTAATAATCCATATTTATTGAGTCATATTTATTGCGCTAAAGTTATTGAGATATATTTATTGCGCCATATTTATTGCATTGTATTTATTGAGTACTGAACGAGCCTGAGTGAGTAAACATGTTTGCGATTGGATAAATCATTTAAAACACTTTTTATTGAGCTTTTCAAGGCTGAAAATAGACAAACAGATCAAAAGTTATGGTCATATATATTGAGTCATACTTATTGTGCCATATTTATTTTATTATATTTATTGAAGAATATCTACTAAGCCATATTTATTGAGAGTTAATTATTGACTCATATTTCTTATGCCATATTTATTGTGTCATATTTTTTGCACTATATTTATTAACGCAAATTTATTACGTCATATTTATTGTGTCATATTTATTGGGTCATATTTATTATACCTTATTTTTTTCCATATTTATTAAGCGAAAAAAGAGCCCGAACGGGTAAACCGGTATGTCAATGGATAGACCATTATATGCTTTTTTAGTGGGCTTTTCGGGCTGATAACCGACAAATGGATTAAATATAATGACCATATTTATTGGGCCATATTTATTATGCCATATTTATTTCTTCATATTTATTGAGCCATATTTCTTGTGATAAAATTTTTGAGTCATATTCTTGTGCCATATTTATATACCATATATACGTACCCATAATAATTATGTCATATTTATTGCACTATATTTATTAAGATATATATATTGTGTCATATTTATTGTATAATATTTTTTATGTCATATTTATTACACCAAATTTACTATGCCATATTTATAGATTGCCAAATAAGCTCAAACGTGTATTCCTGTTCAGCAATAGATAGGTCATTTCGAGCTCTTTTAAATGGGCTTTTTCAGACAAAAAACGAACAATAGGAACTAAAGTTATGGTCTTATTTATTGAGTCATATTTATTGTGTCATATTTATTTGGCCATATTTATTGAGCCATATTTACTGAGCCATATTATTTGTGTCATATTTATTTCGTCATGTTATATTGCGTTAAACGAGCCCAGACGGGTAAACCTATTTGTCAAAGGATATATTTATCAGAGCTTTTTTTCGAAAGGCTTTTCAATAAATATTGCCCAATAAATATAGCGCAATAAATATAACCAAACCGGAAAACGGACAACCAGAACAAAAGTTATGGTCATATTTATTGTGTCAGATTTATTGCGACACATTTCTTTGGCCATATTTATTGAGTCATATTTCATGAGTTATATTTATTTGTGTCATATTTATTGTGTCATATTTATATAGCGTTAAATGCGTATGAATGGGTAAACCTATTTTTTAAATGATAGATTTATTCGAGCTTTTTCAATTGGATTTTTCGTGCTTAAAATGGACAACCAGATCAAAAAAATTAGCTTCGTTTATTGGGCTATATTTATTGCACCATATTTATTATGAAGTATTAATTGAGCCATATTTCCTGATCTATATTTATTTAAACATAATTATTGAGCCATATTATGGTGGCATCATTAAGAGATATTTAATATCTCATATTTATTGGGTCATATTTATTATGTCAAATTTATTGAGATATATTTATTGTGTCATATTTATCTTGTAGTATTTATTATAATATATTTATTGAGCACTGAACGAGCCCAAGCGTGTGAACCATTTTGCCAATGGATAAATCATTCATAATACTTTTTAATAGGACTTTTCTTCTTGGCAGAAAAAAGACAACCGAATCAAGAGTTATGGTCATATTTATTAAGTCATATTTATTGCATCATATTTATTTTATCATATTTATTATAGCATATTTACTGAGCCATATTTATTGAGACTTAATTATTGAGTCATATTTCTAATGACATATTTAATGAGTCACATTTTTTCACCCTATTTATTGAGTCATATTTATTATGCCATTTTTTTTCATATTTACTAAGTCATATTCATTAAGATATGACTCAATAAATATGGAGAAATAAATATGGCAGAATAAATATGGCGCAATAAATATGTTCATTATATTTGATTCGGTTGTCCGTTATCAGCCTGAAAAAGCCAATTAAGCACATAAAGGTCAATATATGGCGAACATGTTTACGCTTTCGGGCTCATTTATCGCTCAATAAATATGGCAAATAAATAAGGTGCAATAAATATGGCTTAATAAATATTTGTTAATAAAAATGAAGCAAAAATATGGCTCAATAAATATGGAATAAGAAATATGACTCAATAAATATGGCACAATAAATATGTCCCAATAAATATGGCTCGGTAAATATGCTTCAATAAATATGAAAAAATAAATATAGCGTAATAAATATGAATCAATAAATATGACCATAACTCCTGATCCAGTTGGCTATTTTCGGCCTCGAAAACCCCATTGAAAAAAAATTTGAATGATTTATCCATTGGCGAATAGGTTTACCCGCTCGTGCTCGTTCAGTGCTCAATAAATATGTTATAATATATACATTGTAATGCATATGGCAAAATAAATTTCTCAAAATATTTGGCTCGATAAATATGATTTAATAAATATGTCATATTAAATATCTCTTAATGAAAATGCTACTAGAAATATGACTCCATAATTATGTTTCAATAAAAATGGCTCAAGAAATATTGCTCAATTAATATGGCTCAATAAATATGGCGCAATAAATATAGCCTAATAAATATGACCATAACTTTTGATCTTATTATCTATTTTCAGCCTGGAAAAGAACATTGAAAAGAGCACTAAATAATTTATCCATTGGCGAATAGGTTTACTCGCTCGAGGTCGTTCAATGCTCAATAAATATTACACAATAAATATAGTATAATAAAATATCTCAATATATTTGGCGCAATAAATATGCCTGAAAAAATATGGCTTATTAAATATCTCTTAATGAAAATGGTACGAGAAATATTTCTCAATAATTATGTCTCAATAAATATGGCTTAGGAAATATGGCTCAATAAATATGGCTCAAAAAATATGTCACAATAAATATAGCCCATTAAATAAAGGCATAATTTATGATGCGGTTGTCCATTTTCAGCACGGAAAAATAAATTGAAAAGAGCTCGGAGAAATCTATCCTTTAACAAATAAGTATAACCGTTCGAGCACATTTAACTCTATATAAATATGGCACGGTAAATATGACATAAATAAATATGACATAGTAAATATGGCTGAATAAATATGGCCAAAGGAATATGACACAATAAATATGAATCAATAAATATAATCATAACATTAGTTCCGATTGTCTATTTTCAGCTCGAAAAAGCCATTTAAAAGTGCTTAAAATGATTTATCTATTGGTGAACAAGATTACCAGTTTGGGCTTGTTCTACACTCAATAAATATGAGACAGTAAATATGGTATAATAAATATGGTGCAATAAATATGACACAGGAAATATGGCGTAATAACTATATCTTAATAAATATAGCGCAATAGACAATGCATAATTAATATGGTTACATAAATATGTTATAAAAATATGGCACAAGGGTATGACTCAAAACATTTATCTCGATAAATATGGCTCAGTAAATATGTCTCAATAAATATGGAGAAATAAATATAAGACAATAAATATGACACAATAAATTTGGTCATTGTATTTGATCTGGTTGTTAGTTATCAGCCTGAAAAATCCCATTAAAAAGAGCACATAAATATCTATCCATTGGAACAGATTTACTTGTTTGGGCTCGCTTACAGCTCAATAAATATGAAAAAAAATACGATGCAATAAATATGGCGCAATAAATATGACATATAAATATGACGTTATAAATAAGTGTTAATAAATATGGCACAAAAATATGGCTGAATAAATATGGCACAAGAAATATGGCTCAATAATTAAATCTCAATAAATATAGCTCAGTAAATATGATAAAAATAAATATGCCGCAATAAATATGACTAAATAAATATTACCATAACTCTTGATCTTGTTGTCTATTTTCAGCCTAGAAAACCATATTGAACAGAGTTCTAAATGATTTATCCATTGGCAAACAGGTTTATCCGTCTGGGCTCGTTCAATGCTAAATAAATATGTTATAATAAATAGTACAAAATAAATATGTTGCAATAAATATATCTCAATAAATTTTGCGCAATAAATATGACTCAATAAATATGGTTTATTAAATAGCTCTCATTGAAAATGTCATAAGAAATATGGCTTAATAATTATGTCTCAATAAATATGGCTCAGGAAATATGGCTCAATAAATACGGCTTTATAAATATGGAGTAACAAATATAGGCCAATAAATATAGCCGAATAAAGCCAAAATTTCTGATTCGATTATCCATTTTCAGTCCGGAAAAGCCAACTGAAAAGAGCTCGGATAAATCTATCCTTTGGCTAACAGGTTTACCCATTCAGGCTCGATTAACGTTATATAAATATGGCGCAATAAATATGACACAACTAAATATAGCTCAGTAAATATTGCTCAATAAATATGGCTAAAAAAATATGGCGCAGTAAATATGACTCAATATATATGTCCATAACTTTTGTTCCGGTTGTCCGTTTTCAGCCTGAAAAAGCTCATTTAAAAGAGATCTAAATTATCTATCTATTGGTGAACATGATTAGCCATTTAGACTTTTTTGGCACTCAATAAATATGGCAAAGTAAATATGATGTGATAAATTTTACACAATAAATATGACACAATAAATATGGCATAATAAATATATCTTAATAAATATAGCGTAATAAATATGGAATAATTAATTTGGGTACATAATAATGGTATATTAATATGGCACAAGAATATGGCAAAAATATTTATCTCAATAAATATGAAGAAATAAATATGACACAATAAATATGGCCCAATAAATAAGATGATTATATTTGTCTTGTTGTCAGTTATCTTCCCGAAAAATTCCATTAAAAGGAGCACATAAATATTTATTCATTAACGAACATGTTAACCCGTTCGAGCTCGTTTACAACTCAAAAAATATTTCAAAAAATAAGGCGCAATAAATATGACACAATAAATATGGCGCAATAAATATGTGTTAATAAATAGGGCGCAAAAAATATGACACAAGAAGTAAGATTAAATAATTAAGTCTCAATAATTATGGCTCAGCAAATATGATTAAATAAATAAGATAAAATAAATATGGCGCAATAAATATGACTCAAAAAATATGACCATAACTTTTATTTAGGTTATTTGTTTTCTTCTCGAAAAAACTCATTTAAGAGAACTCGAAATGATCTATCTATTGGTGAACAAGATTACGCGTTTATGCTTGTTTGGCACTCAATAAATATGGCACCGTAAATATGGCGTAATAAATATAGAGCAAAAAATATGACACAGTAAATATGTTATAATAATTATATCTTAATAAATATAGCGCAATAAATATAGCATAATTATTATGTGTACATAAATATGGTATATAAATATGTTATAAGAATATGGCTCAAAAATTTTATCTCAATAATTATGGCTCAATATATATTGAGAAATAAATATGACACATTAAATATGTCGCAATAAATATGGTCATTATATTTGATCTGGTTGTCGGTTATCAGCCTGAAAAGTCCACTAAATTGAGCACATAACGGCCTATCCATTGGCGAACAAGTTTACCTATTCGGGCTCATTTATCGCTCAATAAATATGGCCAAAAAATACATCGCAATAAATATTACGCAATGAATATGGCAGAATAAATATGTGTTAATAAATATGACGGAAAAAATATGACTCAATAAATATGACACAAGAAATATGACTAGATAATTAAGTCTCAATAAATATTGCATAGTAAATATGGTTTAATAAACACGATAAAATAAACATAACGCAATAAATATGACTCAATAAATACGACCATAACTTTTGATCTAGTTATCTATTTTCAGCTTGAAAAACCCATTAAAAAGTGGTCTGAATGATTTATCCATTGGCTAACAAGTTTACTCACTCGTGCTCGTTCAGCACTCAATAAATATGTTATAATTAATATTATGCAATAAATATGACGCAATAAATATATCTCAATAAATTTGGCCCAATAAATATGGCTCAATAAATGTGGCATATTAAATATCTCTCAATGAAAATATCACAAGAAATATGGCTTAATAATTATGTCCTCCCGAATCACATTCTCTCCACTGAGGCACATTCGACCCATCCAGCTAGTGAGAGCCTAGGTGAGGATATCCTCTCGTGGTTGGAACTTACTCTCTACCGAGGCACATTCGACTCATCCAGCTAGTGGGAGCTTGGGTGAGGAGATCCTTTTGGGGTTGGCACCTTCTCTCCACCGAGGCACATTCGACTCATCCAGCTAGGGAGAGCCTGGGTGAGGAGATCCTCTCGGGGTTGGCACTTTATCTCCACCGAGGCACATTCGAATCATCCAGCTAGTGAGAGCCTCGGTGAGGATATCCTCTCGGGGTTGGAACTTACTCTCCACTGATGCACATTCGACCCATCCAGCTAGTGGGAGCTTGGGTGAGGAGATCCTCTCGGGGTTGGAACCTTCTCTCCACTAAGGCACATTCGACCCATCCAGCTAGTGGGAGACTGGCTGAGGAGACCCTCTCGGGACAAAAGCTTACTACCGAGGCACATTTGACTCATCCAGCTAGTGGGAGCCTGTATGAGGAGTCCTCTCAGGGTTGGAACCTTCTCTCCACCGAGGCGCATTCGACCCATCTAGCTAGTGGGAGCCTGAGTGAGGAGATCCTCTCGGGGGTTGGTTCCTTCTCACCACAGAGGCACATTCGACCCATCCATCTTGTGGGAGCCTGGCTAAGGAGATCCTCTCGGGATAAGATCTTACTACTGAGGCACATTCGACCTATCCAGCTAGTGGGAGCTTGGATGAGGAGATCCTCTCGGGGTTGGAACCTTCTCTCCACCGAGGCACATTCGACCCATCCAGCTAGTGGGAGCCTGGGTGAGGAGATCCTTTCGGGGGTTGGTTTCTTCTCGCCACAGAGGTACATTCGACCCATCCAGCTAGTGGGAGCCTGGCTGAGGAGATCCTCTCGGGACAAGAGCTTACTACCAAGGCACATTCGACCCATCCAGCTAGTGGGAGCCTAGATGAGGAGATCCTCTCGGGGTTGGAACCTTCTCTCCACCGAGGCACATTCGACCCTTCCAGATAGTGGGAGCCTGGGTTAGGAGATCCTCTCGGGGGGTTGGTTCCTTCTCGCCACCGAGGCACATTCGACCCATCCAGCTAGTGGGAGTCTGGCTGAGAAGATCCTCTCGGGGTTAGATTAGACATGGCATTCAAACCATACTAAATCCAACATCCTCAAACGGGGAAACAATTTTAGATACATGACCTCCTGACTTAGCTGATCAGTAGTAGAGCTCATTATAGAAACATAAAGGGAAAAAGACCTTACCGAAGTAAGGTTTCTTCAGGTTGCTTAGGCATAATGACCGTCATTCACCTCCTTCTCCTCTGATACTTCTATCCTGCTCAAGATCTCCATGATCTTCTCCATCTCCTCTGCCCTGGTTAGCTAGGAGATGGTGTTGAGGGCCATGACGTAGCACTGCCTTTCCATCCTGGTGTCTCCCCTGATCCTGACTTGGATCCCTCCAGTGTTAAACTTAAGGCACTGGTGAAATGACGTTGGCACAAAACGGAAGGCGCTGAGGAGGGGTCTTCCGAAGATGGCATTGTAACTGCTCGGAGCGTCAACAATGACGAACCGGCAGTTCCTTGAGGTCCCCCCAACTTCACCTGGAGTCTGACTCCACCTTCTACCTCCTTCCTTTCCCCTAAAAATCCGAACAGGGGTCCGTATGAGGCCAAAACCCTCCTTGGTTCCACCTTCATCCCGTCAAATGCCTTCTTGAAAACGACATTGACGGAGCTCCTGTTGTCAACCAAGATCCGGGAGACGGTGTAGCCTTCGATGACTGCCTGGATGACCAGCGCATCGCAGAATGGGTCCTCATGATCTGGCATGTCCTTCATCGAGAAGGTGATCCTCTCCTCTAGGGGTGGGGTCTCAGATGTCAAAGCGACGCTCCAACGGTACATGACATCGAGGCTTGCCTTTTGAGTGCCTCTATTGGAACCCCACCTGTTTTAGGGTTGATTTGGGTTAGGTTCACTATTAGGATTGCTTATATTGACCCACATTGTATAGTCTAGGGTCATAGGTTTTTGTCGGAGTCTAAGTCAAGACATCAAACCTAGAATGATTGGTTTTCACCTTCAGAAGACTTAGAAGACAGAAGACCTCCAGATAAAGCAGTTTTCTAGAGCAGAAAAAGTCGTTCAGAGATTGCTGAACTAAGCTCGACTTTCATCGATTGTAGTTCGACGAACTCAATTATTTCTTTAAGCTGAGTTCGACGAAATCCTACCTTAGCTCGTCGAACTAAAACCTCTCTTTCATCGAGCTGAGCTCCAAGATCTTTGAATAGAAAATTCACTACCAATTTGAGCTCCAAGATCGTCGAACTGAGATAGTTATTTCATCGTGTTGAACTTCTGGGAATAAATCAGATTTCGTCGATCTCTGCTAAGATTTCATCAAACTCAGCTCAAAGAAAAAGTTGAGTTCGTCGAGCTAAGCTTGTATTTCGTCGAACTCAGCTCAGATAAATAACTGAGTTCATCGAACTCCGATCGACGAAAGTCGAGCTTAGTTCAGCAATCTCTGAACAACTTTTTCTGCTCTAGAAAACTGCTTTCTCTATGGGTCTTCTGTCTTCTAAGTCTTCTAAAGGTGAAAACCAATCATTCTAGGTTTGATGTCTTGACTTGGACTCTGACAAAAACCTATGACCCTAGACTATACAATGTGGGTCAATCTAAAAGTGAACCTAGCCCAAATCAATCCTAAAACATGTGGGGTTCCAACAATCTCCCCCTATTTGGGTGAAGTCACTATGAACAACAGAAAGGGAAAAATCACAAAGCATAAAAAGATATCTGGCAGAATTATAATTGTTCAGCAATATATAACAACAGTGTTTTGTGAAGAATTATAATAAATAACAATTCAAATCAAATATAGAAAGAAAAATTGTCAGACTTTCTTTGAATCTTTCTTCTTTTCATCTGAAGCTGATTTGGTGAAAATGATTTTTCTTTTAGGATCAGCAGCTTGCTACTTTGTCATCTTCATATCATTTTCTCCAAGAATTGTCACAGAAGAAGCTCTTGGTACAACTACTTCAGGATGTAAGGACATATATGTATCAACATTAAAAAGATTTTGTACCTGATATTTGTCCAGCTCTTTATTTTTGTAGGAAGACATAGTAGTATACTGAGAAGTGTCTTGTCCTTCTTCCTTAGCTTTCCTGATTTGAGAGAGCTATTAGTTCTTGAAATCTGGTCATTCTAGAGTTAGGGTCATTTCAGGATCACAAACTGGAGATAAAGGCCTTTCTAGACTTATTTTATCTGGCTGATTATCTTCAGATGTCTTCTGTTGTCTGCTTTGCTTCTGATATTGTTGTTGTCTGCTGCTGCTGGAACTGTGCTGCTATCTATTGTAGGAAGGTTTGGAATGATGAGAGGATGTAGACTTCTGAGCTTGAGAAACACTTCCTGATGATCCTTCTACAGGAGGAGGAGGAGGAGGACCTCTCCTGAATTGAAGAGGTGGAGAGTATCTCCTGCTCTTATTCCTGGCTTTCAGTTCATTTTTAGAGTATCTCATCCAGTTGGGGGTGTCTGGAGTGAGAGTTATATTGTGTAGGATATAATATGGAGTATCAGCAGATGGATTAGACTTTGGAACAGCCTTTGTAGAGCAGCCTTCTTCTTTGCTTTGCTTTTCTTTTCTTAGAACTTGTATCTTCAGAGTCATCTGATTCATCAACATCATCATCAGAAAAATCTGCTGGATTTTCATAGAGAGCATTTATTTGTTTCAGCATGTCATCAGAAAGAAGTGGATGAGCTTTTGGTTGTAAGTCTTCAGCATGAAGCAGTAATGACCTAGGGAGGACCCCTAGTGCCTCCCGGCCCACCAGTAGCTCATGGAGGACCCATGGCACCACGGTGGTACACCCGGAATCTACAAGGCCTGCAGGTCGTACACCCCAAAGCATCTCCAGCCTGTTTATCAGCACGGTGCATTGTTGTCACGAGGTCTCAAACCCGCAACCTTGACAAGTAGCCTTTAGTACCACTACTCATCACCAACTGAGTTGCAGCTCAGTTGGTGATGAGTAGTGATGTAACACCCCCTATCCGTCGCATAGCATATAGTAGTAGGTCCGGCCATGGCCCGTCGCCTACAGACCGGGTGGTTACTCAGTGGAAACCATTCAACTAATCATAACGTCCTACACAGAGCATTCTAGCGGAAGCAATTAAATAAGTTGCAATTAAGAGAACCCAGCACCAGGCATGAATGTCCACTAAACACCAAATAGGAATGTAGTACATACACAAGTACAGGCCTTAAGGCCTTATAAAATGGTTTACTTAATATTACATGTTTTCCATACCACGACACGCAGGCCGGTCATACATGAATAAAAGCAAGTAAACACTCCAATTCGGCCTTCGAGGGTCGGCTTCGCAATTTGGGCTTTAGCCTGCAATTGACCGCTTGGTCCAGCAGCACTTACAAGCAACAAAACCACCGCACGGTGGCAAACAAAGGCAACGGTCAGCAATGTTGACCAAATTATAACGATCCTGCCCCCAACTCGGGGCGGCGATGCTCCTTCCCTGCACTTATTAGCATAACCAAGCAGTATATAAATATACATTGCATCACAGGCGTTGGCATGCTCGGCCACACGCCCCGTGCACTCAGGGCACATTCTCGGTGAACCGGCCAATGTCACGTCAATTTAAGCCATAGACATTCCGGACTCACCACCGCCACTTTGACGGCCAAACATATGAGCATTTTGTCTTCTTGGCATGGGTCACGTCAATTTAAGTCATAGACCGCCAAAGACCCTCATCTATGCCAACGGCTCTAACCGAACGACATAGAACGGGTACGGTTCCATCTAACTCGTGCTCACATCACAACGACAATTTAAGCCATATGCGCGGGTCAAACTTCTCCCGAGTCCCGTTTCCATCACACTTCACATAACCTGGTTATGTTCAAGTTAGCTCCCAGGCCACCAAGTTGGCAAGATCTCACATCCGCCTAGTTTTCTGGGTGCACCTTAGGGTTAATCACCAAGGCTCCATGTTGCAATCTAGCACGTAGACGACCCGAAAAACAAACAATCGCACGGAGTCTTCTCCGGCATTTATGCAATGCAACATCACCGATCCATACCAACATGTCCGGGTAGGCTTCACACATCATGCCTATGTCCGTTCTCGAATACGGACTCGCAACAACGGGGACTATTCATGTCTACCCGTAGAAATACCTCAACTCACCGCAAACTCGCGAGAGCGGGCTTCCTATGCAAAAGAAGGAGAGCTTCACATGCTCAAGAAGAGAATCGTTACCCTAGCGTTCTTCCTTGGCGCCATGGAAATGTAAGCGGATGAACAGCACCGCACTCTCTTTGCCTCCGTAGATCCGAAGTCGGCTCGCGATTTGGAGCTCCGAAGCTCCTCCAATGGCTGGATATAAGCTTCTTCCTCCTTAGCTCTCCTCTCTCTATATACTTTAGAAAGAGAACCACTCAAGTAAAATGAGGGTTTCAAGGGTCCAATCCCATGTATATCCCATCAGGAAGAACCCCCAGCCGTTGGATCCCAAATTAAAGAAACAAACGGCCTTGATTCGGGCCTGAAATGCTAAAACTGGGCCGAACACGGCCGGCGACACGCCCGTGTCCAGGGCTGTGTCCCCCATTCGCCGTAAAAATCGACGCGCCTGGAACAACACACGGGCATCTGACATGCCCGTGTTCGACCTGACACGCCCGTGTTCCAACTGGCACGGCCGTGTGGTCGGCCGTGTGCCTCCATCGACACAGCCCCGAAAACAACCCGAGACTTACACGGGTATTTGACACGCCCGTTTCCTAACCCGTGTCTAACTCGAACACGTCTGGGCTCCAGGCCGTGTTCACTGTCTCGACACTTCGTCGAGCAAAGTTCATCGACTGCCTGACACGGCCTTGGACACGCCCGTGTCCTAGGCCGTGTGTCTTGTCTCGACACATCGTCAAGCGAAATTCGTCGACTCCCCGGGCCGATCGTCGACACGGGCTCGATACGCCCTGAGACACGCTCGTGTCTCAGGCCGTGTTCTCTGCTCGATGATCGTCGACTCCAAAATCGTCGACCTCTCGACCAAATCGTCGACTGGAGCCTGACACACCCTGGGACACGCCTGTATCCCAAGCCGTGTGCCCCCTGCCAGAATCCAATTTTGGCCCAAAACGCCTCTCGTCGCTCTTTTGAGTTTCGGGGTGTTACAACTCTCCCCCTCTTAAAAGAATTTCATCCTCGAAATTTCATAAAGGAATGAAACATAAAACTAAAATTGTACCTGAGCGGAACAACTCCGGATACTCGTCAAGCATAGTCTGCTCTCGTTCCCAAGAGAGCTCCTCTCAACCGCAATTGTCCCATCAGACCTTGACTATCCTGATCTCTTTATTGCGTAGCCGCTTGACCTCCGAGTCCTCAATCCGCACGGGCTTGACATTTGTCGTCAACCCACTATCAATCGGCACTTGATCGACCGCGATCACTTGTGTAGGCTCTTGCACCGCCTTCCGAAGCACCGAAATATGGAATACATCATGTAAACCACTAAGCTCCAACGAAAGCTTCAACTGATAGGCTGCTTCACCAACTCGCTCCAGAACCTCAAACGGCCCAAGGTACCTCGGGCTTAGCTTTTTCAATCGCCGCACCCGTGAGACACCCTTGAACGGCTTGATTTTTAAGTACACCCAGTTGCCCACATCGAACTCCACGTTCATGTGCTTGGCATTATAGTACTTCGCTTGCCGGTCCTGAGCGATAAGCAACCTCTCCCGAATGGTACGAACCAAAGACGTAGCATCTTCCACCTCTTGGCGCTTGTACAACTTTGACTCACCCGTTTCTAACCAAGACAACGGCGTGCGACATTTTCTACCATAAAGGGCCTTGAAGGGCGCCATTTGAATACTCGCCTGGTAGTTATTGTTGTACGCAAACTCCACCAAATAAAGATGGTCTTCCCATTCCTTTCCAAAGTCCAAGACACACATGCGAGCATGTCTTCCATAGTTCTATTGACCCTCTCGGTCTGCCCATCTGTTTGCGGATGGAAGGCTATGCTGAATTTTAACTTTGTTCCCAACATTTGTTGCACAAGCCTCCAATCATTGGACGTGAACCGCCCATCTCAGTCACTCACGATGCTGCGGGGCACATCGTGAATCCGCACTATATTATCCACATATAGTTTTGCCAACTTCTCCACCGGATCATCCTTCCTATGCGTAATAAAATGAGACACCTTCGTTAGCCGATCTACGACCACCCAGATGGCGTCGTTCCTTTTTTGCGACCTTGGCAAACCGTGCACAAAGTCCATAGAGATGTCGTCGAATTTCCACTCCGGAATAAGCAAGGACTTCAGAAATCCTCCTGACTTTTGGCACTCCGTCTTCACCAAGGCGCAAGTTTGATACTTCGCTACGTAGAGCACCACATCCTTCTTCAAACCCGGCCACCAAAACAGTTTCTTTACATCGCGGTACATCTTCGTGCTCCCCGGGTGAATCGAGTACTTGGTGTGATGTGCCTCGTACAATAATTCCACCCGCAAATTGCCCACACTTGGGACGCACAGACGACCGTCTTTCCAAAGTAATCCATCCTCCACAACGAATTGGGAATTTGACCCATCCAGAGCCTCATCCATGAACTGCTTCATATGGACATCCAAATCCAAAGCTTGTCGAATCCTATCATCCAGGTCATATTGGACTTCAGTCCAATTTAGTACTGCTTCAGCACTTGATTGCTTATCCACACAAACAATCTCCAACGCCTCCAACTCCCGAACCAACCGCTCGTCATGGATCGACATCCAATTGGCCTGAGCTGGGGCCCGGCGACTCAACGCGTCCGCAACCGCATTGCCCTTACCAGGCACGTAGTGGATCTTGAATGTATAGTCCCCCAGGAACTCCATCCATCTACGCTGCCGCATATTCAGATCTTTCTGATCAATCAGATACTTCAGGCTCTTGTGATCGGTGTAGATATCAATCTTCACACCGTACAAATAATGCCTCCACAGCTTCAAGGTAAAAATCACGGCCGCTAACTCCAAGTCTTGGACCGGATAGTTCCTCTCGTGCACTTTCAGCTGTCTCGAGCCATAAGCTATCACACTTCCGTGTTGTAGTAGCACGCAACCCAAACTGCTGCCTGAAGCATCACAATAAATCTCATAACCTTCGGTCCCACTCGGCGAACTCAGCACAGGCGCTGTGGTCAACCGACATTTCAACTCCTCAAAAGCTCGCGTGCACTCCGGCGTCCAAACGAACTTCTTCTCCTTCCTCGTCAAAGTAGTGAGAGGTAACGCTATCCGCGAGAAATTCTCTAAGAAGCGCCTATAATAGCCGGCAAGCCCCAGAAAGCTCCGGACTTCCGCTACCGTAGAAAGCTCAGGCCACTCCCGTATTGCAACAATCTTCGCCGGATCCACTGCAATACCCTCCCCACTCACTATATGACCGATGAACGCCACTGAGGATAACCAAAACTCGCACTTCGAGAACTTGGCATACAATTGATTCCTCCTTAGCGTCTCCAAAACCAAATGAAGATGCTTGAAGTGATCTTCCTCACTCTGCGAGTACACCAAAATATCGTCGATGAAGACGATCACAAAATGGTCCAAGTACTCCCTGAAGGTCCTGTTCATCAAATCCATGAACACTGACGGCGCATTAGTCAGCCCAAACGACATGACCGTAAACTCGTAATGCCCGTTTCTCGTACTGAACGCTGTCTTCGGGATATCACTCTCCCTTATTCGCAGTTGATAGTACCCGGAATTGAGATCCAACTTCGAGTACACCGTCGACCCGACCAACTGATCAAAAAGATCATCGATCCGGGGGATCGGGTACTTGTTCTTCTCCGTCAACTTGTTGAGCTCTCGATAATCAATACATAGCCTCAAGCTTTCGTCCTTCTTCTTAACAAAGAGGACCGGCGCTCTCCAAGGCGAATAACTTGGGCGCACAAACCATTGCTCCAACAACTCTTGCAGTTGAACCTTCAGCTCCGCAATTTCCTTAGGCGCTAGCCGATATGGAGATCGTGACACAGGCTTTGCACCTAGCACTAGCTCAATCGTGAAATCTATCTCCCGTTGAGGCGGGGCTCCAGGAAGATCTCTAGGGAACACATCATGGTACTCCGATACCACTGAAATACAATCCAACACGGGCTTCGGCTTTGCAACCTCCACTAGTGTAAAGAACAGTTCTGCACCGGCACGAACCGCCTTCACCACCTGAAGAGCAGACATCAACGTCTTGCTCGACCCCTTTAAGCCCGAGAAAGTCGTCTCACGACCTTCTCCCAGCTTGACTTCCTTGCTACCGCAATCGATATAGGCTTGGTGCTCGGAGAGCCATTCCATGCCAAAAATAACGTCGAACTCCACCAACGGTAGTAACGACGCTTGCAGATCGAACTCCTAATTCCCAATGCGAATCTTAAAACCGCAGATTCTATCCACGCGCATCGAACACCCATTAGGCAACAATACATCCAACTTATCCTTCTCCATTGAAGAAGGTACTCCAATGCGTGATATAAATCCCTCGGACAAGAAGGAGTGTGAAGCTCCCGTATCGAAGAGTGCTCTTGCCGGATTTTCACAAATCAAAACAAATCCTAAACAAGCAGTGGTAAGGTAACATGTGCATAACAAGTATTTAAAGAAATTAACTTGCTATAAATTAAACCGTACCTGTCACCACATCCGCCTGTTTGATGGCCTCCTGTTGGCCAAGATTATATACCCTAGGTTGGGCCGGAGCATAATAGGACGCAGTCGACTCCACCGCCTTGCCCTTCTCTTCGTAAGATGCTCCCGGCTTTCTCTTGGACTTGGGATGTCTGCTCCAGTAATCGCGGGCAAAGTGCCCCGACTTTCCGCAAGTAAAACATGCACCCGGGGTCCGACCCGTAGTCTCCCCAGAAGCACCAGAAGGAGCTGGACCCGAAGTCCTAGACTTCTTAAAGAATCTCCGATAGCCAGACTTTGAAGTAGTCGGCATTTTGAATTCAGACTTCTTGTCACCCAAGCTTTTCTTTTCTTGTACATTCTTCATGTCCTTCTCCAAGGACCGGGCCGTGTTGACCAGAGTTAAGAAACCCTGCATCATCGGCCCCGAGAGTAGTAGCCTCAACTCATCTCTCAACCCTTCATAGAATCGATTCGTCTTGCGCTCCTCATCCGTAATGGTGGAGCTAGCATATCGACTCAAACGAGTAAACTCGTGGAGATATTCATCCACGCTCCTCTCACCCTGAACCAACCTCAGGAACTCGTTCTCCAACGCTATCCTCTACGCCGAAGGAAGGTACCTAGCCAAGAATAGTCTCGAGAACTCCTCCATCGAGACATCAACAAGTTGCCTACCTCTCAATATGTGTAGCTCCAATACTTCCCACCACAATCTCGCTTCACCATCCAGAAGGAACGTAGCAATGGTGGTCATTTGCCATTGCTCCGTCTCCGTTATTGTCATGACTCTCTTCACCCTAGAGAGCCAGTCTTCAGCTTGAGATGGGGTTCCCAACCCCGAGAATACCGGAGGATTAAAGCTCATGACATGTTTGAGCTGTCTCTTGGTTGCCCTCCTTGGCACCAACAGCTCCACTACCACCTGCTCAACTCTCCTCGGCTCAACCTCTGGAAGAGGTTCCTGCTCCATCGCAGGAGCGGGCTGCTGCATTTGCCTTGCAGGCTGTGCATTAATCATCGCCAACACTGCTTCGGCCACCAATCGTATGGTCTCAGCCGATGGAGGTGTTGCAAGAGCAACATCTGGTGCACTATTAGCCTCAGAAACGACTTTCCGACGGCCCAGCACCACTTCTGGTCACCTATAGTGGTACAAAACACCATTAAGCGACCAAACAAAAATGCAAAAAGCAATTATAGGAACACGCAGGTTCCTCAAACACGTGTATTTTCATTCCTAAGTGGACATTCATGGGTTCCTTTATTATTATAACGATGACGCACACACATGTGCTCACCACCCCTGAAAAGGAATTCGGCCACGAATTCATCTTAAGCCCGACCTGTGGGCCCATAACCCACAGGTCGGAGGATCAAAACCTCCCTTTGATACCAAATTGTAACACCCCCTATCCGTCGCATAGCATATAGCAGTAGGTCCGGCCGGGGCCCGACGCCATATACCACAGACAGACCGGGTGGTTACTCAGTGGAAACCATTCAACCAATCATAATGTCCTACACAGAGCATTCTAGCGGAAGCAATTAAATAAGTTGCAATTAAGAGAACCAAGCACCAGGCATGAATGTCCACTAAACACCAAATAGGAATGTAGTACATACACAAGTACAGGCCTTAAGGCCTTACAAAATGGTTTACTTAATATTACATGTTTTCCATACCACGGCACGCAGGCCGGTCATACATGAATAAAAGCAAGTAAACACTCCAATTCGGCCTTCGAGGGCCGGCTTCGCAATTTGGGCTTTAGCCCGCTATTGACCGCTTGGTCCAGCAGCACCTGCAAGCAACAAAACCACCGCACGGTGGCAAACAAAGGCAACGGTCAGCAATGCTGACCAAATTATAACGATCCCGCCCCCAACTCGGGGCGTCGATGCTCCTTCCCTGCACTTATTAGCATAACCAAGCAGTATATAAATATACATTGCATCACAGGCGTTGGCACGCTCGGCCACACGCCCCGTGCACTCAGGGCACATTCTCGGTGAACCGGCCAATGTCACGTCAATTTAAGCCATAGACATTTCGGACTCACCACCGCCACTTTGACGGCCAAACATATGAGCATTTTGTCTTCTTGGCATGGGTCACGTCAATTTAAGCCATAGACCGCCAAAGACCCTCATCTATGCCAACGGCTCTAACCGAACGACATAGAACGGGTACGGTTCCATCTAACCCGTGCTCAAATCGCAACGACAATTTAAGCCATATGTGCGGGTCAAACTTCTCCCGAGTCCCGTTTCCATCACACTTCACATAACCCGGTTATGTTCAAGTTGGCTCCCAGGCCACCAAGTTGGCAAGATCTCGAATCCGCCCAGTTTTCCGGGTGCACCTTAGGGTTAATCCCCAAGGCTCCCTATTGCAATCTAGCACGTAGACGACCCGAAAAACAAACAATCGCACGGAGTCTTCTCCGGCATTTATGCAATGCAACATCACCGATCCTGACCAACATGTCCGGGTAGGCTTCACACATCATGCCTATGTCCGTTCTCGAATACGGACTCTAAACAATGGGGACTATTCATGTCTACCCGTAGGAACACCTCAACTCACCGCAAACTCGCGAGAGCGGGCTTCCTATGCAAAAGAAAGAGAGCTTCACATGCTCAAAAAGAGAATCGTTACCCTAGCATTCTTCCTTGGTACCATGGAAATGTAAGCGGATGAAAAGCACCGCACTCTCTTTGCCTCCGTAGATCCAAATTCGGCTCGCGATTTGGAGCTCTGAAGCTCCTCCAATGGCCGGATCTAAGCTTCTTCTTCCTCCTTAGCTCTCCTCTCTCTATATACTTTAGAAAGAGAACCACTCAAGTAAAATGAGGGTTTTAGGGGTCCAATCCCGTGTATATCCCATCAGCAACAACCCCCAGCCGTTGGATCCCAAATTAAAGAAACGAACGGCCTTGATTCGGGCCTAAAATGCTAAAACTGGGCCGAACACGGCCTACGACACGCCCGTATCCAGGGCCGTGTCCCCCATTCGCCGTCAAACTCTACGCTCCTGGAATAACACACGGGCATCCGACACGCCCTTGTTCGACCTGACACGCCCGTGTTCCAACTGACACGGCCGTGTGGTCGGTCGTGTGCCTCCATCGACACAGCCCCGAAAACAACCCGAGACTCACACGGGTATTGTACACGCCCGTGTCCTAACCCATGCCTAACTCGAACACGCCTGGGCTCCAGGCCGTGTTCACTGTCTCGATACTTCATCGAGCGAAGTTCGTCGACTGCCTGACACGGCCTTGGACACGCCCGTGTCCTAGGCCGTGTGCCTTGTCTCGACACATCGTCTAGCAAAATTCGTCGACTCCCCGGGCCGATTGTCGACACGGGCTCGACAAGCCCGGAGACACGCCCGTGTCTCAGGCCGTGTTCTCTGCTCGACGACCGTCAACTCCAAAATCGTCGACCTCTCGACCAAATCGTCGACTAGAGCCTGACACGCCCTGGGACACGCCCGTGTCCGAGGCCGTGTGCCCCTGCCAGAATCCAATTTTGGCCCAAAACGCCTCCCGTCGCTCTTTTGAGTTTCGGGGCGTTACAAGTGATCCACCCGACCGAGGTACACTATTAGTAACTCTAATAACTTATATGTATAGTTTTTAACTTAATTTCATAAATCTTTTACATGAAGTAAATGTGAGAATGAGCCGCCTGAGCGTATGCAGTTGACCCCTGCACGGCGTGGCATCACGACGCGTATTTTCACTAATCTGACGTATTTTTGAATGCGTAGAAAATACGGCTGTGACAGAGGCTGTTCAATTAGAGCTTCTGATACTGAAACTTCTTGAACCTGAGAGCTGGTGATCTCTGGTTCCATGTCAGCAAACATAATATCATCAAGATCTGGCATTGTGGATTCACACCAGCCAAATGTTGGTGGAGAGAATGCTTGTGGCTCTAAAGCAGTTATTGGTTCTATAATACTGTCAAAAACTGCAAAATTTGTCCTAAGTTGTTCCAAAATATCAGGACTTATTGGAGCTTAGTAACATACTATGGCTTTGGATATATCTTAAACTAAAACAGCTGGAACTGGAAGATTGTTGCTATATACAGAATTGAAAGATTGTAATAAAGAAACCAAATCAACTGTGGGATTAATCATGAAATCACCAACAGTGCTTATTTCACAATCTTCATCACAAATCATATCAGTATCTGAATCATTATTAATAGTAACAATAACTTCAGTTGGAACTTCTGCTTCTACAGACATTGTTGTTGTTACTGCTACTTATTCACAGAACATCTCCCCCTACCTGGCTTCAGAGAGTCCTGAAGTCAGGCCCCTTGAAAAAGGGACAGCAGAGATGGAGGCAACTTGAGCAGATAGATGAGAGATGGTGGCAGTAAGAGGTGCAATAGCCTCATTTATGAGTTGCCTGATAGTGGGAGAGATAAGCTCCAAGATGATGGAAATGGGGGGGGGGAATCCAATTGCATAAACTCAGATGGTGTCTGAGTAGATACAGATGGATGGATGGAGGAAGAGGGAGCAATGAAATCTGGCATGACTTCATCTTGAGATGGAGATTGTTGATGTTGAGGAGATGGTGATGGAGATGGTAAAAGATCAAAAGTTAGAAGTGATAGAAGATTGAAGTTTGGCTGGGTAGAGGTGGATGGAATGTCATCATGATGTTGTGGAATTGGAGATGGAGGAGGTGGAGATGGTGTATCCGCATGAACATGAATGGGTGATTGTGGTGGAGATGGTGGTGGTGTTGGTGAGACTGGAGGAATGAAGGTAGATGGGGTTTCAGTAATGATTATTGATGGTTTTTGATTGTCTGGAATGGTGGAAATGGAAGGGAGTTCTTCAATAAAATTTGATTGATGTTGAAGATAAGAAGAGGAAGGAGGAGCAGGAGCTTCTTCAAGAGATGGGGAAGTGGCTGTATCAGCCCTGGTGCTCTCAGAAGTAATCCTGGAAGAGGAGGCCCTGGAGGGCGTTGGGATGGTCCTCTCACATCTACCAAATAAGGCTGAGGTAAGCTTTTTTAGGAATTTATAAAAATGGTCTGGGAGACCATTAACTCTGAAGCCTTTGCCTGAAGGAAGATTCCTAGAATCCTCCCTAAACTGGCATCCTTCTTACCGATCTTTTTCTTAATCAAATCAAAAATAATCTTTCCCCAGTTTATAGATTTCTTATTAACCAGAGCACACATCAGGTTGAACTGGTGCCTGGTAATATGATCATGTGCAGAGTGTTTTGCTAACAGCACTTTGCCTAGAACATCTGCCAGAAATCTATTTTATATAGATAAGTTTTTCTTAAGAAGGTGGTTAGGGTTTCCTGCAGTATGACCTAACCTTTCTAGCATATCAGTAAACTCACTGCTAGATAACTTTATCATCTTCCCCATTAACAAATCCAAAAACCTCAGTTAAAACATCTGGAGTTAAAATAACTTGATTACCAAAGATGGTGCTAACAATGGCTGGGGTATCCTGAAGTTTTGTAGTAAACATCCATTCCTTTATCTCAGAAACTGGGAGTTTGATTCTAGTTGTCATGAAGTATTGCAGATTATGAGGTTCAAGTAACTGAAGAATATCCTTAAATATCTGATCTGAGTGACTAATAAATTCAAGGTCAATGTCGAAACCAGTGTCAAATTTCATACTTGAAAGAAGGGCTGGAGAAATCGCCATTGCTCTGCAAAAAGAAACAAAAGATCAAGTGCAAGAGAACTGGAAAGCGTGGGATGAATTTCGATGAAAACCCTTAATATAAGTTTTCAGAAGGTGAAACGGAGAACTCCATCCTGCGAAAAAGAAAAGCTTCGAGCTCAGTTCGACGAAAAAATTTCATAAAGAAATGATATCGTCGATCTCAGTTTGAAGCGGGGAAAATAGATCATCGATCTCCGTTCGACGAAATATTTTCTTAAGCAATATCGTCGATCTCTGTTTGACGAAAATGACTTCATAGAGAGATTTCTTCGATCTCAGTTTGACAAAAAAAATCTCAAGAAGAGTTCACAGATTGTCGATCTCCGTTCGACGAAATGTGATCAATTCTTCGACCTAGGACAGAAATCAAATTAAACTTCGCCATTAATCATACCTAGCTGATTCAAGAAGAACGGATGTCTCTTTTCATCTAAAGGTTTAGTGAATGTTGGGTACATTGGTCAAATGTACCTGATTTGAAGAAGCCTCACCCAACTCAATGATATACATCATAATGTATTTGATGTGTGTTTGAGTTATTTGTGCAGGTTAATAAATCACTGGACTGAAGCAAAAAGTTTCTAAGTCCATGTGTCGACACCCAGAGGAAAAGTGTCGACACTCAAGAAGACTTGTGTCGACACCCAGACAAGCAGTGTCGATACTTGGAGTCATTGTGTCGACACCTGGGAAGCAGAGTCGACACCAGACAGAAAGTGTCGACACTTGGAGCTGTGTCGACACTCAATGAAGAAAAGTGCAGACAGAAAGTGTCGACACAAGGAGCTGTGTTGACATCCAGTGAAGCTGTGTCTACACCAGAAAGTGTCGATACTTGGAGCTGTGTCGACACTCAGCAAAAGTCTGCAGAGTCTAAGTACAAGTGTCGACACTCAACACAATGTGTCGACACTATGCAGAAGAGTCAACATTTGAAGTATGTGTCGACACCCAGAACAATGTGTCGACACACAGCTAAAGACTCAACATTTGAAGAAAGTGTCGACACATGGAGCTGTGTCGACACTTAGCAAAGAACAGAAAGAACAACAAATTATTCTAAGTACAGGTGTCGACACTATGGGAATGTGTCGACACTCAGCTGAAGTCTCAACAACAAAAAGGTGTGTCGACACAAGGAGCTGTGTCGACACTCAGCAAGTTTCAACATAGAAGACTATGTGTCGACACCAAGAAGCAGTGTCGATACTAGACAGATTCAACACAAGAAGTTGTGTCGACACAAAGGAGATGTGTCGACACTTAGAAGAATTCAGCAAAAGCTAGAAGAACAAGTATTTGTGTCGACACTCAATTTCAGTGTCAACACATGCAGAAGAATCTGTGTCGAGAAATACAAGGAATTGTGTCGACACCTTGTAGACTTGTGTCGACACTTACACAACATGTGTCGACACTTGGACTATAAGTGTCGACACTTTAAGACAGAAAGTCTCGACACTTACTGACTGTTAGAGATTTTCAAGAAGTGACTGGTTGACATGACAGCTGCCGATCCAGCCGGTCTACAACAACTGTCAGAGATGTCAGAAGACAGTTATGAACCGGACCAGCCGGTTACCATGAAGAAGGCCTATAAATAGGCATCCACAGTTTACAGAAACAGTAGTTGTAATAGTTGTTGAAGTTGTTGAAAGAGTTGATCAAGTGATTAACAAGTAGTACAGATTATTCAAGTAATCAGAAAAGTGGTACACAGAGTATCAACACAAGAAGATCTTGCAGTCCAACTGCAGATCTAAGAAGTTAGAGAGAGGGCTCCATCCAAGAAATCAGCCTTTGGAACTAGGCTGAGAAGAAGGATTCAGATTCAGTCTGGATCTTAAGTGGCAGAGGTCAAGGAACAACTGCAAAGGATTCAGCCTTATTCAGTTCTACTCAAGAAGCTTTGAAGAAAGCTATGTCAGGGTGAATCCAGCTGAGTTCTTCTAAGAACTCATCAAGAATCTCTCAACTCCCCTCCTTTAATTCTGAGTTGTAGAGTTATTATTTGTATTACATTTGTAACTTGTAGGATCCATTGGATCTGAGTGATTGTAAGCCTATATTTATAAAGGCTGAGGGTAGGGCTTGTTAGCCTGAGTGTAGGAGATAGATATCTCTGAGTGTAGGCCTTGTTGGCTGAGTGTAGGCCTTGTTGGCTGAGTGTAGGCCTTGATTGGCTGAGTGTAGGCTTTGGAATAAAGCTGAGTTGTAAGGCTTTGGGCCTGAGGTAGGAACCAATTTGGGTTCTGAGACAGTGGAGAAGTTTGGCCGAATCTAGTACACTGCTAGATAGGCGAAGGGGGAAAGTGGATGTACCCATATCTTGGGGAACCACTATAAATCACTGTGTGCTGTGCTGTGAATGTGCTGTGGATTAGCTGTGTATGTTTGATTATTGCTGATTGCTGTAATAAACTAGTTAGAAATCTGTGATATAACTGTTTGGCTGCCAACAAAGTTAGAAAAGGATTAGGTCACCTATTCACCCCCCCCCCCTCTAGGTGTTTAGGTACCATATCTTTCAAGTGGTATCAGAGGGAGGTTCCTCAAAACAAGGACTAACAGTCTGAGGAGATCCTGTTTGGCAGATTCAGTGTAAGGCAATTCACAGATTCAAGAAATTCAAGAACATCAAGAAACATGGGTTCTTATGAGAATCACAAGGAATTGGGTTCCATGAAATAACCCATATGCAGGAAAGAGATCTTTGGGATCTGGAAAGAGAGGGTAAGGCTATTTATGGAAGCCTCTGACCCTAGAATCTACATTACAGTTAAGGAAGGGCCTTATGTGCCAATGAAGATTTCAGTATTGGATGCAAATCAGAGGACTCCAAAGGATTTCTCTGAGATGACTAAGGATGAAATTGTCCTAGCCACCATGGACAAGAGGGCACAGAACATAATAGTGAGTGCCATTGATGATGCCACTTTTCAGAACTTAATTCACTGTAAGACAGCAAAAGAGATGTGGGATACACTCATTGTCTATATGGAAGGTTCTGAAGAAGTTAGGCAAGATAGGAAGTCCTTGCTAAATCAGGAGTATGAGAGCTTTAGGCAAGGAAAGGGTGATAGCATCACTGAGTGCTATAAGAAATTTTACAGGATAGTTAATGAACTCATGTCTTATGGAAGAGAGTTCACTAACTATGAACTAAATGACAAGTTCTTAAGGTCCCTAACCAAAGATTGGGACACCAAGATCTGTGCCATAAGAGAAATAGCTAAGTTGGGGGAAATTCCTCCTCCCACACTGTTTGGGAAGCTATTGTCATATGAGATGCAGTTAACAGTGAGAAAAGAGGAGGAAAAATCAACAAGAACTGAGCATAAGGAAAGAAATGTTGCTTTCAAAACAGAAGTTCCCAGAAAGTGCAGGAATAAGTCTTTAACTCCACCACCAGAGGTAGTTGAATCAGAATCTGATGAGTCTGTCAGCTCAAAGTCTAAGAGCAGTGAAAGTGATGAAGACTTTGCTGCTTTCACTAGACACTTCCAGAAGTTTTTGAAAAAGAAACAGTGGAGGTCAAGGCCTTCTGGATCACAAGGAAGGGAAGACTCTTATCAGAAAAAGAGGTCTTCAAGGAATGACAAGAAAAGGACAACATCAAGCAAGGCAACTGGTTCAAAGATTGTTTGCTATTGCTGCAATAGAAAGGGCCATGTTATTGCAGATTGTCCAGAAAAGAGAAAGGAATCTGGTGACAGGAAAAAGACTCACTTCAAAGGGAAGAAAGAAAAGTCTTTTGTTGCTAAGAAGGAGAAGACTCTATCAGATATATCTTCTTCAGAATCTGAGTCTGAGGCTGAAGCCTACATAGGGCTGTTTGCTGAAGAAGAAGAGGAAGAATTCATGCAGATCTTGGAGTCAATTTATGAACAAGAGGACAGTCATTGCCAAGGGCTAATGGCTTTGACAGACAGTGCCAAAATCCTGGAGCAGCCAGGACCCAGTCAGGTACAAAGTTTAAGTTTAAATTCAGATTCTTGTTCTAGTTCAGAATCAGATTCTTCTTCATCAAGTGATGAGAATGTATCTGAGTCTGAGGAAGATATTCATCAGCTTATAGATGAATATAAGGTGTTGTTGCAAGCCTACAAGAAATGCAAGACCCTAGCCAAAAGTCAGGCAAAGGAGATTGCTGATCTCAAGGCTGTTGCAACAGATTTTGAGAAGCAATTTGATCAAAAACTGAATGAGGTAGCCAGGCTGAAACACATTACTGTGATTCAGATGGGAACTATCACCTATAAGAATGATCAAATTAAGAGACTGGAGATCAATCTTCAGAAAGAAAGAGAGCTTGTTGCTAGGTTTTCAAAACCTAAATCAGTGCTACCTTTAATTGATGAATTTGTTCATCATAAAGGCAAGGCTGGACTGGGTTTTGTTAGACCTGCAGGGACTGAGCAGTCCAAGTCTAAGTCCAAGGGCAAAGTCCCAACATTCAACAAACCTGCTGTAGTCAAGACAGCCAAGGTAGTACCTAAGCAAAGGTACAACAAGTTTGAATGCTGGTGCTGTGGCAAGATTGGCCATTTTGCAATGGACTGTTGGTACAATGCCAGTGCCAAGGTGAGTAGCAAGCTACCTGGTGGAAAGCCAGTAGGTAGCTTTGTCAAGTTACAGACTAACAAGTACCAAGGACCCAAGATTGCTTTGGGTTCTAAGGTCCATTAATCTGTTTTGCAGGTGAGTCCAAGTGGTCATACCCCTACATGGTACTTGGACAGTGGATGTTCCAGACATATGACTGGAACTAGGGGACTACTGAAGGACTACATTCCAATCAAAAATGGTCCTAAAGTGACCTTTGGTGGTTCTGAAAAAGGAATCATCAAAGGGTTTGGTAACATTTCTTCAAACCTAGTTACCATTACTCAAGTGGCTTATGTTAAAGGGTTGAAACACAACCTAATAAGTATAAGTCAGTTAAGTGATGTAGGGAATGACATCTCATTTATTAAAAATGGTTGTCATATCAAGAGGTCAAGTGATCAAGAGATCATCTTGACAGGTTATAGGAATAGAAATGTCTACTGCCTAGACATTATGATTGAGAATAATGGTTCTCCAGTTTGTCTTGTAGCTGATGAGACAGTCTCTCATTGTGTCAAATGGCACAAGAGGCTGGCCCATCTTAACTACAAGACAATTAGCAAACTCTTTAGTAAAGAGTTAGTGAGGAATGGTCCTCAAGTTAAGTGTGTTAAAGATGGCATTTGCTCAGCTTGTCAAAAGGGCAAGCAGACTAAATCCACTTTTAGAAGCATAGATAACAAAGATGCTGTGAGGTGTTTGTACCTCTTGCATTTGGATCTTTTTGGTCCAATGCCAGTTCACAGCTTAGGTAGGAAGGTCTATACCCTTGTAGTTGTAGATGACTACTCAAGGTTTTCCTGGGTGTTCTTCTTAAGACAGAAATCTGAAACACCTAGTGTCTTCTACAGCTTTGTCAAGCAAATTCAGAATGAACTTAATAGTACTGTGGTCAAAATTAGAAGTGACTATGGTACTGAGTTTCGATCTGAAAGCATGACAAAACTATGTGAAGACTTTGGGATATTTCAAGAATTCTCTTCACCTAGAACACCTCAGCAAAATGGCATTGCTGAAAGGAAAAATAGGACCTTGATAGAAGCTGGTAGAACCCTACTAAGTGATACTTCACTGCCTGAGTATTTCTGGGCTGAAGAAGTTAACACTGCATGTCATGTTATAAATAGGGCTACCATCACTAAAGGGCTAAACAAGACCCCCTATGAAGTAGTGAAAGGCAGGAAACCAAACTTATCCTATTTTAGGATCTTTGGTTGTAAATGCTACATACTTAACAATGGGAAGTCTTACATAACTAAGTTTGCTGCCAAGTCCCAAGAGGGAATTTTTGTTTGGGTACAGCAATAATAGTAAGGCTTATAGAGTCTACAACTTGACTACACAAGTTGTAGAAGAATCTGTGCATGTAGTTTTTGATGAGACAAAACTTATTAATAATGAGTTGTCTAGCAATGTATGCAGCCCCACAGGTTTGACAAAGACAATGGACAAGCTGACTATAGAAGAAGTGCCTGCTGCAAGACAGCAAGGAGAGGAGAGTAGCTGCTGTCCAGGGGAGAAACTACATGTGCCAATTGCTGAAGAAATCCAAGGAATACAGCATGATGCAGATGCTGAAGTGGTTCAACCTGAAGTGAGGATGCCTCCAGCCCACAGGCATCTTAGAGATCATCCAGTAGAGCTGATTATTGGAGATCCAAGACAAGGAGTACAAACCAGGAGTAGAAACATGAATGCTGCAATCTATTCCAGCGTTTTGTCTCAAGTTGAACCTAAAAGATTTGAACAAGCAATAATGGATCCACAATGGACTGAAGCAATGCAAGAAGAGCTTAATCAGTTCAAGAGATGCAAGGTTTGGGAACTTGTTCCTAAACCTAAAGACCACAATGTAATAGGAGTTAAGTGGATCTACAGGAATAAGATGGATGAACAAGGTGTCATCATTAAGAATAAAGCTAGACTGGTTGCTAAAGGATATAGGCAAGAAGAAGGTATTGATTTTGATCAAACCTTTGCTCCAGTAGCCAGACTGGAAGCCATAAGGATGTTCTTGGCCTATGCAACCTATCAAGGATTCAAGGTATACCAAATGGATGTCAAGTCAGCATTCCTAAATGGTAATTTGAAAGAAGAAGTCTATGTGGAGCAGCCTGCAGGTTTTGTTGATCCAACTCTACCTCATTATGTCTATAGACTTAGGAAAGCTTTATATGGGTTAAAGCAAGCCCCTAGGGCTTGGTATGAAACCCTATCTAGTTTCCTCATTGAGAACAAATTCTCAAGGGGGAAAATAGATAAGACTCTATTCCTTAGGGAATCTAGAGGCAAAGTAATACTAGTCCAAATATATGTAGATGACATTATATTTGGGTCTACTGAAAGCAGCCTTTGCAAAAAGTTTGCAAAACTTATGCAAGGTCAGTTTGAAATGAGTAGTATGGGAGAGCTGAAGTTTTTCTTGGGTCTCCAAGTTAAACAGACTGAGAGTGGTTTGTCCATTTGTCAGTCAAAGTTCACCCTAGAACTCATAAGGAAGTATGGTATGGATTCATCCAGTACCATGAAGACTCCTATGGGGTCAAGTATGTCTCTTAGCAAGGATGATGCAGGGAAACCTGTAGATGAAACCTTGTATAGAGGGATAGTTGGCTCCCTATTATACTTGACTGCTAGTAGACCAGACATCATGTATGCTACATGTGTTTGTGCAAGGTATCAAGCTTGCCCTAAAGAGTCTCACTTGACTGCTGTCAAGAGAATTTTGAGATATCTAAAGGGCACTCCCTATCTAGGCCTCTGGTACCCTAGGAATGGAGACTTTGATCTAATAGGTTATTCAGATGCAGACTTTGCAGGATGCAAAGAGGATAGAAAGAGCACTACTGGAACCTGTCAATTCCTAGGTGGAAGACTAATTTCATGGAGCAGCAAAAAGCAGACTAGTGTGGCTATCTCCACAGCTGAGTCAGAGTATGTGGCTGCAGGAAGTTGCTGTGCTCAACTTCTGTGGATTCAACATCAGCTAGAGGACTATGGATTTCAGGTAAGTAGAACTCCACTTTTCTGTGATTCTACAAGTGTTATTTCAATAGCTAATAACCCTGTATCTCATAGTAGGACAAAACATATTGAGATTAAATATCACTTTCTTAGAGAACATGTAGAAAGAGAAGATATTTCACTTGAATATGTTAAAACAGATGAACAAGTAGCTGATATGTTTACTAAGCCACTAGAAGAAGCTAAGTTCAATAGATTCAAAATTGAACTAGGTATGATAAACTTAGACTAAGTTTACAGAATAAAAATTGGCTAAGTAAAAAGGTGTCGACACATAGACAAGTCTATGTCGACACAGAATAGTGGTGTCGACACTTCAGGAAAAACGTGTCGACATATCTAGGAATGTGGTGTCGACACTTCAGAATGTTAGTATCGACACATGTCAAGTAGGTGTCAACACATCCAATATGGTGTCGACACTTATGTTTTACTCAGAATTTTCTAAGTAAAGTCTCGACGATGTGTCGAGTTATGTTGTGTCGACACATAACCAAGTGTCGACACATAATATCTGTTGACTAAACTTGTGTCGACACATGTGTGTCGAGACATTATAAGTCAGTGTCGACACTTATTGCCAGTGTCGACACATGTTTAGCTAGCTGTCCCGCCTATTCATCTTCAAAATCAGAAAGGTATAAATAGGGTTCTGTCTTTGTTTGTCGACACGCTTTCAAAGTTTCGAGACCATAACTCCTGTGTCGACACCTCTCTTTTCTCAAGACTAATTCTCCAAACCCTAATGGCTCCTAAGCTTGAGGAGAACGTGAACGAGGGCTATGAGCTAGTGTGCGGCGCGTTCGACGACGCAGATCAAGAAATCCAATCGGTGATAACCCTAGTCGCCAATTCTGGACTCGAATACTTGGTTTCAGAACCAACTAAGATTTGGAAAAAGGAAGTTCTTGAATTCCTAAATGGAGCTGTTGTAGATGAATCTGGATACAGAATCAAATCCAGAGTTCATGGAGCTAAGGTCAAGATTTCACCAAAAACTCTGAGGAAGGTACTCCAGCTACCTAAAACTCAAGATGAAGAGGAAGTAACTGCAACTAAGACCAGGGAAGCTCTTACCTGGTGTGGTCTTGATCCTAAAATGAAGATAGGATCAGTCTTCAACAGGAAAGGCATGAATAATCAAGGGAAATTCATGTCTGAGATAGTGGGCAAGGTTATTCTCAGCAAGACTGGAGGGCATGACAGGGTGTCTGCCTCTATGTTTGAAATTATGACAAGAATAATCTTTACTCTAAGAACAGACTGGTCTCAAGTGGTGTATGAGAAAGTCAAGGAGAGTTTGAAGAAGCCCAACCTGGGCAGAATACTTAGTCTCTACCTAGCTGGTACAATACCAGAGGTAATGAGCAATGCTGCTGGAAGCAAGATCAACCACATGAGGAAGATGGACCAAAGGATATTTTCCAGATGGGACAGGGTGTTGTCCAAGGAAGTGGCAACCCCTGAGAAGCCAGTTACAGAGAAAGTCACTCCTCCCAGGAAGAAAAGGAAAACTGCTGTTGTGGCACAAGAGTCCTCAAGCAGTTCTGAGAGTGAAGAACAGGTGGTGTTCACACCTGATGAGCAAGAGGAAGAGACAGTAGTAAAGACTCCTGCTCCTCAAGAGACTGCTGAGATCCAGGGGGAGCTGCCTCCAGCTAGCCCCATCCATAGGGATCTCAGTCAGGGGAGCTTCCAGGTGTAGAAGAACCCTCTACACTGGAGAGTGAACAAGCCACCTCCATTATACCAAGAGGTACTCTCTGACTAAACACTTTAGATTTTTTCCATAGTAAGATTCTGATTTGTCTGATGTCCATCAGCAAACTCAGCTAAACAGTCAAGTTCCGGATGTTGTTTTAGAAGACAAATCTGCTGAACAAGAAGTGATACCTGAATCAGTGGTTGAAGAGCAAAGACTGTCTCCAGCTCCATCTCCACCTGAATATACAATGGAGGATTTATTCCTAAATCTAGATCAAGAAGATTTTGATATGGATAAGGATGCTGCTGCTGAAGATAAGAGTGCTGCTGCTGAGGGGGAGCACATGGAAGTTCTGGAAGAGCCTATTAGGCAAGAACCTGAGAAGGCCACTGCTGTGCAAGCTGAGAAGCCTCAAAGCCCTAAGGACAGGGTTGATATTGCCAGCACTTCTGCCTCTGAAGATGAGGAGAGTGCTAGGGCCAAGAAGAAGAAATTATATGTCTTCAAAAGGAGAAGCCAGAGTTATAAAAAGGCCTTGCAATCCATTGCCTCACAGCCTATAGTTCAACAAGCTCCAACAGTTGATTATAGTGCTTTGATGATTGCCATGCAGATCAAGTTGGATGAGCAGAGGAAGGCAATAGAGGCTTATGTTGATGCAGGGCATAGATCATTACAGTTTGATCTTGCTCAAGATATCAAGTCAATAAGGTTTGAAATGAACCTGAACAAGAAGGAGATGACTGACTGCTTCCACAAGGGTGGGAATGCAGTAGTCTATTTGGCAACTCACCAGGAGAAGATCAAGGCTCAAGTAGATGATATAGCATTAAAGCAGGGATATATGCTGGAGAATCAGTTAAGAATGAATGATAATTTAACTGCCTCCCATAATGCTATAGTCACTGAGTTGAAGAATAAGACTGCTGAACCTTCAACATCTACTGCTGCTGCTAAGGCTGACTTTGATAAGGTCTTTCAAGCTGAGATTTCTGCTGTCAAGACTGCAATTAAAGATTCCCAGAAGACCATCTCTGAACAGCTCACTAAGCTCAGACCTTACTTTAAAGAGGGAATCAGGTATTTGGATAGTCAGATAAGGTTTCAAAAGGATGATGTCAGAGACCATATGGCCAGAGAAGTCATAAAGAGGGAGAGGGTATTAGTCAAAGCTAGCTCTGACCATGCCAAATGGATATCTAACTCCATCAGAGCTACACTGGGCTATCCTCCACTTTGTGATGATGATAATGTGGCTGAATCAGGAATTCAAACTGCATATCTTGGAGGTGAGCAAGCAGAAGTAGCTCAGGTAATATATCCACCTCCAGATTTTGACATGGTTCAAGCAGATGTCAGCACCATGTATAGCCCAACTGAGGGTCAGGCCAATGTTCATATTGAGAAGGTTGTTCAACCTATTTCTGAAGCTCTGCAGGAGGCCATGAACAAAGAAGAAGAGACAAGGTTGTCAAAGAAGAGGTTTAGGGAGCAAGCAGAACAAAAGCCAGATTTTGAACAATGGAGCCCTACCTCTAGAAATATAATTCTTACTGCCTGGAAAGCTGCAAAGGACAATGCTCATGAAAGGAACAAATGGTTCTCTGAGGCAAAATAGAGAAAGCATGAGATTAGGCAGGAGGCTGTAGTACAATTCAGAAGGAAGGCTAAGATGGGAAAGCTACCTCCTACTGCTGTGGAGCCTAGCAAATACTTCCCCAAGCCATTTCACTATTTTGAGAGACAGAAAATCAAAGCAGAAGAGCTGAAAAAGAAGGACTTAAAAGGAAAGAAGCCTGCTGTTGCTGAACCTGCTGAAGCCCCTGTCAAAGCTCAAGTTCAAGCTGGAAAGGGAATAGTTATCAAAGAACCTGATCAGAAATAGATTAGGAATTAAACTTGAAGATTGTTAAAATTTGTTGAATGTAAAACATTTTTGTAAACCATTAAAGGTGTATTAAAAATGTTAGAACAATATATGATAAATATATTTCATGATTGTTCTGAAAAGTATCTATTTCTTATTTGTTCTGAAATGATGAATGTGTATACATGTGTGTATTTCAACATGTTTATGTTTACCCTGCTGTTTATAATCTGCTGTACATCATTTTGTAATTTTAATTATGGATGGTGTATATCATTGACTAAGGGTTATGACTTCTCCAAATAGGGGGAGATTGTTGGGTACATTGGTCAAATGTACCTGATTTGAAGAAGCCTCACCCAACTCAATGATATACATCATAATGTATTTGATGTATGTTTGAGTTATTTGTGCAGGTTAAGAAATCACTGGACTGAAGCAAAAAAGTTTCTAAGTCCATGTGTCGACACCCAGAGGGAAAGTGTCGACACTCAAGAAGACTTGTGTCGACACCCAGACAAGCAGTGTCGACACTTGGAGTCATTGTGTCGACACCTGGGATGCAGAGTCGACACCAGACAGAAAGTGTCGACACTTGGAGCTGTGTCGACACTCAGTGAAGAAAAGTGCAGACAGAAAGTGTCGACACAAGGAGCTGTGTCGACATCCAGTGAAGCTGTGTCTACACCAGAAAGTGTCGACACTTGGAGCTGTGTCGACACTCAGCAAAAGTCTGCAGAGTCTAAGTACAAGTGTCGACACTCAACACAATGTGTCGACACTATGCAGAAGAGTCAACATTTGAAGTATGTGTCGACACCCAGAACAATGTGTCGACACACAGCTAAAGACTCAACACTTTGAAGAAAGTGTCGACACATGGAGCTGTGTCGACACTTAGCAAAGAACAGAAAGAACAACAAATTATTCTAAGTACAAGTGTCGACACTATGGGAATGTGTCGACACTCAGCTGAAGTCTCAACAACAAAAAGGTGTGTCGACACAAGGAGCTGTGTCGACACTCAGCAAGTTTCAACATAGAAGACTATGTGTCGACACCAAGAAGCAGTGTCGACACTTGACAGATTCAACACAAGAAGTTGTGTCGACACAAAGGAGATGTGTCGACACTTAGAAGAATTCAGCAAAAGCTAGAAGAACAAGTACTTTGTGTCGACACTCAATTTCAGTGTCGACACATGCAGAAGAATCTGTGTCGAGACATACAAGGAATTGTGTCGACACCTTGTAGACTTGTGTCGACACTTACACAACATGTGTCGACACTTGGACTATAAGTGTCGACACTTTAAGACAGAAAGTCTCGACACTTACTGACTGTTAGAGATTTTCAAGAAGTGACTGGTTGACATGACAGCTGCCGATCTAGCCGGTCTACAACAACTGTCAGAGATGTCAGAAGTCAGTTATGAACCGGACCAGCCGGTTACCATGAAGAAGGCCTATAAATAGGCATCCACAGTTTACAGAAACTGTGTTGTAATAGTTGTTGAAGTTATTGAAAGAGTTGATCAAGTGATTAACAAGTAGTACAGATTATTCAAGTAATCAGAAAAGTGGTACACAGAGTATCAACACAAGAAGATCTTGCAGTCCAAGTGCAGATCTAAGAAGTTGGAGAGAGAGGGCTCCATCCAAGAAATCAGCCTTTGGAACTAGGCTGAGAAGAAGGATTCAGATTCAGTCTGGATCTTAAGTGGCAGAGGTCAAGGAACAACTGCAGAGGATTCAGCCTTATTCAGTTCTACTCAAGAAGCTTTGAAGAAAGCTAAGTCAGGGTGAATCCAGCTGAGTTCTTCCAAGAACTCATCAAGAATCTCTCAACTCCCCTCCTTTAATTCTGAGTTGTAGAGTTATTATTTGTATTACATTTTAACTTGTAGGATCCATTGGATCTGAGTGATTGTAAGCCTATATTTATAAAGGCTGGGGGTAGGGCTTGTTAGCCTGAGTGTAGGAGATAGAGATCTTTGAGTGTAGGCCTTGTTGGCTGAGTGTAGGCCTTGTTGGCTGAGTGTAGGCCTTGATTGGCTGAGTGTAGGCTTTGGGATAAAGCTGAGTTGTAAGGCTTTGGGCCTGAGGTAGGAACCAATTTGGGTTCTGAGACAGTGGAGAAGTTTGGCCGAATCTAGTACACTGCTAGATAGGCGAAGGGGGAAAGTGGATGTACCCATATCTTGGGGAACCACTATAAATCACTATGTGCTGTGCTGTGAATGTGCTGTGGATTAGCTGTGTATGTTTGATTATTGCTGATTGCTGTAATAAACTAGTTAGAAATCTGTGATATAACTGTTTGGCTGCCAACAAAGTTAGAAAAGGATTAGGTCACCTATTCACACCCCCCCCCCCCCCCCCCCCCTCTAGGTGTTTAGGTACCATATCTTTCAGTGAAGATGTCTGCTCTTTGTAAATCAGTAGAGATAAAGACAAGATTAATTTTCTTTTTTTCCACACAATCTCTAATGAAATGATGTCTAATCTCTATATGTTTAGTTCTACTATGCAGTACTGGATTTTGTGCAATAGAAATTGCACTGGTATTGTCACAAAATATAGTTGAATTATTTAAGTTGAGACCATAATCTAGGAGTTGGTTTTGAATCCACAATATTTGTGAACAATAGCTATCAGCTGCAATGTATTCAGCTTCTGCAGTTGAAGTTGACACAGATGTCTGCTTCTTAGAAAATCAAGACATAAGCTTATCACCAAGAAACTGGCATATTCCTGATGTACTTTTTCTGTCCACTCTGCATCCAGCATAGTTAGAATTTGAGAATCTAGTTAAATCAAATTCTGACTCTGTTGGATACCAAAGTCCTAGATTAGGACAACCCTTTATATATCTCAAAATTCTTTTGAGGAAAATAAGGTGAGATTCTTTAGGGTTCACCTGGAACCTAGCACAAAGGCTTGTAGCAAACATAATATCTGGCCTACTAGCTGTGAGATACAATAAGGACCCAACAATAGCCCTATATATTTTCTGATCAAGTGGCTTGCCATGTTCATCAGAATCAATCACAGTATTGGAAGTCATGGGTGCTTTCATAGCAGAGGCATCAGACATCCCAATTCTTTTAACTAGCTCCTTAGCATATTTTGATTGGGATATGACAATGTCATCAGGGGATTGCTTCACTTGGAGACCAAGGAAATAGGAAAGCTCACCCATGCTACTCATTTCAAACTTGGAACGCATCAGGTCAGAAAACCTTTTGCATAGTTTGGAATCAGTAGACCTAAAAATGATGTCATCTACATATATTTGTACTAATAATGTTTTATCTTTATGATGCCTAATGAACAAGGTTCTATCTACAATGCCCCTAGAGAACTTATGCTCTAAAATAAAGCTAGCTAGGGTCTCATACCAAGCTCTTGGAGCTTGCTTTAAACCATAAAGAGCTTTATACAATTTGAAAACAAAAGGGGATGAGTTGGATAAATAAAACCTATTGGTTGTTTAACATATACTTCCTCTTTGAGTTCACCATTTAAGAAGACACTCTTGACATCCATTTGGTATACCTTGAACTTCTTGTAGGCTGCATAAGCAAGAAATATCCTGATAGCTTCTAGTCTTGCAACAGGGGAAAAGGTCTGATCATAGTCAATTCCTTCCTCCTGTGAATATCCTTGTGCTACCAGTCTTGCTTTGTTCCTTATAATTGCTCCTTGTGCATCCAATTTGTTTATGAATACCCATTTAGTTCCAATGACTGGGTAGTCTTTAGGTCTTGGAACTAAATCCCAAACTCTGCATCTCACAAATTGATTGATCTCCTCTTGCATTGCAATAACCCAGTGTGGATCATGCTCTGCATTTTTTATGGATTGGGGCTCAAGTTGAGATATGAAGCAAGCATGCATCAAATCTCGGTTGAGTTGATGCCTTGTTTGCACACCAACTGATATGTCTCCAATCACTTGAGATATAGGGTGATCAATAAGTGTGACAAGATTAGTAGGAGGAGTTGGTTCAGCAACAGCATTGGGAGTTAATTCCTCTTGTGGAATTATGTGAGTTGTTGTAGGTTCAGTAATTATTTCAATAAGATCTTCTACACTGTCTTCATCAACTTGATGAGAAGGATGTGATATAACCTCTTGGGTGAGGTTTAAGTCATCCAATTTCTCACACAGTTGGGGTACCTACAATAAATCTCCGGTAGAAGAATCCTTCTCCTTGTAAAATATGTTTTCTTCATCAAATGTTACATGTACAAATTCTTCCATTTTTAAAGTTGATTTATTGAAAACCCTATAGGCCTTGCTGACTTGGGAATATCCAAGAAAAGTTCCCTCTGCAGGTTTGGCTTCAAACTTTCTAAGATGTTTCTTGTTATTATTGTGTATATAACATTTACAACCAAATAATTGAAAATAGTCAACTTTAGGTTGCTTTCCTTTAAGCAATTCATAGGGAGTCTTACCCTTAAGTTTATGTATTAAACTTCTGTTCAGAACATAGTTTGTCGTGCTAACTGCCTCTGCCCAAAAGGATAGGGGCAAGAAAGCATCTGCAAGTAATGTCCCTGCAGATTCAATCAGGATTCTATTTTTCCTTTCTGCTATCCCATTTTGTTGAGGAGTTCTAGGAGCATAAAAACAGTGTCTGGTACCTTCCTTATCATAAAATTCTTGCATGAGAAGAGATTCAAACTCAGTGACATGATCACTTCTGATCAATGTAACCAAAGTAGAATACTCAATCTGTATGCTCTTAAGAAAATCTGTAAGAACTTTAAAGTTATCAGACTTGTTTCTCAGAAAGAACACCCAAGAGAATCTAGAGAAGTCATCTACAACAACTAAAGTAGAGAATTTTCCTCCCAAGCTCTGTACAACAATGGGTCCAAATAGATCCATGTGTAGCAGGTACAGAATCTTGGGTGAATCACTCCTATTAATAGATTTAAAGCTATTTTTAGTTTGCTTGCCTAATTAATAAGCTTTGTAGAGGCTTTCCTTCTTGTAGGTGCCAGAAGGCAATCCTCTAACAAGGTTGTCCCTAGTTAATTTAGCAATATTTCTAAGATTAGCATGTCCTAGTCTTTTATGACATAATTTATTATTATTACTAATCTGATTGAACAAACAGATTTCTGAACTAGCTGACTTGAAATTAACTAAGTAGATATTTCCTTGTCTAAGTCCAATTAAAACAATTTTGTTATTTATATAAGCAATAATACAAGAAGATTGGTTAAAAGATACCTGATAACCTTCATCACATAGCTGGCTTATGGATATCAGGTTATGTTTTAGACCACTCACATAAGAAACTTTCCTGAAGGTGACAACTCCAATCTTGACATTCCCATAACCTTATGTTTGGCCATAATTGGAGTCTCCAAAGATCACCTTTGGTCCAAGCTTTGACTTATAGTTGGTTAAATTATCCTTGTTGCCTGTCATATGCTTTGAACACCCACTATCCAAGTACCACGTTCCTCTACAGTAGGATAGTTCTTTACCTGCAAAATAAAAGATTAGATGTTCTTGTCCTAGGTAACCTTGGGTCGTTGATTCTTTTCAAATTTAAAACTAGAAATGTAAGAATAATCAGGTTGGTCTTTGTCTCCAAAGGGGTGAAATCTTCTAGGTGGAATTATCTATTGAGTAAAGGGATTTACAAGTTTTGGTTTCTGATATTTAGTTTGATTAAAATTAAACTTTCTGTTTTCAAAGTTTGAGTTCGATGAATTTATTTGAGTTCGTCGAGCTGAGGTCGACGAAAAGTATTGATGTCGTCGATCTCGGTTTAGAGAATGATAATATTCATTTTCTGCATTCCACGATCGTCGATCTCTGTTCAACGAAATATATTGATTGCGTTGAGCACCCTGTCTTGAGTAATCATACTCAAATCCTGGGTTCAAAGTTCGTCGATCGCCGTTCGACGCAAAATACTGATTTTGTCGATCTGAGTTCGACGAATTTTGTTGAACAGTAGTTTTATGTAAATTTTTCTTTTTCTTTTTCTTTGATTGATTTTTCTGTGAAGTTTCTGTTGGTTTATTGTTAACTTCTACAATTTTCTCTTTACCCTTGAACAGTAGTTCGGCGATCTTGGAGCACAGATTGGTTGTGAATTTCTATTCAGAGATCTTGGAGATCAGCTCGATGAAAGAGAGGTTTTAGTTCGACAAAATTGGATCTTTGGTCGACGAAACAGATTAAGTTCAACTACATTCTCGCAGGTTATGTTCGACTAATTTCCTTACAGTTTTCCAGTATTGACTAAGGCAGTTTGATTTCAGAATTTATTATTATATGTCTATAAATGCACTGATAATTAATGCTTCATATTCTCAAGAATATAGTCATTTCAAGGTAGTATTAATTATGGTATTCACAGTGTAATTATTTGGCTAAATTGCTAGGACAGTTGAGGAAACAAATTTAAAAACAATTTCTAATCGTTCAACTCCCAAATTTTCTGCAGTCAATAAAGGATAGAATTCAAAATTCAAATGTTAATTTCTGCAAGGAATATAGAAAGACAGTTTTCCAGAAGAACATACACAATACACAGATACACACACAAAGACACAGTGATTACAGATTACAGAAGCAAAAAGGATTATTCTACAGAAAGCTGAAGGAAGAACAGCTTCACCCAAAAATCAAGTTCTTCATCAGTTTTGCCTAAGGAATTTTCAAAGAGACAAACAATCTTCATCAGTCTGAAAGTTTCCTGAAGATCTTCCTCCAATTGAAGGCATACACTCTGAGCAAAGCTCTCTTTCTCCTGAACCATTCTACATCTCAGGGGGAGATTTGACAATATCAAATCCACTAGTCTTCTCTTAGACTGTTGACAGAGAAGAACATCATCACTTTTCTTTTTCCAACTGTGTACAGGGTTATAACTCCCTTCAAAAGTTAACTCCTTTGGTTGTCAAGTCTCCTGATCAAAAGACTTGAATTGGTTTTTGGGCACCTGATCAAAAGCTCAAAGGGTTGTGAGATCTCCCTTGAAATAGATCTTATGGTGACAGGGCACCTGAGCAAAAACCTGTGGTGGCAGGGCACCTGAACAAAAACCTGTTAGTGGATTCCTACCAGGGTGGTAGAAGAGTGGATCTACCCAATTTTGGGGAACCACTATAAAATCTTTGTGTCGTCTGGATTGCTCTATTTTTTATTTTGATGTACTATGATTGTTTTTGTTTCTATTTTCTCTCTATAAATATAGCTATCACTTATTTTAATTCTGCTATAAAAACTAATCAAGTTTTTAAAATACTATATTCCCCCCCCCCCCGCCTCTAGAGTTAAGACAGATCTATCCCTCACTTTCATCCTCGATCCCTACTTCATAGTGGATCACTCCTATACCTCCTTGGGTTCATACGTCGACCCGGTCCTCATATACGTCATCTCCCCACTCTCTGGGTAGAACTTCTTCAATCCGCACTGGTGGCTGCTGCTGGGCTTGGGCTCTTGCCTCTCTCACTTCCAAGAATTCGGGGCAGGTAGCTGTGGCGTGACCCTCTACCTGGTGGAAGTCACAGTACGGCAACACTCTTCCTTCTATTCTTCGACTGGCTGGGTGATTTCTCGCGTTACCTCTTCCCCTCCTTCCTATCTCCATGGCTTGCTGCGGTGGGGGTAGGAGCTGCCTAGGGGTTTGCCTCTGCAAGTTGAACCTCCCTTGGCCTCCGTGAAAGTTCCCCCCACCCTGGACGAGCCCTCTTCCTGCATCTTGAACGGGCCCTCCCTATTGCCTCCAACCTGGCTCCGAACCTTCCTGAGGTCCCTGGAACCTATGAGCTCTCTGCTCTTCTCTCCTTCTTCCCTCCTGATGTCTCGAGCCACCTTGCTCCTTCAGCTCTGCCTCTGTTAACCTTGCCAACTTCTTGACAAATGACGGGTTCCCGCCTTAGTTGCTATCTCCTCTGCCGCTCTTTCCATCAGCTCCTCAAAGGATATGGGGGCCTTTCGGGATAGACTCACCATGAAGAACACTTCACGCAACCCCACTATAAACATCATCTGGAGGGAATACCCCGGCATCTTCTGGATGTCCAGGATCTCTTCTTGGAACCTGTCTACATATTGGGCCAACGACTCCTTTGCCCTCTGACTTATCAGGAAGATGGACTCGGGACTCTTCTTCATCTTTTTAGAAGTGGAGAAGTGAAGCTGAAAGCTCCGGATCAAGTCTTAGAACCCGTAGATCGATCTCGCTGGGTGTTGATGGAACCAATCCATTGTCTTGTCTTTCAACGTGATCGCGGAGAGGCGACACTTGAATGCATCCGTCATCGGCCTGATAGAGACCGCATCTTCGAACCACTGTAGGTGCTGGACGTGGTCATCCTTCCTGGTATAGTAAGTCATATCAAGTTCTCTGAACCCCTCGGGAATGGGAGCTAAGATAATCAGCTCGCTGAAGGGTGGCCGCCTACTTGGTGGTCTCACATGCTCCACTCGCACGACCTGCTCGCCTGAGAGGCTATCACTCACCGGGCTGGGGAATAACTCCAGACCGGTAAGGTCTCGCTCGACCCCCTCTCCCATCCTTTCCTTCCGGTCCGTCTTCCTGGTGCACTTTCTTCAACCCCTCCTGGGGTCATCTCGCCTAGACCCCTGGAAGCTGGTTCGTAGAGACCCCGAGAGGCAATACTTCACAATATCTCCATGATGCCTTGGATGGACGTCATGAACTCTTCCCTCCCTACAAAGGGTGTTGGGTTTGGGGAGCTGGTTGGGGTCATCAACACCTCCATTATCTCCCGTCATGGAACCTGCTTCAGAAATTCTGTATGAGCCGCGGTCCACGCTCACCCACCAAAGTATTGGAACCGAGATTTGGCTCCACCTAGAGTTCGGACCTAGGGTGCAGCTCACACCTACTTCTCCCAAGCCGTCCCTTGGTGAGAGACTTGAATTTGGGGAATGACCCTTGGCTCTAGCGTAGAGGTCCCACCTCACACCCGGAAGACCTTTGAGATCTCGCCCTCCCTAGCCAATGCCGAGCTAGGTGCCTTGGAGGATGAAGGAAGAGGATGAGGAGTGATGAAAAACGAATCTCTCTCCAAGTCACCCTTAGGGTCTATTTATAGATTTTTGGGGATAGCCTGCCAATAGCGCAATCCCGCTGCTCTAAAATTACTGAAATACCTTGGGCTGGCCTGCCAACAGCTAAACTCCTCTATTTTGAATGGCTATTCCCAGCCCACTAGTGGCAAAATAGCAGGCCCTCAAGCCGGGCGAGTTGCTCAAGCCGGGCGAGCTGCTCAAGCCGGACGAGCTGCTCAAATCGGGCAAGCTGCTCAAGCTGGGCGAGCTGCTCAAGCCGGGCAAACTGCTCAAGCCGGGCCAGTTGCTCAAGCTGGGCGAGCACTTGGGCTGGAGCGGGTGCCTGCCTCGCACCACACCCGCCCCCTAAAATTGGTCGGGGCGGGTGCCGGCCTCCCGCCGCACCCATCCCCCTGAAGGAGGGGTCGGGTCGAGTGTCGGCCTCCCGCCGTACCCGCCCCCTAGAACAAGGCTGGGGCGAGTGCCGGCCTCCTACCGCACCAACCCCCTAGAACATGGTCAGGGTTGGTGTCGGCCTCCCGCCGCACTCACCCCCTCAAGGAGGGGCCGGGGTGGGTGTCGGCATCCCCCCGCACCCGCCCCCTAGAACAAGGCCAGGGCGAGTGCTGGCCTCCCGCCGCACTCACCTCTAGAAGAGGGGTCGGGGCGGGTGTCGGCCTCCCGTCGCACCCGCCCCCTGGAATAAGGTCGGGGTGAGTGTCGGCCTCCCACTGCACTCGCCCCTCTGAAGGAGGAGCCGGGGCGAGTGTCGGCCTCCCATCGCCCTCTCCCCTTGAAGGAGTACACCAAGCACTAGCAAGTTAGGCAAATTTTTCTTCCCCTACTAGTATATCAAGCAGATCAACAATAAATTATACCCCAGGAGTGCAAAACCCCTGGAAAGCTTAAAAATGTATAGCAAGTCTTACCCCTTGCTTGGGGACCCCGCTCCGCGAATACAGGGTTGTACATACATCATGATTTCAACAACCCTATCTACTTGGTGTGAGCATGGTCATCGGGTCCACCTGGACCATTTAAACAAAAAATCCCCTTTTTCCTTCTCCCCCCCCAAGAGATCTCATGGCTCTGTCAACTAGTGAGAGCCTGACAGCGGGTCTACTTGGGGTCTTGCAAGATACCACAATCCTTTCTCCCTTTCCTTTCCCCCAGGCGAGCCTACGAACCTGCCAGCTAGTGAGATCCTGGACAGCGGTTCTATGGGCCGAGTGCACCTTCCAGCCCTGCCAGCTAATGAGAGCCTGAGCAGCAGGATCCTCTCAGGGTATTCCCTTACCCCCCAGGCGAGCCTACGGACCTGCCAGCTAGTGAGAGCCTGGACAGTGGGTCTAACCGGGGCCGAGTAAGCCTTCCAGCCCTGCCAGCTAATGAGAGCCTGAGCAGCGGGATCCTCTCGAGGTCTTGAAAATTTCCATCTCTCTTTCCCTGGCCACCGAGCGAGCCTACGGACCTGCCAGCTTGATGGGAGCCTGGACAGCGGGTCTACTCTGTGCCGCCTAAAATCACAAACACTTCAGAACATGTGAAGAAACAACCTTTAGAATAACTATCATAATAAAACTTACAATCTTGCACATGCTAAGGATAAAAATGCTTCAGGTCGTCGTCACTCCATGTGTGACTCATGGATATCCCTTCTGCATTCTGGAGGTGGTATCCCCCCGACCCCTGGACTTTTTCCACAATATAAGGCCCCTCCTAATTGGGGTTGAGTTTACCCACAAGGGCCGATCTTGCGGCAGCATCAAATTTCTTTAGGACTAGAACTCCGTCGGCGAATTGTTTGATCTGTACGTGTTTGTCAAAGTACTTTGCCATCCGCCGCTTGACCTCCTCTTGCCTGACGGCGGCCACGTCGCGAAGCTCCTCCACCATGTCCAATGAGAGTCGTAGCTCCTCATTTCCTTCCCTTCATGCCTCGCCTCCTTTGTCTGTGACCGCAACCCGTGGGGATTGGACCTCAAACTCCATGGGTAGGACCGCCTCACACCCATGCGAGAGTTTGAAGGGGGTCTCGCCCATGGCCGTGTTTGGGGTTGTTCTCAGAGCCCACAACACCGAGGGGAGTTGCTCCACCCAGCTCCCCCTCAACTTCTCCACCTTCTTCTTGAGCAGATTCACTATGATTTTTTTTGCCGCCTCCACCTGGTCGTTGCTCCTTGGCTGGTGGACGGAGGAAAACCTGAGGTCGATTCCCAACTGAGTGCAAAAGCTAATGAACTCCTCGCTTACGAACTATGGTCCATTGTCCGTGACAATGGCTCGAGGAAACCCGTGCCTACAGATGATCTCTCCCAAAATGAAGTTCCTAATGACCTGGGACGTTACCTTGGCCAACTCCTTGACCTCTAGCCACTTTGAGAAGTAATCGATCATAACCAAGAGGAACCTTCTCTGACCACTCGCTGAAGGAAACGGCCCGACTAGGTCCATCACCCAAATAGCGAAAGGCCATGGCGCCATGATGCTTCAAAGCCTTTGAGTGTCAGGAGTTGGAGGGGGTATAGAGCTGACACTTTTGGCACCTCCTCGCAAACTCTGTTGCATCCTTCCTCAGGGTGGGCCAGAAGTATCCCTGCCTGACCACCCTTGCTTCCAACGTTCTACCCCCTGAATGGTTCTCCGGAGTGCACTTCTTCCAAAATTCTTGGGATCTCTTCCTCCACCACACATTACGCTAAAAGACCTGATAGCATCTTCCGATGTAATCCCCCTTCATGCATAATATAGTGAGTCACTTTGTGTCGAAAGCCCTTTGCTTCCTTAACCCCTTCGGGGAGGCTGCCTGTAGTGAAGAAGGTCAAAAAGGGATCCACCCACGAGGTTCGTCGATCCGCTTCCATGAACTCCCCCTCCTCGATCGCTGGATGAAATAGCTCGGTCAAGGTCCCCCACCCCTCGGGGTCCAAACTTAACCAATCGGTACGCTGTTTTATTCTCTTCCATAGGGACGTGCTGAATTGAGAACGCTCGGAACCCACCGATGATCACCCTAGCCTTGGACGAGTATATCTGGAGGGTGGGCTCCCGAGCTTCATATTCTCCCCTGATCTGCGATGCCACCACCAGTGAATCTGTGAGCACTTCCATGTCATGAATCCTGAAACTCCTTAGCCAACTGCAACCCGGCTATGACAGCCTCATCCTCCGCCAGATTGTTTGTGACCGGGACGTTCATCGCCATTGCTTGCCAACACTACCCCTCCCCCAAGGCAATGCTTCCCTGAGGATCCGTCAACAAACATCTTCCAGGCCTCCCTTGGCAGTGCTTCCTCCCCCGCCAGCTCTATGACGTAGTCAGCCACCGCCTGCTCCTTGATGGAGAGCCTTGGTACAAAAGAGACGTCGAACTCGCTGAGCTCAATAGACCACTTGGCCAACCACCCTGAGTATTCCACCCCCTCAAAAATCTTGCGCAGTCGATGGTCGGTCACAACTTTGATCAAATGAGCTTGTAAATATGGCCTAAGTTTCCTGGCCGGGACGATCTGAGAGAAAGACAACTTCTCTAAGATGGGGTAGCGAAGCTCGGCCTTCTTCAAGATCCTACTGACGTAGTAGATGGGTAACTGTCTCTTCCCTTCTTCCCTTACCAACACAGAACTTACAGAATCTGCCCCTACCCCTAGATATAAAGCTAGATCCTCCCCCTCCTTCGGGCTCTATAGGAGCGGCGCTTGGGATAGTTGAGCCTTCAATGCCCGGAAAGCCTCCTCACATTCCTCCATCCACTCAAACTTTTTGATCCACTGAACCGTTTTGAACAAGGGTGAGCACTTCTCCCTGGCACGGGAGAGAAATCGACTCAACCGGCTAGCTTACCTATCAAGCGCTGAACCTCCTTTGCATTGCGAGGCGATTCCAATTCCACGATGGCCTTCACCTTATTAGGGTTAGGCTCGACCCCCGCCGGGGTTAGAAGGTGCCCAAGGAACTTGCCTCGGCTTGCCCCAAAGACACACTTCTGGGGGTTTAGCCTCATCTTGAACTTGGGGTCGTGAATGTCTCCTCCAAGTCAGGTAGGTGTGAACCCACATCCCTGCTCTTTACCATGAGGTCATGTACATAGACCTCCAGGTTCCTACCCCTCTGATTTTTAAACACCCTATCCATCATTCGCCGGTACGTAGCCCCCGCGTTCTTTAGCACGAAGGGCATCATTTTATAGTAGAAGCATCCCTCCCTTGTGATGAAGGAGACATCCTTGACATCGAGGAGATGCATGCGGATCTTGTGATAACCTGAAAAAGCATCAAAAAACTCATAATAGAAAAACCAGCTGCTGAATCAACAAGCGTGTCGATTCGAGGCAGGGGTAGCAATCCTTAGGGCATGATTTATTCAATAAAGAGAAATATACACACATGTGCCACTTGCATCACTCTTCTTTACCATTACCACATTGGAGACTCAGCTGGGTACTGGATCTCCGAGATGAAACCTGCATCGAGAAGCTTCTTAACCTCCTCGCAGATGGGATCCTCCAACTTGGTGGCGATGGTCCTCATCTTATAGCGAATGGGACGCGTCTTGGGGTCCACGTTCAGGCGGTGGCATTCCACATCAGCGTCGATGCCCGACATGTCTACCGCACTCCAGGAAAAGATGTCAACATTCTTTTGGATGCACTCCCACATCCTTGCCTAGTCTTCTGGATGCAAGCCCCCGCTGATCCTTACCTTCTCTGTCTTCCCTGCCCTGCTGATGACCTCCATCTCTGCGACTTACCTCCATCTTCGCAACTTTCTCTGTCGGCTCTAGCCGGGATTGCTCCCTGTTGGCTCTTTCCTCCTCTTCTCTCAACTCCTCACCTTCTACCCTCTCAACCTCCATCGCCTCCAATAGGCCTTCCACCGATAACTCCACTTTTTCCCCCCTCTGGGTATTTCCTTCAGCTTCTCCCTCTACCCCTTGCTCCCTTACAGTCTTCTCTCCAGCCTCACCTAGGCTCACCACTCCTCTCTCCATAACCTCTTCTTCAGTCTTCTTCCCAGCCTCACCTACGCTCATCTCTCCTTTCCTCGTTATCTTCCTGCTAGCCTCTCCTAGGCTCATATCTCCTTCCCCCGCAGCTTCCTCCTCCAACTCCATCTCCTTCTCCATCTCCCCTGCCTCTGCCATCCAGGAAATGGTTTTGACGGCAGTCATGTAGCACTACCTCACCACCTTCGGATCTCCCCTGATCCTGACCTACACTCCTCCACTGCTGAACTTTAGGCACTGATGAAACATGGAGGGGACGCAACGAAAGGTGCTGATAAGAGTCCGTCCAAAGATTACGTTATAGCTGCTCAGAGCGTCAACGATGATGAACCGACAGTTCCTCGATCCCCCCCCTAACGTCATATGCAGCCCTACTCCTCATTCAACTTCCTTCCGCTCCCCCGAGAACCCAAGCAACGGTCCATCCGAGGCTAGAACCCTCCGAGCTTCCACCTTCATCTCGTTAAAGGCTTTCTTGAAGATTACATTCACGGAGCTTCCGTTGTCTACCAGAATCATGGAGACCGTGAAATTATCTACCTACATTTGGATCACCAAGGCGTTACAGAACGGGTCTTCGTAGTTGGGCATGTCCTTCACCGAGAAAGTGATTTTTTCCTCTTGTATGGGGTCTGGGAGGTTGAGGCGACGCTCCTTCGATACGTGATTTGGAAGCTCCCCTTACGAGTGGCTTCGATCCCCACACCCCCATGGATCACCCCGATCCCTCCTCGGGCTCCCACGTCCACCCAGTCTTCACATATATCCTCTCCTCCTCCTTGCAGAACTTCCTCAATCCTCACGGGCGGCTGTTGCTGGACCTGCCCCCTGGCCTCTCTCATCTCTAAAAACTCTGGGCAGGTGGCCGTTGCATGACCCACCTCCTGGTTAAAGTCATGGAAGGGCAACGACACCCTGCCTTCTCTCCTCCTCGCTCCTCCCCAAGCTCCTCTCCTTCCTCCTCTACCCCTCACTATCTCCATAGATTCCTCCTGCGGCGGGATGGGGGGCCCTCTGCCCCTATCTCCAGGCCGGCTAGTTGAACCTCCTTTGCTCGTGGTTGTTGTCCCTTCCTTGGAAGCCACCACCCTGCCCCAGAGGGCGACCTTCCTGGGGACTCGATCCCAACTTGTTGTTCGGCTCTCGCGGCCCCCAACCTTACTGCTGCACCTGCCATCGGGGTTCCTCTCTCCTTCTCTCCTCTCTCTGCCTCCCTACTCCTGATTCCTTCCCATCATCCTCCACCAACTTGGCCAACTTCTTGGCAAATGCCGGATTGGCCTCCTCATTCTCGATTTTCTTTGCCTCCCTCTTCATCAGCTCCTCGAAGGAGATGGGCAAACTTTCTTCAGCTCCATACTAAAGAAGCTGGGCCTCAACCCCAGGGTGATGGCAAGCATCACAGCGTACCTCGGCATCTCCTGAACCTGCAGAATCTCCTCCTGGAACCTATAAACATAGCGTCTCAGCGTCTCCTCCGGCCTCTGCTTGATGGCAAACAAGCACTCCGCTCCTTTCTTCCTTTTCTTGGACGTTGAGAACCTCAGAAAGAACCCGCATCGCAGATCCTCAAAGTAGTAGGTTGAACTCGCAGGCAATTGGTGGAACCAATCCCTGGCCTTCTCCTTCAGAGTGATGGCAAAGAGCCTACATTTGAAGGCATCCGACATTTGCCATATGGAGACAGCATCTTTAAACCACTACACATGTTGTTTGGGGTCGTCCATCCCCGTATAGTAGGTCATGTCTGGCTCCCGGAACCCCTTAGGAACCGGAGCTAAGATGATGAGCTCACTGAAGGGACTCCGCCCCTGCCTACCGAGGGGGTTCGTCGTGCGACCTCGGCTCGCTTGCCCTGTCTGCACTGGTCTATCCCGGGAATAGCTCCCGCCTGGGGACATCCCTATCCGCCACCTCTGCCGGAACCTCCTTCCTGGGGCGCTGTTTGGGAGCGTTTTTGCCCAATGATGGGGCGGGTACCACTAGGACCTGAGGCATTGGCCACTCGCTCCTTGCCGAGAAGGCCAAGTGGATGGTCTGGAGGACTTACCGCCTGAAGTCTTCTAGCATCCCCAAAGTCACCCCACTTCCCCGAGAGCGAGATCCCCCCGAGCCAGCTCCTTCTCCTTCGTCCCCAACCATAAGACTTAACTTGGGATTTTCCTGTGTCAGTTATGGTGCATGCTCACCGCACCAGAAATGTTGAAGCCAAAAACTGGCCTCAATGAGAGTTCGGAGCTTGCGGTGTAACCAACACCTATTTCTACCAAATCTCAACCCCATACTAGTGATGAAAGCCTAAGAACTGACCCAAAGCATCAGCTGAGAGGTCTCTCCTCTAACCCGAAAGTTCTCTGAGCACTTCCCCTCCAAAGCCAATTGCTGAGCTAGGAGTACCTCAGAAAGCTCTAGAAGGAAAAATCAGAGTATGAGAAAAATCCGCCTTCTAAGGTATCTTGTGGGTCTATTTATAGATTTTCAATATCTGGTCTGCAAAAAGCATAATTTTGCTGCCCTAAAATTACTAAAATGCCCCTGGGTTGGTCTGCCAATAGCCAAACTCCGTTGTTCTGAGGAGCTAAATGCAGACCCAGGAGTGTTTAGGTAATTTCAGGTCTGGGTCCCATCTAGCGGAAGCTCTTCCTGCTGAGCTCTGCAGGAACCCTGCTCGTTCTGAGCGCGAGCCTACCCGCTTACCCAAGGCGAGAACCAAAAGACTAAAGGGGCGTTGAGTGGAGAAACATCACTCAATGCCGAGGGCAGAATAGGCTTCCGCCAACGAGAGGCGCGAGCCCTTTCGCATGCCCAGGACGGGAGCCTTCCCGCCCGCCCTGGTTCTGCTATGGCCTAAACCTGAAATCCGCTTGACGAAAATAACTTTAAGTCGAAGGTTCAGCTCGACGAATTTGCGTTCGACGAATAACGTTCTCAGCTCGACAAATTGAACCTTCTCAGTTCGTCGAACAAGGCCTTCACGACTCGTGGAATTGGAGTTTGACGAGCAGGCGTTACTCGACCCCTGGGCGAGAGCCTTCCCTCCTACTTATAGCAAGAGCCCTCCCGCTCGCTTTCTTATCTGACCCAATTTTAAACCCAAAACTAGCCCAATCCAGGTCCTCGGGGCGTCTTGGTCCCATCCAGCGAATATGGGGTTGTACAATGGCCTAACGCAAGAAGCTCCACAAAGAGAAGTGTCAGAAGAACTCTTTGACGCTGCTAGTTGATGCCGGCTCGTCTCCCATCCCCTTGCCCGTTGATGCTAAGAGTGCTCGTGATCAAGTTGCTGTGGATGATGATCAAGTTGCTTGTGATCAAGTTGATGCGGCGCAACATAAAGATGCTCGACGACCTTCTACGGCGACTCGTGACCTTGGTGGCTACAATCTTCGTTTGCGGCGGGCTTAAGCCCTTTCCTTATTGCACTTTATTTTCCTAGTTAATGTTTCATTATTCCATTTGTCTTTTATTTTGGACATGTTAATTTTTGGTGTGCTCATAGCCATCCAATAGATGATAAATTGGATGGCTAGATTTATTTTGCTTGTTTTGGGACTTGCATATATAGTAGGCTTATTTGATGAGAAATGAAGGCATGCTATTTGAAAACCTAATAATCCTCTCTTGAGAATTTCGGCCACCTCCCTTTGGGATTGCCGCCCCCCCCCCCCCCCCCCCCCCCCCCCCGCTCATCCTCCTTCTCCTCCTTTGTTAGCCAATCGCTTGGGTGATCCAAGGCTTGTGAACACGGAGGCGGATGCTTCTCGGTGTGACTCCGGCGAAGAAGAAGGTTGTCGCTCGGTGTGACGCCGGTGGTGCGTGGACGTGTGACTCTTCACTTTCCTTGTGTGATCTTCACCCATCTTGGGGGGGTAATATCTACATCTTCCTTTGATGATTTCTTGTGAGATTTGGAATGGATGCAATGGCTTTTTATCCTAGATCTTGAATACGATCTTTTGGATTTAATCAAAAACCTTCTTGCGTTTATTTTCGAAAACTTGCAAGAAGCCGGATCGGGTGGATCCCTTTGCTTGAGGAAGATCTTGGCATATAGTTATTGATCTTTCTCTCAAAAAGGTGTGGCGACCTTTGCTTTCGATCTTCGGTGGGAAAGGATTGGACTTTAATTAGATCGTCGCTTTTAGTCCACTCCCCTCCGCGTGTTTGTGCGGGATGACGGTGAATCGTGCGGCTAGAATGTTTGTGTTAGGACGCGTTAGAACGTGTTACGTGGGCTTGAGTTGTAAGAAAATCCGTACGCTATTTTAATCCGACGAATCCCTACGTCAATTTGGTATCAGAGGGAGGTTCTCGTCAGTTTCCTAATTGGCACTCCTCCCCCGCTCAAAATTCAAATTTTAAATTTCAAATTTCAAAATTTCAAATTTCAAATTCTAAATTTCAAATTTCAAAATTCAAATTTCAAATTTCAAATTTCAGAATTCAAATTTCGAATTTCAAATTTCAAATTTTCAAATTTCAAATTTCAAATTTTCAAATTTTAAATTTCAAATTTCAAAAAAAATTCAAAATTCAAATTTCGAATTTCAAATTTCAAATTTCAAATTTCAAATTTAAATTTTAAATTTCAAATTTCAAAATTTCAAATTTCAAATTTCAAAATTTCAAATTTCAAATTTCAAAATTTCAAATTTCAAATTCAAAATTTCAAAATTGAAAATTCAAAATTCAAATTTCAAATTTCAGAATTCAAATTTTGAATTTTAAATTTCAAATTTCAAAATTTCGAATTTCAAAATTTCAAATTTTAAATTTCAAATTTCAAAAAAAAAATTCAAAAATTCAAATTTCGAATTTCAAATTTCAAATTTCAAATTTCAAATTTCGAATTTCAAATTTCAAATTTTAAATTTCAAATTTCAAAATTTCAAATTTCAAAATTTCAAATTTCAAATTTCAAAATTTCAAATTTCAAATTTCAAAATTTCAAATTTCAAACTTCAAAAAAAAAACAAAGAGAAAACTGCGCTCTAGCCTTTGGTTTTTAGGGTGTTAATGCGTACTCAGCACGGTACGGAGTACACGAACCCGTTTACCTCCACTATGGTTGAACACCCTGATGAGGAAACTAATCCTACGGCCATCACTGAGCTTAGGCAAGAATTAGGAGAGTTGAGGGGTTTGCTAACACAACTTTTGGCGAACCAAGATGCTCAAACACCACCACCACCTAACCGTGGACAAGTCCCCCGACCACCCCCGGTGCATGTTGCGGAACATGATGGGTACTTCCCCGGAGCAGCCCGTCAAGTTCCCAATCCGGAAAGAGAGTTCGATATAACAAAAGCGATTCGTATGAAAACCCCCTCTTACGATGGTATGGGAGACCCCCAAGTCTTCCTTACATGGGTGGTTGACATAGAATGCTATTTTGATTAGTATCACCTTACCGATGAGAAAAAGGTTCAAGTAGCTCGTATGAAATTAAACGGGAGAGCCAAGACCTTTTGGTTAAATGAGGAGCGACGTTTAGGGACCGGTCATGGTGTACCCCTAGTTGGTTGGACGGTTATGAAAATTTACTCACCGACCAATACGTGCCCGCTTACCACCGAACTCAAATGTTCGACGATCTTGCCACCCTTCGGCAAGGTCCAAAATCGGTGGCTGATTACATGGGTGAGTTAAAGGATAAGATGGTGCGGTGTGAGATCCAAGAGATGCCAGAGGTTACGCTTTCTAGGTTTCGTAAGGGACTTAATCCTGACATTCAGAAGAAACTTCTTCGATATGGCCACACTGATATTAATACTACTTTCAATGCCGCCTTGGACATTGAAAAACATCTGGCCATGAAAACCCAATCCCGTTACTCCCAACAAAAGGGAAAGGCCCCCATAGGTGCCCTTTCCTCCACTTATTATGATAAGGGTAAGGCGAAGGTTGTGGAGTCCAAACCAATTGTCATGACTGCGAGAAACCCTAGGCAGCCTAATAGTGAGAGGATCCCTATTGGCAAGGTGAGCAAGGCTAACACCACGTGTTACTCTTGCGGCATTCAAGGCCACTATGCCTATGAGTGCCCCACCAAGGCCAAGGCTACTTTAGCTCTTCTAGACGAGTCCACTAGTGACTTTGCAGATTTAGTGATTGAGGCAGATGAGGGTTATGAGACGGATGGTGTGCCTAGTGATATGGAGGATGGACACCTACTTAGCATTATGCGTTGTATTCTGACGACCCCTCGCCCGCTTGACGATTGGAAGAGGTCCACTATTTTCTCCCTCATCTTTAAGAGTGGGTAAAAATATTGTAAGCTCATCATTGATAGCGGCAGCTGCATGAATGTCATTTCCGAGAACGCCGTTATGCGGATGCATTTGGATACCGATCCTCATCCTACCCCTTACCAAGTGGCTTGGGTCAACAAGGTAACCATCCCGGTCACCAAGCGTTGCCTAGTTCCACTTACGATCAAGTCATATACGGATGAGGTGTGGTGTGATGTCATCCCTATGGATGCTTGTCATGTGTTGTTAGGCCGCCCTTGGCTCTATGACCGTGATGTCACCCACTACGGGAGGGCAAACACTTATGAGTTCAAATATAATGAGAAGGTAGTCACGTTAAAACCCACGGCCCCAAAGGAACCCAATAGCCCGAGTACGGATACCACCATCCCAGTCGAGAAGAAATTAGTAAGCCTAATGGGTAGAAGAAAATTTGAGAGGGACCCCTTTGTGGATGGGATTATTTATGCATTGGTTCTTTTGAATAATAATAAAGAAAATGGGGTTTTAGAAGATTTACCCAAAGAATTAAAAAAACTGCTGGAAGAGTATAAGGATGTCTACCCGGACGAGTTGCCCCCTACGTTGCCTCCTCTACGTGATATCCAACATGCCATTGACTTTATGTCGGGCGCCTCATTGCCTAATCAGCCCCATTATAGGTTGCACCCCGCAGCCCATGAGGAGCTCCAAGCCCAAATTTCGGATTTACTGGCTAAGGGGTTCATTAGGAACAGCAAGAGTCCGTGTGCGGTACCGGCTTTGTTGGCTCCAAAAAAGGATGGTACGTGGCGTATGTGTGTAGACAGTAGAGCCATAAATAAGATCACTATCAAGTATAGGTTTCCCATCCCTATATTGGACGATCTTTTGGATATGTTGTCTGGTGCCTCGATCTTCACAAAATTGGATTTGCGGAGTGGTTACCATCAGATTCGGATACGTGATGGGGATGAATGAAAAACTGCATTTAATTCTAAGGACGGGCTCTACGAGTGGTTGGTCATGCCATTTGGGTTGTCAAATACTCCAAGCACATTCTCACGAATGATGACCCACGTATTCCAACCATACATGGGACGATTTGTGGTGGTGTACTTTGATGACCTATTGATTTATAGCACCACTTTTGACTCACATGTGTCTCACCTACGGATTATTCTATCTACACTTCGGGGCGAAAAAATTATATTTAAATTTAAAGAAGTGTATATTTTATGTAAAGGAAGTGGAATTTTTGGGCTACCTGGTTGGATCTGAGGGAATAAAGGTAGACCCCAGTAAGGTGAAAGCAATTCTGGATTGGCCCGAACCCACAAGCTTGAGAGACGTTAGGAGTTTCCACGGGTTAGCCTCATTTTATAGACGATTTATTCGGGATTTTAGTACTATTATGGCTCCCGTGACGGAATGCATGAAAAGGGGTGAGTTTAAATGGACGCCAGCAGCTACCCAGGCATTCCAACACATTAAGAAGATGATGACTGAGGCTCCTATTTTGCACTTACCAGATTTTAATAAAGTATTTGAATTGACATGTGACGCATCCGAAGTAGGAGTAGGAGGTGTCTTAAGCCAAGAGGGACATCCAATAAGTTATTTTAGTGAGAAATTGGCGGGTGCAAAACTTAATTATTCCAATTACGATAGAGAGTTCTATGCCATCATTAGATGCCTACACCAGTGGAGACACTACCTCCTTTCCAAGGAGTTCGTGATTCTCTCTGACCATGATGCACTTAGGCACATTAATGGGCAATCTAAAATCAGCCCCCGTCATGCAAAATGGGTATCTTATCTGCAAGAGTTTTCGTTCACCTTAAAACACCTTAAGGGCACTGAAAATCGTGTGGCTGACGCGCTTAGTCGAGTGACACTTTTATTGTCGATCATGGAAGTAAAGGTTGTCGGATTTGAGAGAATAAAGGATGAATATGCCATGTGTCTTGATTTTGGAGAGGCGTATCTAGCGGCACACGATGACTCACCAATGATAGTGTCAGCATATGTATTGAGAGACGGTTATTTATTTCGGCACGCTAAGCTATGTATTCCCCGTACCTCCCTACGCCATCACATAGTATGGGAACTACATAGTGGCGGGTTGAGCGGCCATTTTGGGCGGGATAAAACGATAGCCTTAGTCGAGGAGAAATTCTATTGGCCTAAACTTCGCGTTTTAGTTGAGAAAATCGTGAGTAGCTGTCGGGTTTGTCAAGTGTCTAAAGGGGGAAAGACTAATGTGGGACTATACACTTTGTTGCCTATTCCATCTAGACCTTGGGAGGACGTGAGTATGGACTTTATTTTGGGACTTCCTCCAACCCAGCGACGACACGATTCCATTTTTGTGGTGGTTGATAGGTTCTCTAAGATGGCTTATTTCATACCCTGTAGTAAGACTAATGACGCGTCTCACATTGCAAAATTATATTTTAAAGAGGTGGTGAGTCACCGCGGCGTTCCTAAGACCATTGTCTCGGATCGCGACGTTAAATTCACAAGTTATTTTTGGAAGATGCTTTGGACATTAATGGGAACGAAGTTGTTGTTTTTCGCCTCCTATCACCCACAAACTGATGGGCAGACGGAAGTGGTAAATAGGAGTTTGGGAAACTTGTTGTGTTGTCTTGTGGGTGACCACAAAGGCACTTGGGATTTGCTCCTCACCCAAGCCCAATTAGCCTACAACAACTCTACCAATCGGTCTACGGGTATGTCACCAAATGAAGTAGTGCACGGGTACCTTGCGAATATGCCTATTGACTTGATTTCGTTACCTCCATCTTATCATACAAGTCAATTTGCACAATCTTTTGCCGAGCACATACATGACTTACGCGCCCAAATACGAACAACTTTAGCTACCACGTATGAGTCGTATCGATCCCAAGCGAATTTACATCGGAGGGAGTCTAACTTCCAAGTTGGCGATCTTGTTTTAGTGCGCCTTATTCCCACGCGGCTGCCTTCTGGCACCGTAAAGAAGTTGGCACCAAAGCGAGCTGGCCCGTTTCGAATTATTAAGAGGCTAGGAGATAACGCGTTTGTTTTGGATTTGCCGATGGATTGGGGAATTTCACTCATTTTCAATGTTTCGGATTTAACGCCGTATGTTTCCATTCCAACTGAGTTGACTTCTACGCCTTCTTTTTCCCCCAATATTTCTTCCTCCACAAATGTCTCTTCTGGGTTGGTGAGTGGTAGTTCCGTGAGTCATTCTTCCATTGCACCTACAGGCCTAACGCCGGGTGGTAAGTCTTCTACTTTGCTTCCACATGCTGATATGTTTCCTAGATTTCCCCGTACATTTCTTGTCCCAGCTCAGGTACTTGCAGATGGCTACACTTCTCCAGCTGATGGCGACCATCGCCGCTTCCTCGTTTGTTTGCGTGATCGTCCGCCCTCCGACGACTCCTGGGTTATTGAGTCGGATCTCTTTCGCTTGGATGAGGACCTCCTCCACCGCTACCTTGCAGCCCACTCATCGGTGCTGAGTGACTTTAAGGGGGGGAGGATTGATGCCGGCTCGTCTCCCATCCCCTTGCCTGTTGATGCTAAGAGTGCTCGTGATCAAGTTGCTGTGGATGATGATCAAGTTGCTCGTGATCAAGTTGATGCGGCGCAATATAAAGATGCTTGACGACCTTCTACCGCGACTCGTGACCTTGGTGGCTACAATCTTCGTTCGCGGCGGGCTTAAGCCCTTTCCTTATTTGCACCTTTATTTTCCTAGTTTAATGTTATCATTATTCCATGTTGTCTTTTATTTTGGACATGTTTAATTTTTGGTGTGCTCATAGCCATCCAATAGATGATAAATTGGATGGCTAGATTTATTTTGCTTGTTTTGGGACTTGCCTATATATAGGCTTATTTGATGAGAAATGAAGGCATGCTATTTGAAAACCTAAATTAATCCTCTCTTGAGAATTTCGGCCACCTCCCTTTGGTATTGCCCCCCCCCCCCTCTCATCCTCCTTCTCCTCCTTTGTTAGCCAATCGCTTGGGTGATCCAAGGCTTGTGAAACACGGAGGCGGATGCTTCTCGGTGTGACTCCGGCGGAGAAGAAGGTTGCCGCTCGGTGTGACGCCGGTGGTGCGTGGACGTGTGACTCTTCCACTTTCCTTGTGTGATCTTCACCCCATCTTGGTGAGGGTAATATCTACATCTTTCCTTTGAGATTTCTTGTGAGATTTGGAATGGATGCAATGGCTTTTTATCCGCAATCTTGAATACGATCTTTTGGATTTAATCAAAAACCTTTTTGCTTTTATTTTCGAAACCTTGCAAGAAGCCGGATCGGGTGGATCCCTTTTGCTTGAGGAAGATCTTGGCATATAGTTATTGATCTTCCTCTCAAAAAGGTGTGGCGACCTTTGCTTTCGATCTTCGGTAGGAAAGGATTGGACTTTAATTAGATCGTCGCTTTTAGTCCACTCCCCTCCGCGTGTTTGTGCGGGATGACGATGAATCGTGCGGCTAGAATGTTTGTGTTAGGACGCGTTAGAACGTGTTACGTGGGCTTGAGTTGTAAGAAAATCCGTACGCTATTTTAATCTGACGAATCCCTACGTCACTAGTTCCACTCACCTGATTCTTAGGGGAGTGGGGGCTGGCTGCCGTCACCACAACCTGGAATAAAAATATCGACCGCCACCACGCAAAAGGATCACTTGAGAAGAGATACAAGAAGTAATTACAGAAGAGTACAGACAAGTTGGGCGGCAAGATGTTCTTGCCCGTCATTCACTCTGTCGAGGCTCCCCGCTCGTACCTCTGGTTCTAGCTCATCTGATCCCGCATGTCTTTAAACTCCCACATATTGAAACGTTCGAAGAGATAGATGACCTGTTGGAAAATATCAACCACTTCACTACTATTATGAGAATTTACAATGCACCAGATCTAATGCTTTGTCAAGTGTTCCCAGCCACCCTCTGTTGGATCCCTAGTTGATTTGGGCTAGGTTCACTAGCTTAGGATATGACCCAACCTGTATAGCCAAGGTCAATTTTGTGTCTTAGAGTCTAGGCCAAGTCCTTAGAGTCAACTTCAGATGGACCAGCTGTCAATAAGACCATCAGAGACTCCAGACTTAGAAGATTTCAAACTTTGGTCGACGAACCACATTCTGAGCTCGACGAACTTGGACCTCAAGCTTAGAACTTCTCAGGTCGACGAAGTCAACTTCTCAGGTCGACGAATTCAGTGCTCTGCTCGACGATTTCTGGTCGACGATTTCAATCCTTCTCAGTCAGAGACTCCTTAGATTCTAAGTCATCAATCATTCTTCGGTCGACGAAATTGGATCTCAGCTCGACCAATGATGATTCTCAGCTCGACGAATGAAGAATGTCAGTTCGACGAAGATTGTAGCAGAATTGACAAGATTCCCTTGAAGACAAATTATTATTGTCTGGTCGACGAACTCATCAGCTCAGCTCGACAATTCCTGTTCTTCGTTCGACGATTCCAGACTAGGTCTTCTCCAGTTTCCCGTCCCTTTTCTCGGCGATGATTCCTGAGCAATTATTGCCAAATCTTCTCGGAATGTTACCGTTAGAACGCGCATTGATCATGGATTATTACATGTCGTTTTTCCATGGGACAGTTAGGGAAATCATTTATTGTCGCTTCCTTCCAAGGCCGATTGCATTTACTGCTCAAGTTTTCAAATTCTGAATGTTCTCCAGTCAGTAAAAAGTCAGAAAAGAAAGAGATTAAGGAGTACAACACACCAGACACACCAGACAGACATTGCACAGAAGAACAGTCTTACAGAAATCAAAAGTTCTACTGCAATCAGCCTAAACCAGAGAACAATTTCATCAAGAAGAAGAAGAAGAACATTCAATCACTATCAAGAGTCTTCTTCTTTCAATTCTCAGGACAACTTCAGAAGGACAACAAAAACTTTATCTGTCAAAGAAGTTCCTGAAGCAATCTCTGGTCCAGGCACTCAAGCTTTTGAAGACCTGTCACCCTGAAGCAGTGCTCCAGAATTCCTGATCCCTTCAAGATCTCAGGAGGAGCAATCTGTTGAAATCAATCCACAAGTCTTCTCAGTTGTTATTGAGAAAGAGAAGACTTCATCACCCCTTTTTTCATCCTCTGTACAGGGTTTTAATTCCCTTCAAAATTATTCCTGGTTGCAAGTCTCCTACCAAAAGACTTGAGGTTTTGGTTTTTGAGCACCTGAACAAAAGCTCATTGGTGTCAGGCACCTGATCAAAAACCTGAGTGGATTCCTACCAGGGTGGTAGAAGAGTGGATGTACCCAGGTTGGGGAACCACTATAAATTTCTTGTGTCGTATGGTCGCCCTATTTCTTTTGTTTTGGATGTGTTGCTCTGTGATTTAATAGGTTGCTGTACTTATTTATTTTATTTACTGACCTGTTCACTTAGGAATATAACAAAAGTTGTAAAAAGTTGTTAGTAAGCAAAATACTATATTCACCCCCCCCCCCCTCTAGAGTATTTCATATCTAACTTGCACTTTCAATTGGTATCAGAGGGAGGTTGGTTAAAAATACCACACCTTAAGAGGCTAACTGGTTGTACAGGCTACACTTGAACCATAAAGATCCCTCTTGTTAGATCTGTCTGTTTTGTTTTGGTACTAGATTTATTTCTTCACAGATATGGCCCAAAACAAGGATTATGCAAGCATCAGACCTCCAGTATGCAATCTTAACAGATTTGTCATCTGGAAGGCAAGAATCAAATTATATATGAATTCTATTGATGAGGATATTTTTGCTTCTATTGTAACAGGAGTACCTCCAGCACCTGCAGCTTCTCCAATCACCTCTACCAACATGACTGTAGTGCCTCCTCCAGAAAATAATGATGCCTACAAGAAAGCCAAAATTGCAGATGCAAAGGCAATGAATATTATGGCTCAAACTATGTCAGATGACATATTTCAGAAGGTGGCTGAGTGCACCTCAGCCAAGGCCATTTGGGATTCCCTCAACTAAATGGTAGTTGGCTCAACAGATGAAAGAAAAGACAGGAGATCAAATCTCATATCCCTGTATGAGAATTTCAAGAAGGATGACACTGAATCAGTGGCTGAAATGTACAATAGGTTGAGCTCAATCATCAATGAGCTTAAAACCTTGGATAAAGACATCACCCTTACAGAGGTGAATGATAAGATTTTGATGTGCTTCCCTAGCTCTTGGGATTCAAGAATCTGGCCTATAAAGAAGCCAGAAGCCTAAATGAGATATCAACTGAATCTCTGTTAGGCAAATTAAAGTCTTATGAGCAGCTGATAAAATCAAGAGAAGCAGCTGAACAGAAGTCAACAACTCCAGTGAGAAAGGATCATAGCATAGCCTTCAAAGCATCTGAGGAAAGTGAGATCTCAACATCCAATGAGGAACTCATGAGCCTCTTTGCAAAAAGATTCTATAAGATGGCTATAAAGGATTTCAGAAGGAAATCATCTAGGCAGGATGATAAGACCAGATTTGACAAGACACCAATCAAGGACGTTGTGTGTTTTGGATGCAGAAAGCCTGGACATTACATCTCTGAATGTCCAGAAAATCAGAAAAAGGAGAAAAGCAAAGAAAAAGACTCCAGAAGAAAACACAGCAGCAGACCCTCCTCAAGCAAGTACAAAAAGAAAGACAAGGGCTTTGTTGCTAAGACATTGAGTGATACTGAAGAAGAATCATCCTCTTCCAGCTCAAGTGAAGAAGAGGAAGCAAGATCCAAGGAGGTTTGCCTTATGGCAATTGATGCCTCCAGGAGCAATTCAGGATCAAAAGGAGAATCTGAAGATGAAGCAGCCTCAGACTCAGAGGCAAATCAGGTTCTTTCAAGCTTTAATTTTAATTCTGATTTATTTAAAATTGAATTCAAAACTATGTGCTTAGATTTAATTAGTTCAGAAAAGGAAATAAAAATCCTTAGAGAAAGACTAGGAAATCTTGAATCTGTTAACTCAGAAAATATTAAACTGAAAGATCAACTAACCTTAGCAAATGAACAGATAATTAAACTAAAATCTGACTTATGTGAGGCCAAACAACTTGAGCAATCTCTCAATGGGAGAAGTCTCAAGCTGATGGACATAACAAGCACAGTAAATGCCAGATTAAATGGCAAGCTGGGCTTGGGTGCATCATCGGGTTTACCCCCCATAATTAAGAAAAATATTCTTACCACCCCCATTAAGTTTGTTTCTGCCAAAGGAAAAGAAAAGATAATGAACAAACCAATGTCTGCAAACAACCCAAAACCCATAGACAAGAGAAATAAAAAACAGAAAACAACTGATAAAAACAAATTTCAGCAGCATTCGTCGAACTCAGATCGACGAAATGTTGCCAGTTCGTCGAACCCCGATCGACGAACGCTGAACGTAAACTTCAGTTATAACAATTCGTCTAACTGCGATCGATGAACTTGGTATGGTTCGTCGAGCAGAGGTCGACGAACTTGGGGCACAGAAAATGACTACTGTCATTCTCTGAGCAGAGATCGACGATCTCAGCCCTATTCGTCAAACTCTGGTCGACGAACTTACAGAAATTCGTCGAACCCAGAAGGGCTAAACAGAAATCATTTCTCTTACAAAAATCTTAAGCCAACCAATAAACCATTCAATCCAGTAGCTGATTGGGTTATTCTACCTAGGAGATATCACCCCTTAGGTTACAAATCTCAACCTACCTTATCAGTTATTTCCAGCTTTTCATTTCAACTAAATAAAGGACCCAAGGTAACCTGGGTCAAGAACAATTGAGTTTTGTTTTTCTTTATAGGTACAAGTGAAGAACTGTCCAAGGGTGAGTCAGACCTGATACTTGGACAGTGGTTGCTCCAAGCATATGACAGGCAGCAAGGCCAATCTATCCAATTACAAGTCCAAGCTAGGACCAAACGTGATTTTGGGTGATTCAAACAGTGGTTAGTCTGAAGGATATAGAGCAGTAAAGATTGGAACAGTTATCTTCAAGAAAGTAACATATGTAAGAGGACTCAAACATAACCTAATATCGATAAGCCAATTATGTGATGAAGGTTATCAGGTACACTTTAACTCTACCTCTTGTTCTATTATTAATAATGAAAAACAAACTGTTTTAATTGGAATTAGACAAGGTAGCATATATCTAATAGATTTTATTTCTACCAAAACTGATGTTTGTTTACTCAATATCACTAGTAATCAAAATGAGTTATGGCATAAAAGGTTAGGACATGTAAACCTTAAGAATATAGTTAGGTTATCTAAAGACAACCTTGTTAGAGGCTTACCTTCTGGCCCCTACAAGAAGTAAAACCTTTGCAGGGCTTGTCAATTAGGCAAGCAAACTAAAACTAGCTTCAAATCCATTAATAAAAGTGATTCACCTAGGATTTTGTATTTGCTTCATGTGGACCTATTTGGACTCATTGCAGTACAAAGCCTAGGATGAAAGTCTTACACTTTAGTGATTGTTGATGACTTCTCCAGATTCAGTTGGGTAGCCTTTCTGAGAACTAAGTCAGATACATTCAAGGTTCTTACAGATTTTCTCAGGACCATACAGATTGAGTTCTCTACTCATGTTGCATTGATTAGAAGTGATCATGGCACAGAGTTTGAGTCTCTTCTTATGCATGAGTTCTGTGAGAAGGAAGGTATCAGGCAGTGTTTCTCAGCTCCTAGAACTCCCCAACAAAATAGGGTAGCTGAAAGGAAAAATAGGACACTCATTGAATCTGCAGGCACATTATTGGCAGATGCTTACATGCCTCTATCCTTTTGGGCAGAAGCTGTAAACACTGCTAACTATGTCCTGAATAGAAGCGTTATGGTTAAGCTGAAAAATAAGACCCCCTATGAATTGCTTAAATAGAAGAAACCTAAAATCACATATTTTAAAGTTTTTGGTTGTATTTGTTACATTCACACAAACAACAAAAGATATATTAATAAGTTTGAGGCTAAGGCTGAAGAAGGGATTTTTCTAGGATACTCCCAAGTAAGCAAGGCCTATAGGGTTTTTAATAAATCCACTCTTAAAATTGAAGAGTCAGTCCATATGTCTTTTGATGAAGCTAACATGTCTTATAAGGAGAAAGAGATTTCTACCAATAACTTTTTGCAGGTTCCACAACTGTGTGAGTCTATGGATGGACTAAACCTCACCCAAGAGGTATCAACACATCCTTCTCCACAGTTTGCTGAAGAAAGTGAAGAAGAAATTCAAGTGTAAGTGGCTAAACTTCCCTCAACATCTAATAACATTCCTCAAGAGGAATTAGTTATAGAAGTTGTTGTTGAACAAACTCCACCCACTGATCTTGTCACACTTAGAGATCATCCCAAATCTCAAGTGATTGGATATATTTCAGCAGGTGTACAGATTAGGCATCAACTCAACCAATACTTGATGCATGCCTGTTTTCTCTCTCAGATTGAACTTCTCACCATCCATGAAGCTGAGCAAGATCCCCACTGGATCATTGCAATGCAAGATGAACTAAATCAGTTTGAGAGATGTAGAGTTTGGGATTTGGTTCCAAGACCCCATAACTACCCAGTTATTGGAACCAAATGGGTCTACAGAAACAAGTTGGATGCTCAAGGAAATATTGTGAGAAACAAGGCTAGCCATGTTGCTCAGGGCTACAGGCAAGAGGAAGGAATTGACTATGACCAAACCTTTGCCCCTGTTGCAAGGTTAGAGGCCATAAGGATATTCCTTGCCTATGCAGCTTATAGGAGATTCAAAGTTTTCCAAATGGATGTCAAGAATGCATTCTTGAATGGAGTGCTTCAAGAAGAGGTTTATGTGGAACAACCTCCAGGTTTTATCTCTCTAACTCAACCCTCTTTTGTATTTAAATTGCATAAAGCTCTCTATGGTTTAAAGCAAGCTCCAAGAGCTTGGTATGAGACCTTAGCAAGCTTTCTTTTAGAGCATAAATTTACAAGAGGAACCATAGATAAAACTCTTTTCACTAGACATCATAAGGACCAAATTTTGTTAGTACAAATATATGTGGATGACATCATCTTTGGGTCTACTGATCCCAAATTATGCAAGAGGTTTGCTGAACTCATGCATTCTAAATTTGAGATGAGTAGCATGGGTGAGCTTTCCTACTTCCTTGATCTCCAAGTGAAGCAGCTCCCTGATGGTATCTTCCTCTCCCAAGCTAAGTATGCTAAAGAGCTTATTAAGAAGTTTGGGATGGGTGATGCTTCAGGAATGAAAACACCCATGGCTACTAATACTGTTGTGGATTCTGATGGAGCAGGGGAACATGTAGATCAGAAGCATTATAGGGCAATTGTTGGATCCCTATTATACCTAACAGCTAGCAGACCTGACATTATGTTTGTCACATGCCTTTGTGCTAGGTTCCAAGTGAACCCTAAAGAATCTCACCTTATTTTCTTAAAAAGAATTTTGAGATATATAAAGAGTTGTCCTAATCTAGGACTCTGGTATCCTGTAGAGTCAGAGTTTGAGTTAACTGGATACTCAGATGCTGACTATGCTGGATGTAGAGTGGACAGGAAGAGTACCTCTGGAACTTGCCAGTTCCTAGGTATGAGACTTGTCTCCTGGTTTCGTAAAAAGCAAACATCTGTGTCTACATCAACTGCAGAAGCAGAATACATGGTTGCTGGCAGCTGCTGTTCACAAATGTTATGGATACAAAACCAACTCCTAGACTATGGTGTCAACTTAAATAATTGAACATTATTTTGTGATAATACTAGTGTTATTACTATAGCACAGAATCCAGTTCACCATAGTAGGACTAAACATATTGATATAAGACATCATTTCATTAGAGATAATGTAGACAAAAAGAAAATTAACCTAATCCATATTCATACTGATTTACAGAGAGCAGACATTTTCACCAAACCCTTGGATGAGAAAAATCATTTGTTCTTTATAAATCAACTGGGAATGATCAATGGAGAAGATTTAAATTAATTTCTGTCTGCATTCGACAAATTTTCCAGAGTTCGTCGAACGGAGTTCGACGAATTAGGGAAAGTTTGGGAGATGCTCGTCGAACGGAGATCGGCGAATTCTCTGTATGGGAACAATTTTCGTCGACCAGAGATCGACGAACTTTGCTTCAGAAGATATTTCGTCGAACGAAGTTCGATGAACTGTTTTCGATTCTTCTGAATGAGATCGACGAATTATCTGTCTATAATTTATTTCGTCGACCTCAGTTCGAAGAAATGTTTTCTTTTCGTGGAATGGAGATTGACGATTCGTATTCTAGAAAACATTATATCTAGGTTTTCTTCGACCTCCATCCCGTGCTTTCAGTTCCTGTGCTCTTGATCGTCGTTTTCTCTGTCTCTCTTGCAGGTCATCAATGGCGGTTCCAGCAAGCACCTTAGCCGCAATGAAATTCGACACCGGTTTTGACATGGATTTCGATTTATTCCAGCACGCTGACCCAATATTTCTCTATATTTTGGAATTACTCGAAGAACTTGGTCTCAAGGATTTCATGACCAGAAGGATTAAACTGCATGCAACTGAAATTAGAGAATGGGTATACACTTCTACTATTTTTGAGGAAAATGTTCTGACAGGATATATTAGGAGTAATGCTGTCTCTCTATCTCCCGCCGTTCTTTCTGAAGTTTTTGGATTGGTAAATGGAGAAGATGACATGGATATGGATTCTGAAGAATACAGTTCAATGCTGAATCTGATGGGATTTTCTGGAAGCAACCCTAACAAGTTGTTAAAGAAACAACTGTCTGCCGCCTACCAGTTCTTGGCGGATATTGTGGGAAAAGTACTGATGGGCAAGCACACCGCACACGACTACATAACCCGACATCAATTCCTTATCATGTGCGCCGTGGTGAATAAGCGTCCTGTTGATTGGAGCAAGATCTTCTTTGATTTGATCAAGAAGAAGAACAGCAAGAAAGAGGTTTGCTTTGGAAGAATCCTGGGGATCTTCCTCAAGGAAAAGGCTGGTGAATTCATGGTCTCCCCGACAATCTTCATCAATGCCAGCAAGCGCCTCACCTGCGCTCTGTTTGGCAGATGGGAGAGGACGATCTCCAAGCCATCCCAGGCTTCCTCCTCTTCCATCCCTGCTTTAGAAGGCACCAGGGCTGTTAAAGCCACTCCCACACCTGTTGAGGAGATTCGTCCCCCTCTACCATCTCTTCCAGCACGCCTTCCAGCAAAGCAGCCTCCTCATGTGCCTACTCCTCCTCCATCTCCACCACTGGACATCACCAACATTCCATCTTCCCCTCTGCAAGCTAATCAACAACCAACACCTCCAGCTTCACCTCATGACATACATATCCTTACACCTCCCCAGTCTCCACTTCCCCTTCATTTGTCCTCCATTCCATCTTTCACCCTACCCTTAGACATTGCCATGCCAGATGTCACCATTCCATCTTCATCACCATCCACTCATCACATATCTGTTATTCCACCCTCCATTCCATCCTTAGTTGCTTCCTCCTCCACACATAATGCAACATCCTCTTCCCCTTCCTCCTTTGATCCAACTATCATATCCTCTATTCTCACCATTCTCTCTCCCCTCATCAAAACCCTTATCACAGAGGCCATTACACCTCTTGTGAATTCTATTAATTCTTTATCTGCTCAAATTTCTGCCCTTTCTGCTGCCCCCTCCTCAGTCCAGATCCTGGCCTCAGTCCCCACTGAACCCAGGCAGGGGGAGATGTCTGATGATAAAGCAGCAGCTCAAGCTTCAGATACAGATTCCCCGGCAGATACAGCTTCAGAAGTTTTTCCAGCTTGCACAAATACAGAATTAATTGATTTGATTAATTTTATTAATACTGATATGGTTTATGCTGACATGGATACTGCTGAAACTGTTGGTGATTTTATTGTCAATCCCACAGTTAATCTACAAGAATTACTACAACATTTTGATATTGTACCTATGCAGTCTCTTCCAGCAGACTTTACTAAGCCACAGTTGGCTATTGTGCCCTATCCATCTCCAGCTAGTCCAGCAGTTGCTAAGCAACTCAGTGACATTTTTGCTCTTCCAGTTGTTGCTCCAACATCTACAGTTATTCCAGAAGCTGTCTTAGTTCCAGAAGATGTCTCAGCACCAGTTTTTGTTATGGATGACTCTCCTATGCCAGATTTGGATGAGCTAATCCTGGCTGATATTGAAGCGGAAAATAAGGCAGCGGCTGAAAGCTCTGTCCCTACTATTTCTGATTCCTGTACAGTCTCCTCCTCACATGTTGCTGAAACTTCAGTTCCTTCAACTTCTGCCCCTTCTACAGAGAAAGTTGTTATTGATGATAAAGCTTTAAAAGCATTGGATGCTTTATATGATAACCCTCAGGGTTCTGATACTGAAGAAGATGAAGCTGATGATGATGATTCATATGAAGAAGCCTCCAAGAAGAAAAAGAAAATGTTATCAAAGAAAAGGAAGGTTCCTCCTCCTCCAGCTCCTAAACCTAATCCAAATGTTGACACCCCTTATTACATTTTGCATAATGTTACTCTTTATAAGGGAATTCCTGCATGGATGTGGTTATCCAAGAACCAGCAGAAGGATAGGAAAAGAAGTAGGAGATATTCTCCACCCCCTGTTCACAGATATAGAAAGGATCCACCTCCTCCTCCTCCTCCAGCAGCTGGTGCCACTGGCTCTAGTTCTCAGAGATTTGCCCCCATGCAAACCTATCAGAGACATTCAGGGAGATCCTCTGGAAGCAGCCAGCAGAGGTAACCATCCTCAGGACATCAACATCAGCAGCAACAATCTCAGCAGCAGCAACATATGTCTGAAGATCAGAAAGCTGATAGTCCTAAAAGGCCTAACTCTCCTCCAATTCCATTTGAAGACCCTGAAACTGCCAACACTGCAAGAATGGCTAGATTCCAGGAACTTATTGGTCTATCATTGATCAATAAAGCCAAAGCTGAAGGTAAAGATATTTCAGGTTTTACAATAATGTCAAAGTATATAAAAGAAGAATTAAAAAGGTTTGACAAAGGCAACAAGCTCTTCAATGTTGATGATTATATGAAGCTCCATCCAAAAGCAGTTGTCCCCAGAGCTACATCACTAAAGATCATTGGGGAAGCTAACATGACTATGACTCAAGCTCAGGCTCTAGGTCCTAACAGAGAAATTGTCTTCAAAAAGCCAGGAGAGAAGACAACAGAAGACAAATCTTTGCAGAAAAATAAGAAGTAATCTTTATTTTTTTGTTTCAATTTCCTTCTGCATTTGTTTTCAAACTGTGCTATTTGTTTTAAACAAAGCCTATGTGTATGTATATCTGATGCATGTGTTAGTAATTCTCTGCCAGATATATTTCTTTTCTTGCTTTATTTTTCTGTTTTGAGTCTCTTAGTGACCTCACTCAAATTGGGGGAGATTATTGGATCCCTAGTTGATTTGGACTAGGTTCACTAGCTTAGGATGTGACCCAACCTGTATAGCCAGGGTCAATTTTGTGACCTAGAGTCTAGGGCAAGTCCTTAGAGTCAACTTCATATGGACCAGTTGTCAACAAGACCATCAGAGACTCCAGACTTAGAAGATTTCAAGCTTTGGTCGACGAACCACATTCTGAGCTCGACGAACTTGGACCTCAAGCTTATAACTTCTCAGGTCGACGAAGTCAACTTCTCAGGTCGATGAATTCAGTGCTCTGCTCGACGATTTCTGGTCGACGATTTGAATCCTTCTCAGTCAGAGACTTCTCAGATTCTAAGTCATCAATCATTCTTCGGTTGACGAAATTGGATCTCAGCTCGACAAATGATGATTCGCAGCTCGACGAATGAAGAATGTCAGTTCGACGAAGATTGTAGCAGAATTGACAAGATTCCCTTGAAGACAAATTATTATTGTCTGGTCGACGAACTCATCAGCTCAGCTCGACGATTCCTGTTCTTCGTTCGACGATTCCAGACTAGGTATTCTCCAGTTTCCCGTCCCTTTTCTCGGCGATGATTCCTGAGCAATTAATGCCAAATCTTCTCGGAATGTTACCGTTAGAACGCGCACTGATCATGGATTATTACATGCCGTTTTTCCATGGGACAGTTAGGGAAATCATTGATTGTCGCTTCCTTCCCAGGCCGATTGCATTTACTGCTCAAGTTTTCAAATTTTGAATGTTCTCCAGTCAGTAAAAAGTCAGAAAAGAAAGAGATTAAGGAGTACAATACACCAGACACACCAGACAGACATTGCACAGAAGAACAGTCTTATAGAAATCAAAAGTTCTACTGCAATCAGCCTAAACCAGAGAACAATTTCATCAAGAAGAAGAAGAAGAACATTCAATCACTATCAAGAGTCTTCTTCTTTCAATTCTCAGGACAACTTCAAAAGGACAACAAAAACTTTATCTGTCAATGAAGTTCCTGAAGCAATCTCTGGTCCAGGCACTCAAGCTTTTGAAGACCTGTCACCCTGAAGCAGTGCTCCAGAATTCCTGATCCCTTCAAGATCTCAGGGGGAGCAATCTGCTGAAATCAATCCACAAGTCTTCTCAGTTGTTATTGAGAAAGAGAAGGCCTCATCACCCCTTTTTCCATCCTCTGTATAGGGTTTTAATTCCCTTCAAAATTATTCATGGTTGCAAGTCTCCTACCAAAAGACTTGAGGTTTTGGTTTTTGAGCACCTGAACAAAAGCTCATTGGTGTCAGGCACCTGATCAAAAACCTGAGTGGATTCCTACCAGGGTGGTAGAAGAGTGGATGTACCCAGGTTGGGGAACCACTATAAATTTCTTGTGTCGTCTGGTCGCCCTATTTCTTTTGTTTTGGCTGTGTTGCTCTGTGATTTAATAGGTTGATGTGCTTATTTATTTTATTTACTGACCTGTTCACTTAGGAATACAACAAAAGTTGTAAAAAGTTGTTAGTAAGCAAAATACTCTATTCACCCCCCCCCCCCTAGAGTATTTCAGATCTAACTTGCACTTTCACCCTCAAAGGGCAAGCTCGCACCTGGTTTCATTCATTAAGAGAGGGGACCATTGATAATTTTGCGGAACTTGCAAGATAATTTCTGATCAGTTTTTCGCAAATCAGAGAATTGTTCGAGACCCCTCACATTTGTCTAGAATTCGCCAAAATGAAGGGGAATCCTTGAAGGTATTTTTTCGATTATTTACTGTAAAAGCCCGCCTGATTCTTGGGGTTGACCCAAAGCTCTTGAGGGGCGTGTTTCTTGGAGGACTTCGCCCTAGGGGTTTCTATTCAGCTCTCATGAGGGAAGCCGTACCCAGTTATCCGGATCTTGTTCTTCAAGTCAAGGCCCAGATAGCAGCCGTCAAGGCCATTGAAGCGCATCGCCAGTAATTTGAGGGCGGACAGAAAAGGAAGAATGGGCGGGAACAAGCCCCTGCAAGGTAAGAAGAGGGACGCCAGAAGGAGCACTGGAGTGATAAACATCAATAGGACCCGCCCAAGGAATGGGGGTCAGGGTCTGCCTCAAGAATACACTCCATTAAATACAACCCGCACTAACGTGATGTACGCAATGCAAGATGATCTAGCATTCCAACGACCAACAAGATCGCCCCTAAACCCGAGGGCCAACCAAACAAAATACTGTGAGTTTCACCACACAATCGGTCACACTACTGAGGAGTGTTCCGGGCTAAAAAAAATGAAAACCAGCGCCTTGTCCGTCAAAATATCGTCGGAAGATTTGTACAAGGACAAGTGCAAGGACAGCAGGCACAGTGTCAAGAAAGAAAGCAACAAAACACGCCGCAGGGGGCTCCTGGCGCCAGGTAAATGGTGGGTAACATCGAAACCATCGTCGGGCCCCCACCCCCTCTACACAGATATTTTCAGTAGGAACTACAGATGAAACTCGCAAGAATCTGGAACTCAACCTAGATTCCACTATCTCCTTCGGAGAAGAGGACCTCTAAGGGGTGCAGATTCCTCATCAAGATCGGCTTGTCATTAGCGCGGGGATAGGATATCCATGTTTCAACATTTAAAGAATTATAATAGACAATGGGAGTTCAATCGATGTTCTATTTTTACCCACTCTCCGTAGTAAGAAACTTACTTCACAGCACCTCAGTCCCGCTACAAGGCCCGTATAAGGCTTTGGAAGCCATCTGATTTCCGTTCAAGGAACAATTATCCTACCAGTGACATTGGGAGTATTCCCGAGACAGATTTCCAAAACTATCCAGTTCGTCGTCATCAACTTAAGTTCACCCTACAATGCCATCTTCAGAAGACCGGTCCAGTCAATCTTTGGGGCAAACCCATCAATTCCTCACCTATCCATGAAGTTCCCAACCCTAGGTGGCATAGGGGTTGTTCGCGGTAGTCAAGAAGCAGCCCGCGCTTACTACCTAAAACAGGCTCAGCCGGAAGTAACAACCGCATTTGAAGTCCGAGATATCAACTTGCACAACAAAACTATCGTACAACCTGAAAGCTCTTCATAAGGGAAGAAGACCTCGCACCAGCTGAGAGAAAGACTTTATTTTAACTATGTTTTTATATTTGTCCTTTTATTTTCTTAAACTGAGTGACGTAAAAGTTGCAGGTCATGACTCGCGCGGACTATCTTTGATTTAATCATATTGCATTATGTTTCCCTTATTTTTCTTCGGTCAGGCTAGGCCACTCCCCGAATCGAATACTTACATTCTCCAGTGAGCCTTTTTCAACCAGGATCGGACACTTTCAGATTGAATCTTTACATTCTCTGCAAGCCGCTTCTTCTGTCAGGCTAGGTCGTGCAACTAGATCGAATACTTACATTCTTCGGCAGTTGAATTGAATACTTACATTCTCCTTCGTTACTATAGGTCAACGCCTCGCCATCGTCAGGGCCTACCACCTTGCGGTTGCGCCGCCAGATCGAATACATATATTCTCCGGCAGTTTCACATCTAAACAAGTCGCTTACCGAATACGATCGGTCAAGTCATTCTGCATTTCGATCCAGTTTAACCGAGCCACGCTAGACTCGCATCTCGCTACACATTCCATGCCAAGGGACTCCCAGTCCTGCACCAACCGTTCATCATGAGCTTCTATCCAATTCCCATGCCCAAAGTATTTTCTACTCAAGGCATCTGCCACCACATTGGCTTTGCCTTGCGTATACTGAATCGCCACCTCGTAGTCTCCAAGGAACTCGACCCACCTGCGCTGCCGCATATTCAAGTCCTTTTGATCTAGGAGATACTTCAGCCTTTTATGATCCGTGAAGATCTCCACCTTCGCACCATAAACATAGTGCCGCCATAATTTCAACGCAAAAAATACCGCCGCCAATTCCAAGTCATGGACGGGGTAATTCATCTCATGAGGCTTAAGCTGCCTAGACCCAAAGGCTATCACACTGCCATGTTACACCAAAACGCAACCCAAATCGCATCCTGATGCATCACTGAAAATTTGAAATCCTTCGGTCCCTTTTGGTAGACTTAGGATTGGAGCCGTCATCAGCCTTTCCTTCAGGGTCTCAAATGCTTGACTGCACTCCTGAGTGCACACAAACTTCTGATCCTTACGAGTTAGTGATGTTAGGGGTAGAGCTATCCACGAATTTTCTATAGTACCCAGCTAGTGCAAGGAAACTTCGGACTTCCGCCACGGTCCTCAAAATCGGCCAATCTCTGATGGCTTCCACTTTTGTTGGATCTACCGCCACCCCATCCTCACAAATCACGTGGCCCAAAAATGCCACCTTCTCAAGCCAGAACTCGCACTTTGAGAACTTTGCATAAAGCTGGTTCTCTCTCAACACTTGTAAGACTACTCTCAAGTGAGTCTCATGCTCCACCTCCGATTTGGAGTACACCAGGATGTCATCGATAAAGACAACTAAAAAAGAGTCCAAGTATTTCCGAAATACTCGATTCATCAAATTCATGAATACGGATGGTGCGTTCGTCAGCCCGAACGGCATCACCGAGAATTCAAAGTGACCATACCTCGTATCAAATGCTGTCTTGGGTATGTCCTCGTCTCGAATTCGCAACTGATAGTATCCTGTCTTCAAGTCCAACTTTGAATACACCATCGACCCCACCAACTGGTCGAACAGGTTGTCTATCCGAGGAATCAGAAACTTATTCTTGACGGTCAATTTATTCAGCTCTCGGTAGTCTATGCACAGTCGCATACTACCGTCTTTCTTCTTCACGAACAACACCGGTGCGCTCCACGGTGAAGAGCTGGGTCTGATATACCCCTGCTCCAATAGTTCCTGTAATTGTACCTTGAGTTCAGCCAACTCTTTCGGTGCCATCCTAAACAGAGGACGTGACACCGGTCGTGCCTCTGGCACTAACTCAATTGAGAAATCAATCTCTCGCTGAGGAGGTGCTCCAGGAAGATCTTCAGGAAACACATCCTCGAACTCTGCCACCACTGTCACTTCCCCAAGTGATAACTTGGAAAGGCAAACCTCTAATAACGCTACAAGCGCTACTCCACCCTAGTTAACTACCCGCACCAACTGAATGGCCGAAATCAGGGAACAGACCACTCCATTAAGGCCCTCAAACTTTACTTCTGTTTGCCCTTCACTTCTTGGGGTCACCACCTTAGATAGGCAATCAATACTGGCACGCTGCTCCGCTAGCCAGTCCATTCCCAAAATCACATCAAACTCAGCCAACGGTAGGACTGCACATATCAACACAAAGTCAACTCCGCTTAGCTCCCAACAAATGCGCCCTTTCTTCCCGGTGGTCATGGATGACCCATTAGGCATGCACACCTTCAACTCTGCATCCGCCGGAAATGACTCAACTCCAATTCTCCGGATGATGCTTTCCGTAAGAAAGGAGTGCGACGCTCCCGTATCAAACAACACCCTAGCAGGGTATCCGAAAACTAACACAAAGCCTAAAACATAAACATCAAAAATAACAGTCTGAAAGTATGAAGCACAAGGTTAAACTTAAAATTCCTCATACCTGTCACCACATCGGGTTGGCGGATCGCTTCCTGTTGTCCAAGGTTGTAAGCCCTTGGTTGCACCGGTTGGAACCGAGAAGCGCTAGACTCCGCCATCTTCCCTTTCTCTGCGGCACTGGGGCCAGAGCGTACAGTCTGCTCCTGCCTTGCCTCCTGCTCCACACCTCCTTGGTTACAAAAACGAGCAATGTGCCCCACCTTACCACAATTGAAACACGTCAGCGGCCCCTTAGAGTGAGACCCCCCGGACGTCAACTTGCTTTTCTCACCGGACTTGTATGGGTAAGGCTTCTTCCTCCATCTATTCCCTTCGGACCTTCCTTGGGATTGATAAGGCTTTCCTTCTACTTTCTTGGGCGCAAAACCCTTACGACATTCGCTTTGCTCTAGATCACTCTCCAACATCCTGGCCACCTCAACCAACTCATTGAAACCATCTCTCTTCATGGAAATGAGGGGTTATCTTAGATTCTCCCTCAGCCCCTGATAGAAGAGGTTATCCCTATCCTCATCATCCGTCATGGTCGTTCCCGCGTAACGACCCAAACAAGTGAACTCCTGGACATACTCGTCCACCGTCTTGTCTCGCTGCACCAAGTGCAGAAATTGCCTCTAGAGGGCCAACCTCGTTGAAACAGGAATGTACTTCTTTAGGAAGCATCCCCAAATTCTTCCATGGACGGGGTGCGCCCGGGAAACTAGCGGCCACTATGGCACACCCACCACAACTTCGCATCTCCTTCCAACATAAAGGCCGCAAACTCAGATTTCTTCTCTTCTAGCATCTCTACCGCCCCCAGAAGCTCTTCAATCTGTGCCCACCAATCCTCCGCCTCAGTCAGAGTACCGACTCCTTTGAACACCGGGGGATGGAAGCTCAGAAAAGACTTCATCTGCCGGTCTCCATGCCCGACCACCACTCTTTCTGCCAAAGGCTCTACTCGCCTGGCTTCTCCGCCTGGCACGGCTGTCGCCGTATCCGGGGTAGCAGGAGTTGCTACCTGAGCAACAGGGGTTGCTACTTGAGCTGTCGCTGCAGCTTAGGCTGCCACCATTGCTTCTGCGAGCATGCGACAGAAGTCGGTCGGGTTTACACCTATGCCCAAAGGACCCTGAGCAGTAGCGATGCTCGCTGAAAGCTCTTCTCTTGGTCTCGACGTGCCCGCCTCGTTGCTTGCACTCTTAAGAAAAGCAAGGAAACAAGGAATCAGTCTTTAATCGCAAGACTCAAACACAAGGACACTCAGGGTCCCGCATTACTCCTATGTGGATAACGTCTATACGCACTGACCTTGAATCTAACCTCCCTCTGATACCAAATTGTAATATCTCCCCTGTAATGACCGTATAATATGGGTCCGGTAGGGGCCCCACAACATACAAATGCCACAACTTTAGCATTAAAAGATGATATAGCTACCCAATCTCAAAACTCATAAACAAACCACAGCGGAAACAGCAAAAACAGACTATAAGTTATCCACACATATTGGAGTATCGAAACGGCCTTAAGGACTTACAACAAAAGTGAGTCCAAAACTCAAATAATAACATCAGTCAACAATGTGCATAAGCACTCCTAGACTACCTCGGCATGCAAGCCGGAAAACAAATGCATCAAGCATACAATATCACAAAAGTAGAGTTAATGCAAAGCTTGTAACACTTCATGAGGCTTAGGCCTTTTTTGCCGGCGAGCTCGCTCCTACTTGCGATCCTTGCCCTATAAAAATTTGGTTGTAACGAGGGTCAGCAAAGGCTGACCTCAAACTGTGTAACAAGCACATCTCCTCCTGGCCGCCCCTAACGGACCTCGGGGTACCCCTCCAACCTGTAAGTCAGCACTTAGTATACCATATACATAAACAAGTAAAGCACTAAAAGATCAGGCTTGGATCTCTCAAACAACATGCACGTTTTCTCAAACAACATGCCTACTATGCAGCATGTATGCAAAACCCGGGCTTCACCCAAGGCACCCTATCACGTATGCATCTAGCACATCATCAATCATCCGGGTACTTCCAATTTCCCCAGTGGCTTTAAGACTCAAACAACAGGGTACTGCATTTCCCCTAATGATATACAAGCCACCACACGGAACTCTTGCCAAGGCCCCAACCGCTCATGGTCTCAGACCCGGGCTTGCCTGCAAGCTCTGACTTTTCATGTCAGGATTCCGTCTAACACACTGACCGATTCTAAGAACCCTTGCCGGACCCCACCCGCTCATGGCCTCAATGCCCGGGCTTGCCCCATGCTTGGCGTTCTCGCCAGTCTCACGGAAGGGGATTAGTCTCGCCGGGACACTCTCCATGCATGACTTGCACGCCACGGGATAGCCAGCCGACCACGGAGACAAAGTCACACCTTGGCACATTACAATCCAATATCATTTACACACTAATCCCTCATTTTTACTGCAACGTGCCCGCGCACCAAGGAAACCATCTAATACCAATGCGGACATAGGCGGACCTACCATAGGCCCAGTGTGGGCGGCCACCCACACTGAAAATTTTTTTTAATGAACTAGTATTTGCCACGGTTAAAAACCGTGGAAAATACCCATACCCATACGCATGATACTGGTGTGTCGACACCAGTGTGTGTCGACACACCATGGTGTCGACACACCAGGGTGTGTCGACACACCATGGTGTCACACACCAGGGTGTGCCGACACACCAGGGCGTGTCGCCACACTAGTGTCGACACGCCCTGGTGTGTCGACACGCCCTGGGGTGTCGACACGCCCTGGTGTGTCGACACGCCCTGGTGTGTCGACACGCCGTGGTGTGTCGACACGCCCTGGTGTGTCGACACGCCCTGGTGTGTCGACACGCCCTGGTGTGTCGACACACCCTGGTGTGTCGACACACTCTGGGAGTGTCGACACACTGGTGTCGACACACCTAGGTGTGTCGCACACTCTGGTGTGTCGACACGCCCTGGGTGTGTCGACACACTGGTGTCGACACACCTTGGTGTGTCGACACTCGACAAACCCTATTTTGCATACATGTAATTATTTTGCATACATGTAATTTGGGTTTGCTTTGTTCACATTTTTACAGATTAAAGTGATTTTCAATATTAGTAGGGTGCCGACCCAGCTTCGCCATTTTCGCGCTGTGATCTTGCCCTAGCCCGCCGCTGCTGCTCCGCACTACACAGTCTCCACCTGCCGATCGCTGCTGCTCCGCACTCTGCATAACAAAGGAGAAGTCGGTTCTTCCTAGCAGGTTTGATTTCGATTTTGCCCTAGTTCTCGATCTAGACGTAGTTTTGATTTCTTTAGGAATTATTTATTCATTCATCTAGCATAGCTTGATTCATTTGATGTCAACCTTTCAGAGCATAGATCTGAAGCAAGTGATTTGTTGGAGGCTATGCAATGTTTTCAATTTGTATTTTTGACTCACTTAATGAAAACCATATTAGGGATTACCAATGAATTGTCGCAAGCGTTACAAAGGAACGATCAAGATCTTATAAATGCTATGACTCTTGTCAAAATTTTCAAAATACGACTACAAGCAATGCGAGATAATGGATGAGATTCTATATTACGAGAAGTAACTACCTTTTGCCAAAAAATGATATTATTGTTCTAAGTATGGAAGACAAATTTGTAGCTCGAGGGAGATCAAGACGCAGATCAGAGGACAATACAAACCTTCACTTCTATCGTGTTGAATTATTTTATGCAGTTATTGATCTACAACTTACCGAGCTAAATTGTCGATTTGATGAAGTGAACACGGGATTGCTTATATGTATGGCATGTTTAGATCCAAGTAATGACTTTTCGGCTTTTGATAAGCAAAAAATAATTCAATTTGCTGAGTATTATCCGTTGGATATTTCTCCAATTAATATAATGGAACTTGATAATCAACTGGAAAGTTATATTTTAGATGTTCGCTCAGACAGAGAATTCTCAAATGTGAAAGGGCTTGGAGGATTAGCTCAAAAGTTAGTACAATTGAAGAAGGATGTTCTATACCCATTGTTGTATTTGCTCATAAAGTTGGCACTATTATTACCTGTTGCAACTGCAAGTGTAGAAAGAGCTTTCTCTGCAATGAAGATTATCAAAACATCATTACGCAATCGGATGGGTGATGATTGGATAAATGATTGTCTAGTAACATATATTGAAAAAGATATCTTTTCCTCCATCGACAACAAAGTTATCATGGAATGTTTCCAGAACATGAAGCATCGAAGAGGAGTGTTATAATCAAGTATGTAATCTTATTTTTTAATTAAAAATGTCTTAATTTAAATATTTTTTTGCAAATTTGTAGTAATTTTTTATCGTACATATCAAAATTTTTTATCGTTATTTTATTGAACGCCCCCACTGAAAAATTTTGATGGATCCGCCCCTGAATGCGTAGCTAACCTTATCCACCAAGGAAACCATCTACCGTCATTGGGGAGCTAACATTGTTCGGTTCTGGCTACACGTACTCACTCGAGAAAAGGGGAAAAACACAAACATCACAAACGGCATCTCGCCTCAACAGATTTCTACAAAATCCTTAGATCTCGTATGCAACATCACCGGGTCGGACTAACGGTCGCGACCACGGCTTCACCCGCAATGCCTAATCCACTAACGGAGCGGATCTCTAATGCAAAAACATGTCGGGGACGGACTCAATCGACCCAGAGGTTCCTCTTGAACCTTGGCGACCTAAACCTCTCTCATTTGAGAGTTTGGTGCCCAAAAACTAGAAAGAAAAGGTGCTAAAACACGCACCCTAAAACCAAGAGGAGAAGTGTCGTTACCTTACGACCCCTCTTCCTAGCCATGAAAACTTAGCCGGATGAAAACCTTCGCAACGGTCTTGCCTCCACGAATCTGGACTCGGCTCGCGATTTGGAGCTCCAAAGCTTCACCGGCGTCTGGATCTCTCTTTCTCCTCCTTCCTTGCTCTCCCCTTTCTCTAGAACTTAGAAAGAGAGTATTAGATGAAGAATGAGGGTTTCCAAACCCTATTCCCGGACTTAACTCAACAAGGACAGCCCTGGACCATCAGATCCCAAAAGAAGGAAACGGACGGGCACGATCCGAACTTAAAATCAAAACACCTGGGCCGAACACGGCTTATGACACGCCCGTGTCCAAGGCTGTGTACCTCAATCGATGCCGAAACCGTCGCACCCAAAATATGACACGGGCACTAGACACGCCCTTGTCAAACGTGACACGCCCGTGTCACCCAGTACACGCCCGTGTGCCTGGACGTGTTCCTCCATCGACACAGGCCCAAACATAACCCGAGGAGAACACGGGTAGAAGACACGCCCGTGTCCCAGTGGACACGCGTGTGTCAAAAGCGAACACGCCTAGGCTCCAGGCCATGTTTATCCCTTCACACGGCTCGGCTAACACCCCGAGCAGGACACGGCCTGGGACACGCCCGTGTCTCAGGCCGTGTTCGAAGTCTCGACGATCGTCGACTGCATTTTTGTCGACTTCGCGAAACATTCGTCGAACACGCACACGCAAGGCCTTGGACACGCCTGTGTCCCAGGCCGTGTTCACTGTCTCAACACATCGTCGAGCACAGTTTGTCGACTCGAACACGACATGGCCATGGACACGCCCGTGTCCTAGGCCGTGTTCACTCTCTCTGTAACGCCCCGAAACTCAAAAGAGCGAAGGGGGACGTTTTGGGCCAGTTTGGGTTCTGGCTGCAGGCACACGGCCTGGGACACGGGCGTGTCCCGGGGCGTGTCAAGCCTGTGTCGACACTAAGACGGGGTATCGACACTTTGGTCTTGAAATTGTGTCGAGACAAGGCACACGGCCTGCGACACGGGCGTGTCGCAGGGCGTGTCGACCCGTGTCGACACTTAGCCGCGAAGTCGTCGAGTTTTACTCGACGATTCGTCGATAATGGGCACACGGCCTGCGACACGGGCGTGTCGCAGGGCATGTCGACCCGTGTCAACGATCGTCCCGTGGAGTCGTCGAGATTCACACGACGATCGTCGAGACAAGGCACACGGCCTAGGACACGGGCGTGTCCAAGGCCGTGTCATCAAGTCGTCGATCTTCACTCGACGAAGTGTCCCGTGTACACGGCCTGGGGCCCAGGCGTGTCAAGGTGACACGGGCAAGGACACGGGCGTGTCCTAGAACCCGTGCAGTGCTCGGGTTGAAAATGGGGAAAAATCATGGGGTACACGGCCGGCCACACGGTCGTGTGAGGTGGAACACGGGCGTGTCAGCTCGAACACGGGCGTGTTCGATACCCGTGTGAGGTTCCAGGTGATTCGATTTTGACGGCGAATGCGGCACACGGCCCTGGACACGGGCGTGTGCCAGGCCGTGTTCGGCCCAGATTGGGCATTTCAGTCCCGAATCGAAGCCGTTCATTTCTTTGACTGAAGATCCAACGGCTGGGGGTTGTTCCTGAAGGGATATACTCGGGTTTTGACTTAGAAAACCCTTACTTTTCTTCACTTGTTCTCTTTCTAAATCCTTGGAGAGAGAGGAGAGCTAAGGGAAGAAGAAGGAGCTAGATCCGCCATTGGAGGAGCTTCGGAGCTCCGAATCGCAAGCCGACTCCGGATCCACGGAGGCAACGCTAGTGCGGTGATTTCCATCTGATTACTTTGCAATGGCGCCAAAGAGGAACGCAAGGGTAACGGTCCTCATCTTGAGCGTGAATAGCTCTCTTTCTTTGCATAGGAAGCCCGCTCTCGCGAGTTTGCGGAGAGTTCGAGGCATTCCTTCGGGTAGATATGTGTAGTCCCCGTTGTGTAGAGTCCGTAAGCGAGAACGGACATAGGCATGATGTGTGAAGCCTACCCGGACATGTTAGTCTGGATCGGTGATGTTGCATTGCATAAGGCCGGAGAAGACTCCGCGCTATTGGTTGTTTTTCGGGTTTTCTACGCGGTAGACTACAGCAGGGAGCCTTGGGGACTAACCCAAAGGTGCACCCGGAAAACTGGGCGGATACGAGATCTTGCCAACTTGGTGGCCTGAGAGATAACTTGAACATAACGGGGTTATGTGAATTGCGATAGAATGGGACTCGGTGAAAGTTTGACCCGCGCAAATGGCTTAAATTGTCGTTGCGATGTGAGCACGGGTTAGATGGAACCATACCCGCTCTATGTCGTTCAGTTAAAGAGACCTAAGGTTACGTGGCACTTGCCGTTGGCATAGATGTGAGTCTTCGGCGGTCAATGGCTTAAATTGACGTGACCCATGCCAAGAAGACAAATTGCTCATAGGTTTGGCCGTCTAAGTGGCGGTGGTGAGTCCGGAATGTTAATGGCTTTAATTGACGTGACATCGACCGGTTCACCGAGAATGTGCCCTGAGTGCACGGGGCGTGTGGCCGTACGATCCAACGTCTGTGATGTTATGGCTATGGTTATAAACTACTCGCTTATGCTAATGAAATGCAGGGAAGGAGCATCGCCGCCCCGAGTTGGGGGCGGGATCGTTATAATTTGGTCAGCATTGCTGACCGTTGTCTTGTTTTGCCACCGTGTTGTGGTATGTTGCTTGCAGGTGCAGCTGGACCAAGCGGTCAATAGCGGGCTAAAGCCCTTTTTGCGAAGCCGGCCCTCGAAGGCCCAAGTAGAAGTGTTTACTGTTTTATTCATGTATGACCGGCCTGCGCGCCGTGGTTTGTAAAACATGTAATATTCAAGTGAAACATTTTGTAAGGCCTTAAGGCTTGTTTTGAGTATTTTGTATAACATTCCTATTTTGTATTAGTGGACATTCGTACTTTGATGCTGGGTTCTTGTTGACAACTTTATAAACTGCTTCCGCTAGAATGCTCTGTGTAGGACGTTGAGATTGGTTGGATGGTTTCCATAAGTAACCACCCGGTCTGTCTGTGGTTTATGGCGTCGGGCCCCGGCAGAACCTACTGCTATATGCTATGCGACGGATAGGGGGTGTTATAATTTGGTATTAGAGGGAGGTTTCGATCCTCCGACCTGTGGGTTATGGGCCCCGGCCGAACCTACTGTTATATGCTATGCGACGGATAGGGGGTGTTACAATTTGGTATCAGAGGGAGGTTTCGATCCTCCGACCTGGGATAGGGGGTGTTACTGCTATATGTTATGCGACGGATAGGGGGTGTTACAATTTGGTATCAGAGGGAGGTTTCGATCCTCCGACCGGTGAGGTGTTTGAGCCTCCTCCTTCGTATGAAACCGTTAGAAGGATCGTAGAAGCGGTGTTCGCTGTGACGGGTGCACAGCTTGGAGGAAATGTACAACCCTGCGCCCCTGTTGTGGCTTCAACGCCGGTGGGCGCGATGCAGCAGATGACCTTTGGTAGACCTTTGGGGTAGCAGCTGAATATGCATTTAGTGCAGGGAGCGCACACGGTTGAGGAATATTTGCAAGCATTTCTTCTGATAAGTCGCTACCCATGCTTCGAGTTGGATAACGAGCAAACTACAGTCGATAGATTTTATAATGGCCTGCGTGCCGAGTGACGAGTTCTACTGCTAGTACCGAAGTTATTGGGGTTCCGAGCCTTGGTGGAATCAGCTGGATCATTGGAGGCAGAGTTGAGGAAGACCCTCCCGATGCCAGCGACCATGGTATCGAACTATACAAACCCCATAAGAGCTGCATCTGGCAGAATGCTGGAGAAAGGGGTTATGAAATCGACTAGTAAAGCTACTTACACTTGTTATACTTGTGGAAAGAAAGGGCACTTTGCCCGAGACTGTTGGAATGGTGCTCAGAAGGGTAAGAAACCTATGTCAGGAGCAGTCAAGGATGTTAGTGCAAAGGAAACGGCATTCAAAGTGCCGAACACCTCAAAGTCTGTATATCGAAAATGGTATAAGAAGCATAGGACTTCGGGTCCAGCTCCTTCTGGTACTTCTGGGGCGACTACGGGTCAGACCCCGGGCACATGTTTCAGCTGTGGCGAGCTGGGGCATTATGCTCGTGAGTGCCTAAAGCCCTGGTGGAAGCACGCCGTCGTGACGACAGGTATGGTTTAAAGATAGTTTTGCCGTAAACACTTGTCGCCCTTGTGCATGTTAGCTTAGAACTACTGGTGTTAAGCCTTGTTATGACTTTCTTTATCTGCGAGAGCACCGTTCGTTTAGGGAGCTTCGCATTCCTTGGTTAGGAATTATACTGTGCGTCGGAGTACCTCCTTCGATGCTAAGAGACAAATTGGATGCATCATAGTCCAATGGTGCTCATTGTGTGCGGGTAGAATTGGTTGCGCTTAGTTTTGGATCGGGAATCAGGAGTTCGATCTGCAAGCGTCGTTACTACCGCTAGGGGAGTTCGACGTAATATTTGGCATGGACTGGCTCTCAGAGCAGCAAGCCTATATTGATTGCGGTAGTAAGGAAGCCAAGCTGGGAGCTAGTCGTGAGACGACCTTTACGGGCTTGAAGAGGTCGAGCAAGATGTTGGCATCTGCTCTTCGGGTGGTGTAGGCGGTTTGTGCTAGTGTAGAGCTGTTCTGTATGCTAGTGGAGGTTGCAAAGCCGAAACCCGCGTTGGTTAATATTTCAGTGATATCGGAATACCCTGATGTGTTCCCCGCAGATCTTCCTGGAGCCCCGCCTCAGCGGGAGATAGATTTTATGTTTGAGCTAGTACCAGGTGCAAAGCCTGTGTCACGCCCTCCTTATCGGCTAGCGCCTAAGGAAATGGCGGAGCTGAAGGTGCAACTTCTAAAAGTTGTTGGAGCAAGGGTATGTGCGTCCAAGTCCTTCGCCTTGGAGCGCACCGACCCTCTTTATTCAGAAGAAGGATGGAAGGTTGAGGCTGCGTATTAATTATCGGGAGGTCAACAAGTTGACGGAAAAGAGCAAGTACCCAATCCCAAGGATCGATGATCTTTGTGATCAGTTAGTAGGGTCAACGGCGTACTGTAAATAGATAAGGGAGAGTTATATCCCTAAGATAACGTTCAGTACAGGACACGGGCGCTACGAGTTTACGGTCATGCCGTTTGGACTGACTAATGCTCTGTCGATGTTCGTGGATTTGATGAACAGGACCTTCCGGGAGTACTTGTACCATTCTGTGATCGTCTTCGTCGACGATAGTCTGGTGTACTCGCAGAGTAAGGAAGATCACTTCAAGCATCTTCTTTTGGTTTTGAGACGATAAGGAAGAATCAGTCATATACCAAATTCTCGAAGTGCGAGTTTGGTCACCCTCAGTGGTGTCCTCGGTCTTGTAATGAGTAAGGAAGGTATTGCAGTGGATCCGACGAAGATTGTTGCGATACGAGAGTGGCCTGAGCTTGCTACGGTAGCGGAAGTCCGGAGTTTTCTGGAGCTTGCCGGCTACTATAGGCGCTTCGTGGAGAACTTCTCGCAGATAGCGTTACCTCTCACTACTTTGACGAGGAAGGAGCATAAGTTCTTTTGGACGCCGGAGTGCGCGCGAGCTTTTGAGGAGTTATAATGTCGGTTGACTACGGCGCCTGTGCTGACTTCACCGAGTGGAACCGAAGGCAATGAGACTTATAATGATGCTTAGGGCAGCGGTTTGGGTTGCGTGCTACTGCAACACGGAAGCGTAATAGCGTATGGCCGTGAGTTTTGCCTTGAAGCTATGGAGGAATAATTGTATACGGTGTGAAAATGGATCTCTACGCCGGTCACAAGAGCGTGAAGTATCTGATTGATCAGAAGGATCTGAATATACGGCAGCGTAGATGGATGGAGTTCTTAGGAGACTATACATTCAAGATCCACTACGCGCCTGATAAAGGGAATGCGGTTGCTGACGCGGTGAGTCGCCAAGCCCCAGCTCGAGCCAATTGGCTATCGGTGCATGTTGAGCGGTTGGTGCGAGAGTTGGAGGCGTTGGGGATCGTTTGTGTGGACAAGCAATCAAGTGCTGAAGCAGTTCTGAATTGGACTGAAGTCCAATATGACCTGGCTGATCGTATTCGGCAGGCTTAGGATATGGATGCTCATATGAAGCAGTTCATGGTAGAGGCTCTGGATGGGTCAAATTCCCAATTCGTCGTGGAGGACGAATTGCTTTGGAGAGACGGTCGTTTGTGCGTCCCAAGTGTGGGCAATTTGCGGGTGGAGTTGTTGTACGAGGCATACCATACCAAGTACTCGATTCACGCGGGGAGCACGAAGTTGTACCGTGATGTGAAGAAACTGTGTTGGTGGCCGGGTTTGAAAAAGGATGTGGCGCTATACGTAGCGAAGTGCCAAACCTGCGCCTTGGTAAAGGCGGAGTGCCAAAAGCCGGGAGGATTTCTTAAGTCCTTGCCTATTCCGGAGTGGAAATTCGACGACATCTCTATGGACTTTGTGCACGGTTTGCCAAGGTCGAAAAAGGGGAACGACGCCATTTGGGTGATCGTGGATCGATTAACGAAGGTGATACATTTTATTCCGCATAGGAAGGATGATCCGGTGGAGAAGTTAGCAAAGCTTTATGTGGATAACATAGTACGGCTTCATGGTGTGCCCCGCAGCATCGTGAGTGACCGAGATGGGCGGTTCACGTCCAATGATTGGAGGCTGGTGCAACAAATGTTGGGAACAAAGTTGAAATTCAGCACAGCCACCCATCCGCAAACGGATGGGCAGACCGAGAGGGTCAATAGAACCATGGAAGACATGCTCCGCATGTGTGTCTTGGATTTTGGGAAGCAATGGGAATACCACCTTTATTTGGTGGAGTTCGCATACAACAACAGCTACCAAGCGAGTATTCAGATGGCGCCCTTCGAGGCCCTATATGGTATAAGATGTCGCACGCCGTTGTCTTGGTTAGAAACGGGTGAGTCAAAGTTGTATAAGCGATCGGAAGTGGAGGAGGCTACTTCTTTGGTGAGAACCATTCGGGAGAGGTTGCTTATCGCTCAGGACCGACAAGCAAAGTACTATAATGCCAAGCACAGGAATGTGGAGTTCGCTGTGGGCGATTATGTATACTTAAAGATCAAGCCGTTCAAGGGTGTCTCGCGGGTGCGATGATTGAAAAAGCTAAGCCCGAGGTACCTTGGACCGTTTGAGGTTCTGGAGCGAGTTGGTGAAACGGCCTATCGGTTGAAGCTTTCAGTGGAGCTTAGTGGTTTACACGATGTATTCCATATTTCGGTGCTTCGGAAGGCGGTGCAAGAGCCTACGCAAGTGATCGCGATTGATCAAGTGCCGGTGGATAGTGGGCTAACGACAAAAGTCAAGCCCGTGCGGATCAAGGACTCGGAGGTCAAGCGGCTATGCAATAAAGAGATCAGGATGGTCAAGGTCTGGTGGGACAATTGCGGTCGTGAGGAGCTCTCTTGGGAGCGAGAGCAGACTATGCTTGACGAGTATCCGGAGCTGTTCCGCTCAGGTACAAGTTTTGTTTTTGTATGCCTTTCCTTATGTAATTTCGTGGGCGAAATTCTTTTAAGAGGGGGAGAGTTGTAACGCCCCGAAACTCAAAAGAGCGAAGGGGGACGTTTTGGGCCAGTTTGGGTTCTGGCTGCAGGCACACAGCCTGGGACACGGGCGTGTCCTAGGGCGTGTCAAGCCTGTGTCGACACTAAGACGGGGTATCGACACTTTGGTCTCGAAATTGTGTCGAGACAAGGCACACGGCCTGCGACACGGGCGTGTCGCAGGGCATGTCGACCCGTGTCGACACTTAGCCGCGAATTCGTCGAGTTTTACTCGACGATTCATCGAGAATGGGCACATGGCCTGCGACACGGGCGTGTCGCAGGGCGTGTCGACCCGTGTCGACGATCGTCCCGGGGATTCGTCGAGATTCACACGACGATCGTCGAGACAAGGCACACGGCCTAGGACACGGGCGTGTCCAAGACCGTGTCATCAAGTCGTCGATCTTCACTCGACGAAGTGTCCCGTGTACACGGCCTGGGGCCCAGGCGTGTCAAGGTGACACGGGCAAGGACACGGGCGTGTCCTAGAACCCGTGCAGTGCTCGGGTTGAAAATGGGGAAAAATCATGGGGTACACGGCCGGCCACACGGCCGTGTGAGGTGGAACACGGGCGTGTCAGCTCGAACACGGGCGTGTTCGATACCCGTGTGAGGTTCCAGGTGATTCGATTTTGACGGCGAATGCGGCACACGTCCCTGGACACGGGCGTGTGCCCGGCCGTGTTTGGCCCAGATTGGGCATTTCAGTCCCGAATCGAAGCCGTTCATTTCTTTGACTGAAGATCCAACGGCTGGGGGTTGTTCCTGAAGGGATATACCCGGGTTTTGACTTAGAAAACCCTTACTTTTCTTCACTTGTTCTCTTTCTAAATCCTTGGAGAGAGAGGAGAGCTAAGGGAAGAAGAAGGAGCTAGATCCGCCATTGGAGGAGCTTCGGAGCTCCGAATCGCAAGCCGACTCCGGATCCACGGAGGCAATGCTAGTGCGGTGATTTCCATCCGATTACTTTTCAATGGCGCTAAAGAGGAACGCAAGGGTAACGATCCTCATCTTGAGTGTGAATAGCTCTCTTTCTTTGCATAGGAAGCCCGCTCTCGCGAGTTTGCGGAGAGTTGGAGGCGTTCCTTCGGGTAGATATGTGTAGTCCCCATTGTGTAGAGTCCGTAAGCGAGAACGGACATAGGCATGATGTGTGAAGCCTACCCGGACATGTTAGTCTGGATCGGTGATGTTGCATTGCATAAGGCCGGAGAATACTCCGCGCTATTGGTTGTTTTTCGGGTTTTCTACGCGGTAGACTGCAGCAGGGAGCCTTGGGGACTAACCCAAAGGTGCACCCGGAAAACTGGGCGGATACGAGATCTTGCCAACTTGGTGGCCTGAGAGCCAACTTGAACATAACGGAGTTATGTGACTTGCGATAGAATGGGACTCGGTGAAAGTTTGACCCGCGCAAATGGCTTAAATTGTCGTTGCGATGTGAGCACGGGTTAGATGGAACCGTACCCGCTCTATGTCATTCGGTTAAAGAGACCTAAGGTTACGTGGCACTTGCCGTTGGCATAGATGTGAGTCTTCGGCGGTCAATGGCTTAAATTGACGTGACCCATGCCAAGAAGACAAATTGCTCATAGGTTTGGCCGTCTAAGTGGCGGTGGTGAGTCCGGAATATTAATGGCTTTAATTGACGTGACATCGACCGGTTCACCGAGAATGTGCCCTGAGTGCACGGGGCGTGTGGCCGTACGAGCCAACGTCTGTGATGTTATGGCTATGGTTATAAATTACTCGCTTATGCTAATGAAATGCAGGGAAGGAGCATCGCCGCCCCGAGTTGGGGGCGGGATCGTTATAATTTGGTCAGCATTGCTGACCGTTGCCTTGTTTTGCCACCGTGCGGTGGTTTGTTGCTTGCAGGTGCAGCTGGACCAAGCGGTCAATAGCGGTCTAAAGCCCTTTTTGCGAAGCTGGCCCTCGAAGGCCCAAGTAGAAGTGTTTACTGTTTTGTTCATGTATGACCGGCCTGCGCGTCGTGGTTTGTAAAACATGTAATATTCAAGTGAAACATTTTGTAAGGCCTTAAGGCTTGTTTTGAGTATTTTGTATAACATTCCTATTTTGTATTAGTGGACATTCGTGCTTTGATGCTGGGTTCTTGTTTACAACTTTATAAACTGTTTCCGCTAGAATGCTCTGTGTAGGACGTTGAGATTGGTTGGATGGTTTCCATAAGTAACCACCCGGTCTGTCTGTGGTTTATGGCGTCGGGCCCCGGCCGGACCTACTGCTATATGCTATGCGACGGATAGGGGGTGTTACACTCTCGACACTTCGTCGAGCTCAAATTGTCGACCTCCCGAGCTCTTCGTCGAACCCGACCCAGACACGGCCTGGGACATGCCCGTATCTCTGGCCGTGTGCCCCTCTCCATGACCCAAATTGGGCTCTGAACACCGTCCGACACTCTTTCGAATTTTGGGGCGTTACACTGGGCTAACCGAGCTAAGACTGTACTCAAATCCAACAACTTTAAGTGAAAAGCCAAAGTTTGGTTGGTATTTATTAACACAAGTATTCTGCTATCGAAGCATCTGATTCAGGAATCGTTTCCTCTAACACTACTAATATATTGTATTCTACGAGGAATAAAGATAAACGTAGGACGGATGATAGCAGACCAAATTCGGGAAACGGGAAGGCCAAAGTCGGCCGACAGTTGTGGTTCCCAACTCTTATAACCTCTCTTTGTCGAAATACTGGTGTGAGCGAAAGGGATACCAGCGTTACACCAGTGAAACATCATATTACTCACACCATCATTTACACAAATATCAAAATCTCTTCAGAGCACAATTTGGTCAAATACAAATCTACACTGTGGCCCTCTACCTCTACAACCAAACCGACACAGTCTACACAGCTCTCAGCGGACTCTCAGCAAGACATGACCAAAATCATGGAGTATTTGGAACACCTCACGGAGTATCAACGATGTCATCACAATGTTGTCATGGCCCAATTAAAGACTATGAGTAAAAATCAGTTAAGCTTATTATGACATGCCCAACTCCCGATTGGTGACCAATCTCCACCATTCCTTTCACCATTCGATGTCGATGGTTACATGCTTAATGCTCACGATAAACAAACAGATCCCTCGGTTGAAGATGTGTCGGATGACAAAGAGATGTTCGGAGAAGACGATGAAAGTGATGATGATATGGCAAGTGACGAAAGCGTTAATGACGAAGAGGACGACGAGAGTGGAAAATGAGGAGCTTCAGCTTCTTGGGTTATCTGACTTAATATTTTGCTACTATGTGTTGGCTTGGTAGTTTTATTAGTATTTTGTTATGATTTTGGACATATATGCACTATTGGTTTAAATTTTGCCTAACATGCATCTTAATCTAATATGAACTATGATTCGGTTTGTTAGTTTTATCTGATCTATCCTTTATCTGATTTGCATTTCCGGATTGCAGTTCTATGCTTATTGGATATTTTTTTGTTATACACTAATAGTTATTGTCTCTGGTGTATCAAATTTTGATTTGGTTTGTGCTTGTTAGTTAACATCTATTTGTTTGCTGGTACTGGGCCCTTTTAAATATGTACTTGAGGATGGAATTAACTCATATCCATTAGCATATGCGAATTATCGCACTATATGGAAAATACTATTTTTAATCTAAACTTGACGACTAGTTCCTTTTGCCTTTTTTGTTTATGTTCATGCAGGATATCTCTGAGCTTACAGTTTTGATTAATTTTTGAACCGTAATTATGACTTAACATAAGTGGATGAACATGAGGAGAGGAATAGATGCTTTGGTCTGCACACTTCAGGGAAGTTAATTAGCCCTATGGCTTTTATTTCAACATATTTTATTTCATTCGTCAAATTGTAGACATCACCTGAATTAGGGAATAATTAATGACAAAGCTTTGTTAGGGACTAGCAAAGGCCTTGGTGTGAGGGTGTGCGAATTAACCTTCATCAATTGAGTGGAGAATAACTTATTGAATTTCATTTAGGGATCCTTACTCTTAGTTCACATTATGCAATTTTAAACGATTGGTTCATTGGTCAAACCTAAAAGTTTAAAATCTTGCTTATGAAGATAATAAGATATGTTAGAGCTCCATGTCGTATTTCCACTAGGCACATTATTTCTTAAAAATATTTGCGCCCTACAAATTAATTATATTAATTTCCAAACATAATGAATGAGGGGTGAACAAGAACTGAGTCGATGATGTAAGTTAAGACATTGAGCTTAAGTAGTTAATTGATAAAGATGATTAAGGACACCTTTATATCATCTATAGCCTCTTTGAGCTTGAGTCTTGTCATTTTGATCTGTATTATCTTTGTATAATTTTCCTAAATTTCCTCTAGTTATTTATTAATAAGATTTCCAACTATGGTGTGATAAAAAAGGGGCGTTAAAAAAATTTTTATCATAGTGATGTGTGGCCTGAGTGTGTGTACACCTACCTGGAATGATCCCTAATATGGTTTAAAAAATGAAAATGAAAATGTGTGTGAAAATGTTATAGTGATATATAGCCTGAGTATGTGTACACCTACTTGGAATGATCCCTACTATGGTCTTTTGAAAAAAAATCGATGATTGTGAAAATAACCCCATAGTAGGTATAAATATTAAGAATGTTTTCTAGGGAAATATCTCGACCAAATCAAAATTGATTCACAAATACCTAATCAAGCCAAAGCCCATCATATTTCAAGTGCTTATGATTTTATTTCAACAACCAAAACTCCTGTGGAGGCTAACTCAAAGACTTAGCTTATTTTTAGCTCTCATATCTATGAGGAAATTTCATGAGTTAAGTTGTTTGAGAGTGGATAATTCTAGGGAATAGCACACACAACAATAGGAAATTATATGGAGCTTTAACCTATATCGAACTAATGAATCTATACAATCTTGAAATCTCAATGATTGATCCATTTACCAATTATTATTGCAAGTCACTCAATTAGTCCTGTTTTGTTCAAGAGCTAGTAAGGAGAGTTGAACTGGCAGTTTGATAAATATTTGTCCAGTCAATGAGGTGCAATGTTTAATCTTTGCTAGGGGCTAACAAAGGTTTATGTGTGAGGGTGTGATAACTTCACACAAAGAAAGTTATCTTGTGCGTCAATTCGTCTCATTTTGGCTAATTTATTTGAAAAATATTGATAAAAAGCGTATGAATATAAGTAAATCATTTTTGTGATAAAATTCAGGTAATATTGATATTTTAACTTATTTTTATGATAGGAAATTATGAAAAAATAAACTTTTACAGTCGATGTTAAGCATAAAGAGCATTCAGGAAATATTGCAGAAAATTTACAGGAGTTTTGAAATAGTTTTTGCTGAAAAATATATAGGAAACAAATTTGATGTAACAAATAAAAAATTGTTGCAACCAATCTGCGAAATTTAATTTCAAATTTCTGAAAGTATTCAAAAATGACAGTTATGGAAATGAAAGGAGGTTTTCTTTTTAGAAATCCTAGAGCCCATATGGGGCATGTACAACCATAAATAATGGGGAGAAGTAAAATAAAGCATCTTTTTGTCATTTTGGATAAGGGAAGAGATCCAGACTACGGTTTCTTGACAGGAGAATCTACATTTCAACCACTAGAGAGGGTAAATTCGAATTTCAAACGCCATGTACTGTAAATATCTCTAATTTTGCTGCGTTTTATCTCCGCTATGAACTAAAATCTCCAAGTCTTGTATGGAGAGTGTACTATGTGTGTTTTGGTGGTGAATCTCTTATGTTTGAATTTGTTTGATAATTTATCTTAGTGGAACTTTTGAATTTGGTATTGAAACTTTTAAGTTATGCTTTTATCTTCTATTGCGCTGCAAGAATCGAGAGATGAGTGACACATTATTAGTTTGAAGGCTATCTTATTGCACCGCAAGAATCGAGAGACGAGTGGTGTGAATTTTTAGCTTAAAATTTCTACTTTTATACAGCGTTTTGAGATTCGAGAGAAGAGAAGTGTAAGTGTTCTTAAGTTCGCTACGGTTTAGGGAGGAGAAAGAAATTTTCTTTTCTTACTAGTAACTCTAATTTTAATTCTTCGCAATATCCTTCATTCTATCTAAGTTAGAGATGACTAGAAGAATATATGATATCAAGATTTCCGAGATTCAAGAGATGAGGATTTATTCTATAAAAAATCGTTGCAAGATAACTTGATCAAATATTAGTACAAGATATTATTTTCATACGTTATCTCAATGCACATAAGAAATCAAAAATACAAGACTGTTTCTTTCAACTGATAAAAAAATCTCCTCAAATAGTATATTTAGTATAAATCACTGTTTAGAATTTTTATTACTCTTCAAAATCACCTCATTAAATCTGTTTGAATTTAAAGAAATGGAGTATCTAGTATTTGTAAGCTTTAGATTAACCACTTCTCTAAGGGAACGATCTCTACTCACACTTTATTACTTGATATGACACGTGCACTTGCATATAAACCACTTTTCGTGTATCATGCGTGCACTCCGTCGCACGACTTGGCCGCGCACCCTAGGGTGTGTGCATCTGGTCGTGTGGACTTGTGTGCGCTCTGGGGTGCTCGCGTCTGGTCACGCGACCTAGGTCACCCGATTTGGTCGCACGACCTAGGGTACACGTGCGCCTGTTCACGCGGCCTGGGGTACGCGTGCACCAGGCCACGCGTGTAACGCCCTAAGGAGGACCCCTAGCACCGCCCGACCCACCAGCAGCCCATAGAGTACCCATGACACCACAGTGGTACAGCCAGAATCTACAAGTCCTGTAGGTCGTACACCCTAAAGCATCTCCGGCCTGTTTATCAGCACGGTGCATTGTTGCCACGGTTTCTCGAACCCGCAACCTTGACAAGTAGCCTTTTGTACTACTACTCATCACCAACTGAGTTGCAAGCTCAGTTGGTGATGAGTAGTGGTACTAAAGGCTACTTGTCAAGGTTGCGAGTTCGAGACCCCGTGGCAACAATGCACCGTGCTGATAAACAGGCTAGAGATGCTTTGGGGTGCACGGCGTGCAGGCCTTGTAGATTCCAACTAAAGGCTACTTGTTAAGGTTGCGGGTTCGAGACCCCGTGACAATAATGCACTGTACTGATAAACATGCCAGAGATGCTTTAGGGTGTACGACTTGCAGGCCTTGAAGATTCCGGCTGTACCACCGTGGTGCCATGGGTCCTTCATGGGCTGCTGGTGGGCCGGGCGGCGCTAGGGGTCCTCCCTAGGTTGTTATAGCGTGCAAACTTGGCCGTGCGGGTACCTGCGCCGGCCGCAGACTGCGTGTACGGGCCAGGGTGTACGTGTACCTGGTTGCAATCGCACCTTGCTGCGCGATGTCGGGCACACATGTGCGTTTCTTGGTTGTGTGTGATGTTGGGTTCTTTCTTGTACATGCGCGTCTATGCCCGTGCTAGTATTTTTGTTGTGCAGGGCGTGGTTTTTATTGCCTGACACCATTTTTTACTTTTTCTTTTATTTCAGGCTTCGTATAACGCCCCAAAACTCAAAAGAGCGACGGGAGGCATTTTGGGCCAAATCTGCTATTTGGCAGGGGCACACGGCCTGGGACACGGGCATGTCCCCGGGCGTGTTAGGCTCGAGTCGACGATTTGGCCGTGAGGTCGACGATTCTTGGAGTCGACGATCGTCGAGCAGCGAACACGGCCTGAGACACGGTCGTGTCTCAGGGCGTGTCGAGCTCGTGTCGACGATCTGGCAGGGAAGTCGAAGATTTTCACTCGACGTTGTGTCGAGAGACGGAACACGGCCTAGGACACGGGCGTGTCCAAGGCCGTGTCGGGTGGTCGACGGACTTCGCTCGACGAAGTGTCGAGACAGTGAACACAGCCTGGAGCCCAGGCGTGTTCGGGTTTGATACGGGCGTGTCAAATAGGACACGGGCGTGTCCAAGACCCGTGTGACTCTCGGGTTGTTTTCGTGGCTGTGTCGATGGGGGCACACGGCTAACCACACGGCCGTGTCAGTTGGAACACGGGCGTGTCAGGTCGAACACGGGCGTGTCGAATGCCTGTGTGCTTTTCGAGACGCGTCGATTTTGACGGCGAATGAGGGACACGGCCCTGGACACGGGCGTGTCACAGGCCGTGTTCGGCCCAGATTCTGCATTTTAGATCTGGATCGTGGCCGTTCGTTTCTTTAATTCGGGATCCGACGGCTGGGGGCTGTTAGTGCTTGGATATACATGGGATTAGACCCTTGAAACCCTCATTTCACTTGAGAGGTTCTCTTTCTAAAGTATAGAGAGAGAGGAGAGCAAAGGAGGAAGAAGAAGCTTAGATTCGGTTTTTGGAGGAGCTTCGGAGCTCCAAATCGCGAACCGACTTCGGATCTACGGAGGCAAAGAGAGTGTGGTGCTTTTCATCCGCTTATATTTCCATGGCACCAAGGAAGAACGCTAGGGTAACGATTTTCTACTTGAGCATGTGAAGCTCTCCTTCTTTTACATAGGAAGCCCGCTCTCGCGAGTTTGCGGTGAGTTTGAGGTGTTCCTTCGGGTAGACATGAATAGTCCCCATTGTTTAGAGTCCGTATTCGAGAACGTACATAGGCATGATGTGTGAAGCCTACCCGGACATGTTGGTCTGGATCGGTGATGTTGCATTGCATAAATGCCGGAGAAGACTCCGTGCGAATGTTTGTTTTTCGGGTTTTCTACATGGTAGATTGCAACAGGGAGCCTTGGGGATTAACCCTAAGGTGCACCAGAAAAACTAGGCGGGTGCGTGATCTTGCCAACTTGGTGGCCTGGGAGCCAACTTGAACATAACCGGGTTATGTGAAGTATGTGATGGAAACGGGACTCGGGAGAAGTTTGACCTGCGCATATGGCTTAAATTGTCGTTGCGATGTGAGCACGGGTTAGATGGAACCGTACTTATTCTATGTCGTTCAGTTAGAGTCGTTGACATAGATGAGGGTCTTCGGCGGGCTCTCTCTTAAATTGACGTGACCCATGCCGGGAAGACAATTTGCTCATATGTTTGGCCGTCAAAGTGGCGGTGGTGAGTCTGGAATGTCTATGGCTTAAATTGACGTGACATTGGCCGGTTCACCAAGAATGTGCCCTGAGTGCATTGGGTGTGTGGACGTGCGTGCCTACACCTATGATGTAGTGATATTACTATATTGCTTGATTATACTAATAAAATGTAGGGAAGGAGCATCGCCGCCCCGAGTTGGGGGCGGGATCGTTATAATTTGGTCAGCATTGCTGACTGTTGCTTTTATTTGCCACCGTGCGGTAGATTGTGCTTGCAGGTGCTGCTGTACCGAGCGGTCAATAGCCGGCTAAAGCCCAAATTGCGAAGCCGGCCCTCGAAGGCCTAATTGGAGTGTTTTACTTGCTTTTGTTCATGTATGACCGGCCTGCGTGCCGTGGTATGGAAAACATGTAATATGAGTAAAACCATTTGTAAGGCTTTAAGGTCAGTACTGGTGTATGTAATTCATTCCTATTTGGCTTGTTAGTGGACATTCATGCTTGGTGCTGGGTTCTTTTAATTACAACTTATAAAACTGCTTCCGCTAGAATGCTCTGTGTAGGACGTTATGATTGGTTGGATGGTTTCCATTGAGTAACCACCTGGTCTGTCTGTGGTATATGGCGTCGGGTCCCGGCCGGACCTACTGCTATATGCTCTGCGATGGATAGGGGGCGTTACAATTTGGTATCAGACTCCTGGTTTCGGTCAAGCTTACAATGAATTCGTGGGCGAATTCTTTTTAAGGGGTGGTGAGCACTTGTGTGTGCGTCATCGTTATAACAACAAAAGAACACATGAATGTCCACTTAGGAATGAAAATACACGTGTTTGGGGAACCTGTGTGTTCCTATAATTGTTGTTTGTAATTTGCTTTGGTCGCTTAACGGTGTTTTGTACCATTATAGGTGACCGGAAGCGGTGCTGGGTCGTCGGACCATCCGGTTTCTGAGGCTTATAGTGCACCTGGTGAGGTGCCTGCAACCCTTCCCTCCGCCGAAACCATAAGAATGGTGGTGGAAGCAGTGTTCGCTGCGATTGGAGCACAAAATGAAAGACGTGTGCGGTCCCCTATTGTTCCAACGTCGGGTGGTGTGATGGAGCAAACGGCATTTATAGGACCTTTGGGGCAGCAGTTGAACATGCTCTTAGTGCAGGGTACGCACTCAGTTGAATATTATTTGCAAGCGTTTCTGATGATAAGACGCTACCCAGGCTCTGAAGTGGAGAGCGAGCAATCGATGGTCGATAGGTTTTATAATGGCCTACACGGCGAATTGCGAGTTCTGTTGCTAGGACCAAAGTTATTGGGTTTCCGAGCCTTGGTAGAATCGGCTAGATCTTTGGAAGAAGATTTGGCAAAAGTCAATCGGACGTCGGAGCTTTGGGTGCTAGACTCTCCAGATTTTGCAAAATCTGAATACCGAAGGAGGAGGAATAAGAAGTCTAAAATGTCTACTGGTCAGGCTCCATATGGTTGTTTTAAGTGTGGCAAGGAAGGGCACTTCGCCCGAGACTATCGGATAGGTGCTCAGAAGTTAAAGGAAAACCCTGGTGATAAGAGGTCGGGGTTCAAAGTGTCGACTAATTCAAAGTCCGGCTATCAAAGGTTCTTGAAGAAGTCTAGGATTTCGGGTCCAGCTCCTTCTTCTGGTGCTTCCGGGGCGACTACGGGTCGGACCCCGGGTGCATGCTTTACTTGTGGAAAGCTGGGGCACTTTGCCCGTGATTGCTGGAGCGGACGTCTCACGTCCGAGAAGAAGAACGATGTTGTGATGACAGGTACGGCTTAAAGTTATAGTAGTTTAACCTTAAATACTTGTTGCCCTTGTGCTTGTTAGCTTAGAACCGTCGGTGCTAAGCTTTGTTCTGATTTTCGGTTAATTCGGCGAGAGCACCGTTCGCTTAGGGAGCTTTGCATTCCCTGTTAACCAAAGGACTTGTATTGCGCGTTGGAGTACCTTCTTCGATGGCGAAGGATAAGTTGGATGTGTTGTTTCCCAATGGGTGTTCGATGCGCGCGGATAGAATCTGCGGTGTTAAGATTCGCATTGGGAATCAAGAGTTCGATCTGCAAGCGTCGTTGCTACCGTTGGTGGATTTCGACGTTATATTTCGCATGGACTGACTCTCGGAGCAGCAAGCCTATATTGATTGTGGTCGCAAGGAAGTCAAGTTGGGAGCAAGTCGTGAGACGACTTTTACAGGCTTGAAGGGGTCGAGCAAGACGTTGATGTCTGCTCTTCAGGTGGTGAAGGTGGTTCGTGCCGGTGCAGAACTGTTCTTTACACTAGTGGAGGTTGCAAAGCCGAAGCCCGCGTTGGATAGTATTTCAGTGGTATCGGAGTACCCTGATGTGTTCCCTAGAGATCTTCCTGGAGCCCCGCCTCAACGGGAGATAGATTTTATGATAGAGCTCGTACCAAGTGCAAAGCCTGTGTCACGCTCTCCATATCGGCTAGCGCCTAAGGAAATGGCGGAGCTGAAGGTTCAACTGCAAGAGTTGTTGGAGCAATGGTATGTGCGCCCAAGTTCTTCGCCTTGGAGCGCGTCGGTCCTCTTTGTTAAGAAGAAGGACGGAAGCTTGAGGCTATGTATTGATTATCGGGAGTTCAACAAGTTGACGGAAAAGAACAAGTACCCGATTCCCCGGATCGATGATCTTTTTGATCAGTTGGTCGGGTCGACGGTGTACTCAAAGTTGGATCCCAAGTCCGGGTACTATCAGCTGTGAATAAGGGAGAGTGATATCCCGAAGACAGCGTTCGGTATGAGATACGGGCATTACAAGTTTATGGTCATGCCGTTTGGGCTGACTAATGCGCCGTCAGTGTTCATGGATTTGATGAACAGGACCTTCAGGGAGTACTTGGACCATTTTGTGATCGTCTTCATCGACGATATTTTGGTGTACTCGCAGAGTGTGGAAGATCACTTCAGGCATCTTCATTTGGTTTTGGAGACGCTAAGGAGGAATCAATTGTACGCCAAGTTCTCGAAGCGCGATTTTTGGTTGTCCACAGTGGCGTTCTTCAGTCTTATAGTGAGTGGGGAAGGTATTGTTGTGGATCCGGCGAAGATTGTTGCGATACGAGAGTGGCCTGAGCTTTCTACGGTAACGGAAGTCCGGAGCTTTCTGGGGCTTGCCGGCTATTATAGGCGCTTCGTAGAGAACTTCTCGCGGATAGCGTTACCTCTCACTACTTTGACGAGGAAGGAGTAGAAGTTCGTTTGGACGCCGGAGTGCGGGCGAGCTTTTGAGGAGTTGAAATGTCGGTTGACCACGGCGCCTGTGCTGAGTTCGTCGTGTGGGACCAAAGTTTATGAGATTTATAGCGATGCTTCGGGCAGCGGTTTAGGTTGCGTGCTACTGCAACATGGAAGTGTGATAGCTTATGGCTCGAGACAGCTAAAGGTGCACGAGAGGAACTATCCGGTCCATGACTTGGGGTTAGCGGCCGTGATTTTTGCCTTGAAGCTGTGGAGGCATTATTTGTACGGTGTGAAGATTGATATCTACACCGATCACAAGAACCTGAAGTATTTGATTGATCAGAAAGATCTGAATATGCGGCAGCGTAGATGGATGGAGTTCCTGGGGGACTATACGTTCAAGATCCACTACGTGCCTGGTAAAGGTAATGCGGTTGCGAAAGCGTTGAGTTGTCGGGCCCCAGCTCAAGCCAATTGGCTGTCGATCCATGACGAGCGGTTGGTTCGGGAGTTGGAGGCGTTGGAGATTGTTTGCGTTGATAAGCAATCAAGTGCTGAAGCAGTACTGAATTGGACTGAAGTCCAATATGACCTGGCTGATCGGATTCGGCAGGCTTTGGATTTGGATGACCATATGAAGCAGTTCATGGTAGAGGCTCTGGATGGGTCAAATTCCCAATTCGTTGTGGAGGACGGATTACTTCGGAAAGACAGTCGTCTGTGCGTCCCAAGTGTGGGCAATTTGCGGGTGGAATTGTTGTATGAGGCACATCATACCAAGTACTCAATTCACCCGGGGAGCACGAAGATGTACCGCGATGTAAAGAAACTGTTTTGGTGGTCGGGTTTGAAGAAGGATTTGGCGCTCTACGTGGCGAAGTGCCAAACTTGCGCCTTGGTGAAGGCGGAGTGCCAAAAGCTGGGAGGATTTCTGAAGTCCTTGCCTATTCCGGAGTGAAAATTTGACGACATCACTATGGACTTTGTGCACGGTTTGCCAAGGTCGCAAAAGGGGAACGACGTCATCTGGGTGGTCGTAGATCGGCTAACGAAGATGTCGCATTTCATTCCGCATAGGAAGGATGATCCGGTGGAAAAGTTGGCAGAGTTATATGTGGATAACATAGTGCGGCTTCACGGTGTGCCCCGCAGCATCGTGAGTGACCGAGATGGGCGGTTCACGTCCAATGATTGGAGGCTAGTGCAGCAAATGTTGGGGACAAAGTTAAAATTCAGCACAGCCTTTCATCCGCAAACAGATGGGCAGACCAAGAGGGTCAATAGGACTATGGAAGACATGCTCCGCATGTGTGTCTTGGACTTTGGAAAGCAATGGGAAGACCATCTTTATTTGGTGGAATTTGCGTATAAGAATAGCTACCAGGCGAGTATTCAAATGGCGCCCTTCGAGGCCCTTTATGGTAGAAAATGTCGCACGTCGTTGTCTTGGTTAGAAACGGGTGAGTCAAAGTTGTACAAGCACCAAGAGGTGGAAGATGCTACGCATTTGGTTCGTACCATTCGGGAAAGGTTGCTAATCGCTCAGGACCGTCAGGCAAAGTACTATAATGCCAAGCACAGGAACGTGGCGTTCGTTGTGGGCGACTGGGTATACTTAAAGATCAAGCCGTTCAAGGGTGTCTCACGGGTGCGGCGATTGAAAAAGCTAAGCCCGAGGTACCTTGGGCCGTTTGAGGTTCTGGAGCGGGTTGGTGAAGCAGCCTATCGGTTGAAGCTTTCGGTGGAGCTTAGTGGTCTACATGATGTATTCCATATATCGGTGCTTCGGAAGGCGGTGCAAGAGCCTACGCAAGTGATTGTGGTCGATCAAGTGCCGGTTGATAGTGGGTTGATGACAAAGGTCAAGCCCATGCGTATTGAAGACTCGGAAGTCAAGCGACTACGCAATAAAGAGATCAGGTTGGCCAAGGTCCTATGGGACAATTGCGGTCGAGAGGAGCCCTCTTGGGAACGAGAGTAGACTATGCTTGACGAGTATCCGGAGTTGTTCCGCTCAGCTACAATTTTAGTTTTGTGTTTATCTTTCCTTTATGAAATTTCATGGACGAAATTCTTTTAAGAGGGAGAGAGTTGTAACGCCCCAAAACTCAAAAGAGCGGCGGGAGGCGATTTGGGCCAAATCTGGTATTTGGCAGGGGGCACACAGCCTGGGACACGGGCGTGTCCCAGGGCGTGTCAGGCTCAAGTAGACGATTTGGCCGTGAGGTCGACGATTTTTGGAGTCGACGATCGTCGAGCAGCGAACACAGCCTGAGACACGGGCGTGTCTTAGGGCGTGTCGAGCTCGTGTCGACGATCTGCCAGGGAAGTCGACGATTTTCACTCAACATTGTGTCGATAGACGGAACACGGCCTAGGACACGGGCGTGTCTAAGGCCGTGTCGGGTGGTCGACGAACTTCGCTCGATGAAGTGTCGAGACAGTGAACACGGCTGGAGCCCAGGCGTGTTCGGGTTTGACACGGGCATGTCAAATAGGACACGGGCGTGTCCAAGACCTGTGTGAGTCTCGGGTTGTTTTCGTGGATGTGTCGATGGGGGCACACGGCTAACCACACGTCCATGTCAGTTGGAATACGGGCGTGTCAGGTCAAACACAAGCGTGTCGGATGCCCGTGTGCTTTTCGAGACACGTTGATTTTGACGGTGAATGAGGGACACGGCCCTGGACACGGGCGTGTCACAGGCCGTGTTCGGCACAGATTCAACATTTTAGATCTGGATTGTGGCCATTCGTTTCTTTAATTCGGGATCCGACGGTTGGGGGTTGTTAGTGCTTGGATATACACGGGATTGGACCCTTGAAACCCTCATTTCACTTGAGAGGTTCTCTTTCTAAATTATAGAGAGAGAGGAGAACAAAGGAGGAAGAAGAAGCTTAGATCCGGTCTTTGGAGGAGCTTCGGAGCTCTAAATCGCGAACCGACTTCGGATCTATGGAGGCAAAGAGAGTGCGGTGCTTTTCATCCGCTTACATTTCCATGGCGCCAAGGAAGAACGCTAGGGTAACGATTCTCTACTTGAGCATGTGAAGCTCTCCTTCTTTTGCATAGGAAGCCCGCTCTCGCGAGTTTGCGGTGAGTTTGAGGCATTCCTTCGGGTAGACATGAATAGTCTCCGTTGTTTAGAGTCCGTATTTGAGAACGGACATAGGCATGATGTGTGAAGCCTACCCGGACATGTTGGTCTGGATCGGTGATGTTGCATTGCATAAATGCCGGAGAAGACTCCATGCGAATGTTTATTTTTCGGGTTTTCTACGTGGTAGATTGCAACAGGGAGCCTTGGGGATTAACCCTAAGGTGCACCCGAAAAACTGGGCGGATGCGTGATCTTGCCAACTTGGTGGTCTGGGAGCCAACTTGAACATAACCGGGTTATGTGAAGTATGTGATGGAAACGGGACTCGGGAGAAGTTTGACCTGCGCATATGGCTTAAATTGTCGTTGCGATGTGAGCACGGGTTAGATGGAACCGTCCCCGTTCTATGCCGTTCGGTTAGAGTCGTTGGCATAGATGAGGGTTTTCGGCGGTCTATGGCTTAAATTGACGTGACCCATGCCGGGAAGACAAATTGCTCATATGTTTGGCCGTCAAAGTGGCGGTGGTGAGTCCGGAATGTCTATGGCTTAAATTGACGTGACATTGGCCGGTTCACCGAGAATGTGCCCTGAGTGCACGAGGTGTGTGGACGTACGTGCCTACACCTGTGATGTAGTGATATTACTATATTGCTTGATTATACTAATAAAATGCAGGGAAGGTGGATCGCCGCCCCGAGTTGGGGGCGGGATCGTTATAATTTGGTCAGTATTGCTGACCGTTGCTTTTGTTTGCCACCGTGCGATGGATTGTGCTTGCAGGTGTTGCTGGACCGAGCGGTCAATAGCGGGCTAAAGCCCAAATTGCGAAGCCGGCCCTCGGAGGCCTAATTGGAGTGTTTTACTTGCAGGTGCTGCTGGACCGTTGCTTTTGTTCATGTATGACCGGCCTGTGTGCTGTGGTATGGAAAACATGTAATATGAGTAAAACCATTTGTAAGGCCTTAAGGCCAGTACTGGTGTATGTAATTCATTCCTATTTGGCTAGTTAGTGGACATTCATGCTTTGTGCTGGGTTCTTTTAATTGCAACTTATAAAACTGCTTCCGCTAGAATGCTCTGTGTAGGACGTTATGATTGGTTGGATGGTTTTCATTGAGTAACCACCCGGTCTGTCTGTGGTATATGGCGCCGGGCCCCGGCCGGACCTACTGCTATATGCTATGCAACAGATAGGGGTGTTACACTTCGAAACGTACCGCGAGACCGATGCATCTGCATCTGTCACTTACCGACGATCAAGTTGTAATTTGGAGAAAGGGATACGGCTTACCTGCCGATCTTGAGGTGAGGATACCGCATATTGAGGAAAGGGTTCAAAAACCTCCAAGGGGTTGGGTTACGATTTGTGAGATTACTCTGAGATAGAGCTTTTGACTTCCCTCGTGCGAGGAGATGGTAGACATTTTGAAGTTCTGCGACATTCTGATGTCCCAGTTTACTCCGCTTGGGATGGTGCATTTGGTAGGAGTGGTCGCGTTCTTTAGGGAGCGCGATTCGAGGTTCTCCTTGAACTGCTTTAGAGACTGTTGCGATGTTCGCATTGACGGCGGTAGCCATGTTGAGATTTTCAATAACAAATGCTGGCACGATTTTTTGACCCGGACGGACCGTCGTCACGGGAATACCTTGTTTGGCTATGTTAGAAATTCCTAGGGTTTTCCAGAACTATGGAATTTCTTACCCGATCGTTACCGGCGCCGGAGAGGGCAAGAGCAGGACTTTACAGCGATATTGGAATTTTCAGATTCTCGAGAGTTGGTGAACCATTTATTCAGCATTTCTTTGTTCGCTAAAGAGAAGCGTCTGACCCTGTGTGGCCTTTCGATCGTGGTCGAGCGTGCAGTGCCTTTAGCTCGCAAGAGTAAGCCTACTTTGAGAAGTAATTGTGATGCAATTGTAGGGTTGCAAACTTCCCCCAGTGGAGGGAAGGACCTGACCAAGGAGGTCCTCTGTGATGGGCCTATTATAGCTGATTCAGATGTTGAGGTGATGGAGGCATCTGCCCCCAAGTTCTTCATACAGAGACTTCTTGATGCAGTGGTCTGGAGTCGCCCCGCTCTGGTTCTGCACTAGAGGAACACGTCTGGTCCCACCACCGGGGTGCAGTCCAAGCACCACACCTATTCTCAGCGCGGCGGGATCTTGAGGCGGAGTCTCGAACCCAGCCCCTTGATAAATCCCTTTCCTTACAAGGACTATGACCAACTAAGCTGTACCCCACCCATGACCGCACCTATTCTCTGTTGCAGCTCAATTGGTGATAGTCCATGTTAGGAAAGGGATTTATCAAGGGGGACGAGGTTCGAGACTCCGCCTCAACATCCCGCCGCGCTGAGCATAGGTGCGGTTATGGGTGGGGTGCAGCTTAGTTTGTGATAGTCCATATTAAGAAAGGGATTTATCAAGGGGGTTGGGTTTGAGACTCCGCCTCAACATCCCGTCGTGCTGAGAATAGGTGCGATCATGGGTGGGGTGCTTGGGCTGTAGCCCAGTGGTGGGACCAGACGTGTTCCTCTATTGCAGAACCAGAGCAGGGCGGCTCCGGACCACTACATCACTTCTGCCCCCCCCCCCCCCCCCCCCATTTTCTTTATCTTTGAAGGCCATGAGTGACGTGGTAAGAAATTTTCCCATTTTTCTTTTGTTTGAATTTATTGATTTTAACCCCTTGTTTGTTGTTTGCAGAACGAGGCTCAAACGCATATTGTGCTTATGTGGAACGATCACTATATGAGTATGAAAGACGGATATTCGGCTCTTCAAGAGAATCTTCGAGCTGTGGAGGCTTCAATTGCGGCCTACAGAGAGGAGTTAGATCGAGAATTATCCCAATTTCAGCGGATTGGATCGTAGCTAAAGTCTGAGATGGAGGAAGCCCGAACATTGCTACAGACCGAGAAGTTGACGGCAGAGAATATTGTGCAGACTTTGAAGACTGCTCAGGAGGAGAGTTCCATATTGCAAGTGAAGTTGGAGGCTTTCGAGGTGGAGATAGCGCGCCTTTATTCTAAAGAGCGGGTTCTTGAGATGAAGGCAGCTTGGCCTTGAGGAGTATAGTGATTCTTTGGATTTCCTATGCGATCGTGACCTGCTTACTGAGGTGGTTCGCGAGGATGTCTAGACACGAGAGGTCGAGCCTCAAATGGAGGATATTTGTGAGGTTGCTCTTAGACGTGGGGTATCAAAGGCCTTTCGCCTTGTAGCCAAATGTTTGAAGTGTGATGTCTCCAACCTTAGCTTTGATGATATCCCTGATGATGGGAGTGATCCCCGTGCCTGATATGGAAGTGGCGGGTGAGTAGTGATTTATACTTTCACTTTTGTATGTTTTGTACACATTCACTTTTGCTTTTGTTATGTCTTGTGCATACTTGTTATCATCCTTTGGTGATTTTATATAACACATTTGCGACTTTACTGGATATGATAACATTATCCTTACTCTTTTATCTTTTATGGCCTGAGTCTTAGTAGCTGGTGGAATGCAAGCTCATGGTAGTGTCAAAGAGTACCTTACTCAATCCAAGGGTTGGAGAATGTAAGAATTCTATCTGATTGCTCGGCCAAACATGGCCAAGAGAGCATTGTCAGAGAATATAAATATTCGATCCAGGTGTCAGAGAATGTAAGTATTCGATCTGATGGTGCAACCGCAAGGGGGGAGGGCCCTGGCGATGACGGGGAGTTGGCCCACTATAACAGAGGAGAATGTAAATATTCAATCCAACCGTCAGATAATGTAAGTATTCGATCTAGTTGCGCGACCTAGCCTAGCTGTGGTGGAGTCTCAAAAGGGCGAGAGCAGCGCCTGGGAGATGATTGATGGGATTCTGAGGAAGGACGGAAGGATTTGTGTACCGTAGTTCGGCAAGCTCAGTGAGGAGTTGATGTTTGAGGCTCACTTCACAAAGTACTCTATTCACCCGGGCAGTACAAAGATGTAATTGGATATGAAGAGATCCTTTTGGGGGTCGGGGCTGAAGCGGGACATAGCTTTGTACGTGAATCGATGCCAAACTTGTACCTTGGTGAAGGCTGAGAGTCAGAAGTCGGGCGGGTTCCTGAATCCTCTTCCAATCCCCAAGTGGAAATTTGATGACATCTCCATGGACTTTGTGCATGGGTTACCTAGATCGTAGCAGGGTAACGATGTTATTTGGGTGATTGTGGATCGCTTGACCAAAGTGGCTCACTTCATCCCAAATCGAAAAGAGGACAGCGTGGAGAAGCTGGTAGAGTTGTATGTTCGCAACATTGTACGACTACATGGGATTCCTAAAAGTATAGTTAGTGATCATGATGGACGTTTCACGTCCAAAGACTGGAGATTGGTTCAGAAGAGTCTGGGCACGAAGCTAAAGTTCAGTACAACTTTCCATCCTCAAACTGACGGGCAAACCGAAAGAACGAACCGTACTATGGAGGATATGCTGAGGATGTGCATTCTTGACTTCTGCAAGAAATGGGAGGATCACCTCTTCATGGTGGAGTTCGCGTACAATAATAGTTACCAAGCAAGTATAAAAATGGCGCCATATGAAGCTTTTTATGGGAGGCCGGTGTCGAACACCGATGTCTTGGACAGAGGCGGGAGACACCAGAATTTTGGGAAAAGAAGTGGTAGCTGATGCATGTGAGTTGGTGCGGACCATTCAAGAGCGCATGAAGGTAGGCTTAAGATCGGCAAGCAAAATACTTTAATGCTCGCCATAGGAAGCTGGAGTTCGCGGTAGGCGATTGGGTCTATTTAAAGATCAAACCGTTCAAAGTCGTTTCACGGATTCGCCGACTCAAGAAGTTGAGTCCGAGGTTTTTGGGACCTTTCGAGGTGATAGAACGGGTGGGAGAAGCAGCATACCGGCTGGCGTTGTCCGCAGAGCTGAGTGGATTGCACGACGTCTTCCATATCTCCGTCTTAAGAAAAGCCTTGGTAGAGGCTAGTGTGGCAATCGAATCGGCATCGGTGCTGATAGAGGAAGACTTGAGGACGCGAGTTCATCCAGTTGCTATAGAGGATTCAGAAGTTCGGCAGTTGCGGAACAAAGAGGTCAAACTCGTAAAAGTCCGATGGGAGAACTGCAGTCGTGAGGAGCTCTCTTGGGAGCGAGAACAAACAATGCTGGAGGAGTATCCAGAGTTCTTCCGTTCAGGTATCATTTAAGTTTTGTGTACCCCTTTTTTTGTATTTTGTAATTTCGGGACGAAATTCATTTAAGGGGGAGAGAGTCGTAACGCCGCAAAATTCGAAAAGAGTATCGGACGGCATTCAGAGCCCAATTTGGCTCTTAGAGAGGGGCACACGGCCTGAGACACGGGCATGTCCCAGGCCGTGTCCGGGTCGGGTTCGACGAAGAGCTCGGGACGTCGACGATTTGAGCTCGACAAAGTGTCGAGAGAGTGAACACGGCCTAGGAAACGGGTGTGTCCATGGCCGTATCGTGGTCGATTCGACGAACAGTCGCTCAACGATGTGTCGAGACAGTGAACATGGCCTGGGAAACGGGCGTGTCCAAGGTCGTGTCATGCGCGTGTTCGACGAATTTTTCCGTAAAGTCGACGAAAAGGCAGGTCTACAATCGTCGAGACTTCGAACACGGCCTGAGACACGGGCGTGTCCCAGGCCGTGTCCTGCTCGGGGTGTTAGCCGAGCTGTGTGAAGGGATAAACACGGCCTAGAGCCCAGGCATATTCGCTTTTGACACATGCATGTCCAATGGGACACGGGCGTGTCTTCTACCCGTGTTCTCCTCAGGTTATGTTTGGGCCTGTGTCGATGGAGGAACACGCCCAGGCACACGGGCGTGTACTGGGTGACACGGGCGTGTCACGTTTGACACGGGCGTGTCCAGTGCCCGTGTCCTATTATGGGTGCGATGGTTTTGGCGTAGATTGAGGTACACGGCCTTGGACACGGGCATGTCACAAGTCGTGTTCGGCCCAGGTGTTTTGATTTTAAGTTCGAATTGTGGCCGTTTGTTTCCTTCTTTTGGGATCTGATGGACCAGGGCTATCCTTGCTGAGTTAAGTCCGAGAATAGGGTTTGGAAAACCTCATTCTTCATCTAATACTCTCTTTCTAAGTTCTAGAGAAAGGGGATAGCAAGGAAGGAGGAGAAGGAGAGATCCGGATGTCGGAGAAGCTTCAGAGCTCCAAATCGCGAGCCGAGTCCAGATTCGTGGAGGCAAGACCGTTGCGAAGGTTTTCATCCAGGCTAAGTTTCCATGGCTAGGAAGAGGGGTTGTAAGGTAACGACACTTCTCCTCTTGGTTTTAGGATGCGTGTTTTAGCACCTTTTTTTAGTTTTTGGGCACCAAACTCTCAAATGAGAGAGATTTGGGTCGCCAAGGTTCAAGAGGAACCTCCGGGTCGATTGAGTCCGTCCCTGACATGTTTTTTCATTAGAGATCCGCTCTGTTAGTGGATTAGGCATTGTGGGTGAAGCCGTGGTCGTGATCCGTTAGTCCGACCCGGTGATGTTGCATACGAGCTCTAAGGATTTTGTAGAAATCCGTTGCGGCAAGATGCCATTTGTGATGTTTGTGTTTTTCTCCTTTTCTCGAGTGAGTACGTGTAGCCGGAACCGGACAAGGTTAGCTCCTCAATGACTGTAGATGGTTTCCTTGGTGGACAAGGTTAGCTTCGCATTGGCGGTAGATGGTTTCCTTAGTGTGTGGGGACGTTGCAGTACAAATGAGGGATTAGTGTGGAAATGATATTGGATTGTAATGTGCCAAGGCGTGGCTTTGTCTCCGTGGTCGGCTGGCTATCCCGTGAAGTGCAAGTCATGTGTGGAGAGTGTCCCGGCGAGACTAGTCCCCTTCTGTGAGACTGATGAGAACGCCAAGCATGGGGCAAGCCCGGGCAATGAGGACATGAGCAGGTGGGGTCCGGCAAGGGTTCTTAGAATCGGTCAGTGTGATAGACGGAATCCTGACATGAGAAGTCAGAACTTGCAGGCAAGTCCGGGTCTGAGATCATGAGCGGGTGGGGCCTTGGCAAGAGTTCCGTGTGTCGGCTTGCATGCCGTTAGTGGAAATGCAGTACCCTGTTGTTTGAGGCTTAAAGTTACTGGGGAAATTGGAAGTACCCGGATGATTGATGATGTGCTAGATGCATACGCGATAGGGTGCCTTGGGTGAAGCCAGGGTTTTGCATACATGCTGCATAGTAGGCCACTTTTTATTATATGCTCAACAATAGAAAATGTGCATGTTGTTTGATACATCCAAGTCTGATCTTTTACTGCTCTTACTTGTTTATGTATATGGTATACGAAGTGTTGACTTGCAGGTTGGAGGGGTACCCCGGGGTCCGTTAGGGGCGGCCGGGAGGAGATGTGTTTGTTACACAGTTTGAGGTCAGCCTTTGCTAACCCTCGTTACAACCAAATTTTTACAGGGCAAGGACCGCAAGTAGGAGCGAGCTCGCCGGCAAAAAGGGCCTAAGCCTCATGAAGTGTTACAAGCTTTGCATTATCTCTACTTTTGTGATATTGTATGCTTGATGCATTTGTTTTCCAGCGTGCATGCCAAGGTAGTGTAGGAGTGCTTATGCACATTGTTGACTGATGTTATTATTTGAGTTTTGGACTCACTTTTGTTGTAAGGCCTTAAGGACGTTTCGATACTCTTATATGTGTGGATAACTTCTAGTCTGTTTTTGTTGTTTCCGCTGTGGTTTGTTTATGAGTTTTGAGATTGGGTAGCTATATCATCTTTTAATGTTAAAGCTATGACGTCTGTATGTTGTGGGGCCCGGCCGGACCCATATTATACGGTCATTACAGGGGAGGTGTTACACCCAGTCAATGTGCGACCTGATGGATAAAGTTGTTGCTACCTCGAGCAGAGAAATCGTTCTTTTTAGAGTCTCATGTCCATCTTCCTCCACATTTTGAAGATCAAAATATCTATTGCTTGCTTCAGCTAAACAATCTATCTCCCTGCCCCTCACCAGCACTTTATCATTGTTCTGAAATGAGGCTATTAGCATAGAACTCGTAAACCCATGGCAAGATGGACTCACACCTAGGATGGCAGAAAGTTTCGCAGCCCTGAGTTTGGATTGTTCAATATAGGTTATGCTCCACCCTCGAACTTCAATTTAAAAGCCTCGCTTCAGTATGACAGGTAGTGATTTGAGAATTTCATGGCAATTTTGGGCTTTGTCATTAACGAGTCGAATGTTCTTATGGGCCACTGGCTTTCCTTTATCCTTCCTCTTAGAATCCATATCGTGAAGAGGATGAACCTAAGCTAAGCAGAACCCTAAATGAGAAATAAAGAAGGGGAGAGATCAACTACTAACCGAACTTAGAAGATCCAGATCTTGGAATGCGGGGGTTGATCTTGACCTAATGCGAAGGCAGAGCGTGAAGGAGGTGCAAGTTTCCACCGATGTTGACAAGTTGCCGCCGACGAGCTCTCTATATGCCGCGCTCCAGATTCGCCGCTCACGCCGCGCCTCTCCAAAATCGTGCGAATACGGTTTAGAGGAAGGAAACTGGATTTTAGAAGGAAGGAGAGGACATGAACCAGCCTTGGTTCAGTTGGACCTAATTTTAAGCACTAAGGCGCCCCAGGCTCAGTTGGACCGGCAGAAACCGCAAAACTCAAACAGACATATAGAAAAATTATTGTTGCAACATATAAAAATTTGTTGCAACATATTTTTTCCTATTCGTAACTACAGGAAAACTGTTTTTGGTCATTTTTCTTTTTTTTTAAATAATCTCCTGAATACTCTAAAACTGTTGATTTTTTTAAAAAACAAATCTAAAACAAATACTCTTTAGATAAAAGATATAAGGCTAATTAATAGTGCAAGCTTAAAAAAATGAAATTGGGTTGCCTCCCAAGCAGCGCCTAGTTTCAAGTCCCGACAGGACCTTAAATCTTGATTTCGTTATTTCAGTTGAATGAACGACACCAATCGTTCATTGTCGTTGTTCCGATAGATTTTAAATCGCTCTCCATTCACTTTAAACTCAAAATTATCGTTCTCATTTAAGATGGTGATCGCACCATACAGGTGTACTTCTTTTACACGGAATGGTCCCGACCAACGAAACTTAAGATTTCCTGGGAATAATTTTAGACGAGAGTTGAACAATAGAACTAATTGTCCCGATTCGAAATGTTTTTCATTCAAGCGTAGGTCATGCCACTTTTTTGTTCTTTCTTTGTAAATCCTAGAGCTCTCATATGCATTAAACCTTATTTCTTCCAACTCATTTAATTGTAACAATCTTTCTTCCTGCATCCTGGAAGTCAAAATTTATCTTCTTAAATTCCCAAAGTGCCTGATGTTCTAACTCTAGAGGTAAATGACAAGTCTTTCCATAAACTAAACGATAGGGGGTAAGCTAATTGGTGTCTTGTAAACAATCTTATATGCCCATAAAGCGTCGTTGAGCTTTTGAGGCCAATCTTTATAGTTGACGCTAACAGTCTTTGCAAGAATTTTCTTTACTTCGCAGTTCGACGCCTCTGCTAAACCATTCGTTTGAGGATGATATGATAAAGCTACTTTATGAGTAACTCCATACTTCCGTAGTAATATGATAAATTGGTTGTCGCAAAAGTGGCTCCCACCATCACTTATAATAGCTCTTGCTGCCCCAAACTGATTAAATATATAATTCCTTAAGAAATGTAAAACCACTTTAGCATCATTCTTAACAGTAGTCATGGCCTCCACCCATTTAGAAATATAATCGACAGCTAGAAGAATAAACAGATTACTGTTTGAGTCCACAAATGGTCTCATAAAGTCTATACACCGAACATCAAAGAGTTCAACTTCTAGAATCATGTTCATTATTATAGAGTCATTTTTCTTGATGTTTTCATTTCTTTCACATCGATCACATTGGATCACAAATTCTTTAGAGTCTCAGAATAAAGTGGGTCAATAAAATCCTACTTCTAATACTTTCATTGTCATTCTATTCCTCCTAAAATGTCCTCCGTAAGGAGAGCTATAACATTTGTCCAAAATAGGTTTCATTTCTCCTTCTGGTATGCATCGTCGCACTACACCATCTGCTTCGATTTTAAATAAAAAGTGATCATCCCAAAGATAAGAGCGTACTTGATGAAAAAATCTCTTCTTTTGTTGATATAGCAAATTAGGTGGGAAAATTTTACTAACTATATAATTAACGTAGTCAGCATACCGAGATAATGATTTTTCAGAAATGGTCAAAATCCACTCATCAGGAAACCTTTCCTTAATTTCAGAACGTAACCTAGGATTCGAACATTCAATCCTCGATAGATGATCTGCGGCCGAGTTGTCGATACCTTTTTTGCCCTTAATTTCTAAGTCAAATTCCTATAGCAGCAAAACCCAACGAATCACTCGAGGTTTAGCATCTTTCTTTTCCATAAGGTAATGGATAGTCGCATGGTCTATGTAAACTTTGACTTTGGTTCACAAAAGATAAGATCTGAACTTTTCAAAAACAAACACTACGACGAGTAATTCTTTTTCGGTAGTGGTATAATGATTTGCGTCTCAATTAAAGTTTTGCTAGCATAAGCTATGGTGTTGAAGACTTTCTCCTACACTTGCCCTAGGACAACACCAACGGCGTAATCGCTAACATGACACATTAGCACAAAAGGCTCTTCCCAGTCGGGAGCCACTACAATGAGTGTCATAGTTAAACGAGTCTTAAGTCGATTAAACGCACTTAAACAACCATCATCAAAATTAAACCTTACATTTTTTCTAACAGTCCACTTAGAGGCTTGACGATTTTTGCAAAATCCTTGATGAACCTTCTGTAGAATCCTGCGTGGCCTAAGAAACTTCGCAATTCTTTTACATTTTTAGGAGGTGGTAATTTTTTAATCACCTCAATCTTAGCTCGATCTACTTATAACCCCTTTCTAGATACATGATGTCCTAGTACTATACCTTCACGCACCATAAAGTGACAGTTTTCCCAATTCAAAACGGGGTTAGTTTCAACACAGCAAGAGAACACTTTTTCTAAACACATCAAGCATTCGTCAAATGGTTTACCGAAGATGGAACAATAATCCATAAAGATTTTTATGTCATGCTCTATAATATCAGAAAATATAGCTATCATACAACGTTGGAAAGTGGCTGGTGCATTACATAGGCCAAACGACATTCTCCTAAAAGCAAATGTTCCATAGGGGCATGTGAAAGCTGTCTTTTCTTGGTCCTCTGGATCTACCGTAATCTGATTATAGCCGGAGTACCCATCTAAAAAGTAAAAGAAATCATTTCCAGACAGTTTATCTAAGTCTTGATCTATGAAGGGCAACGAAAAATGGTCTTTTCTAGTGGCTTTATTCAATTTTCAATAGTCCATGTAAATACTCCAACCCGTGATTGTTCTTGTGGGGATTAATTCATTTTTATCATTTTTTACTACGGTCAACCCTCCCTTCTTAGGAACACATTGGACCGGGGAAGCACGTGAACTATCTGAAAATAGGATATATGATTCCAGCATCTAACCACTTGATTATCTCCTTTTTTTTACAACTTCTTTCATGGGTAGACTACGGCGAGGTTGAAGCTATATAGACCCTTTGAAAGATTCATCTAAAAGGATTGTATGCATACATAGAGAAGGGCTAATTCCCCGAATGTCCGCGATGGTCCATCCTATGGCTAGTCCATATTGTCTTAAAAGATCTAATAAATTATCTTTTTGTGTCGGTACTAATTTAGAGTTAACAATGACCGATGGTGTATCATTCTCTCCCAAATATGCATATGATAGGTGCTTAGAAAGTGATTTTAACTACAAAATGGGTGGACTAACAGTAGAGGGTTTATCCGCCAATGACTTTTCCAGCATGTCAAGTAGTTCCGGCTTACGAAATGATATTTGTCGACGCTCAAACACTTGAAAACAATCTTGAATCTCTTCTTCTTCATCAGATTCTTCATCGTGAGTTATTATACTTGTTACATCTTCATCTGAGTTATCCCACCCAGCATTTTATTCATAATCATAAAGTGATATGCTATTAACCTCATCCATTTAATCTTCTTTTCTATACAAAAATTCATTACTTTGAGTATGTTGAAGGTTACTTGTTCATCGTTAACCCTTGTGGTTAGCTCCACTTTATGAACATCGATTAGAGTTCTTCCAGTTGCCAAGAAGGGTCTACCTACAATAATTGGCACCTCCCTATCTTCTTCAATATCTAACACAATGATATTCGCAGGAAAAATAAATTTTTCCACTAACTAAAACATCATCTAGAATTCCTTTTAGAAAAGTAAGTGATTTATCGGCCAACTGCAAAGTTAGTGATGTTTTAGAAATTTCACCCAACCCTAATTTCTTGTAAATAGAAAGAGACATCAAATTGATACTTGCCCCTAAATCGCACAAAGCCTTTCCTTTAAATTGATATCCAATAGAACATGGAAATCGTGAAACTTCCCGGATCTTTCAACTTTGGTGGAAGTCTCTTTTGAAGGATAGCACTGCACTTATGGGTAAGTGCTACTATTTCATTCACACCAAATTTTATTTTCTTATTTAAGATATCCTTTATGAATTTAACATAGCTTGACATTTGCTCTAAGGCTTCGGCAAAAAGGATGTTAATTTGTAATTTTTAAAATATTTCCAGAAATTTTTTGAATTGATGATCTAATTTGCTTTTCCTTAGCCTTTGGGGAAATGGTGGTGGTGGGTAGACAATATCTTTTTCACTCTTATTGGAACACTCTATATTCTCTTCATTCTTACCTACATCTACTACTTCTAATTCTTCCTCACCACTAGTACTAAATTCTTGATTTAGTTCTTCAGTAGGCCTATTAAGATTGTTGCTTTCCACCTTATCTTGAACATTATTACTTGCAAATTGATTGTTGACATGACCACTTACTAACTCCTTTCCACTCCTCAATGTGAGAGCCCTATATTGTTGATTGTCACCTTTAAGGTTAGGTGTTGTATCCGTTGGTAATGTGCCTTGCGATCTAATGTTCAAAGTGGATACAATTTGTCCCAATTGGGATTCAATTAAGTGCACAAGACCTTCTAAACTAGAGAAACGAGCTTCATTATTTTGTAAAAATTCTATGATGACTTCATCGGATAACTTCCTAGAAGATCCTGCTTGATTAAAATTATGATGTTGATGAGAGGGATTAGAACTTGAGTTGAATAAATGTGAAGGGGTTGATCCAGAATTATTTCTCCACGAAAAATTAGGGTGGTTTCTCCATTCAGGATTATAAGTATTTGCATAAGCATTATGATTTGGTTTATATTGCACACCTATATAGTTAGCTTCTTAATTGTGATTAACAATTTGCTCAATGGTCAAAATAGGACTAATGGTAGAGGAAGGAGTAATTATGCCATTAACTTGTGGAGTCATTTGATTTTGTTGTAACGTCAACGTATCTAACCTCTTATTTATTAAATTAAATTGAGATGTCATTTGTGCCACAAATGAGCTTAACTGATTGTACAACCCCGTATCCGGCGAGTGGTGTCGTCAGGAACCAGACCGGCCGGCTCAGAGAATACAGGCAGCAGGCGAGCTCGGCAAGTAAATCTGGAGGCAGCAGGCGGGCTCGGCAGAAAAACCCGAGCCAGAGCTCGGCATTCGCCGAGCTAAGCCAGGATTCGTCGAGCTGAGGTCGACTGATGGAGGCCAACCAATGGGCGAGCTCGCCGTCCCAGCTCGCGCTCGCGCAGAGGAGCTCGGCAACAGTGGGCGAGCTGGATCTGTCGAGGTGGCCGAGCTCCCCGACTAGCCCAGGACTATGAGGTACTTTTTACTATTTTGCCCACGCTGGTCTGCCCATAGCCCTTCAAAACAGCGGAGTTTGGCTGTTGGCAGACCTAGCCAACGGTATTTTGGTAATTTCAAGACAGTTTAGTTTGGTTATTGGCAGTTCAGATTCTGAAATCTATAAATAGGACCCAAGGGGTACCCCCGCAGGCACTCATCTGGTGCTCTCTTGCTCCGGCTCTCTAGTGCTTTCTGAGGGTACCTTAGCTCGGCCTTTGGCAAAGGAGGGGAAGCGCTCTCAGATCTTCCGGTTGTGTGGTGGGTCCTCCCGCCGAGCCCTTGGGTCAGTTCTTTCCTGTTTTCCTTGTTGTTTTGCTTGCAGGAGCAAAGTAGGTGCGCGATCACCCCTTCCCCGAGGGTGAACTCCACAGGAGACCGAGAAATCGGTTTCAACATTTTGGTGCGGTGAGCGTGGAGCGTGGTCAGCACAGAAAAGCCTTCAGCGAGCTCGATGACAGGAGGGCAGGGATCTGACAGAGCGGACTTGCCACCCCCCCCCCCCCCCCCCCCCGCCTCTAGTCACGGTGGGGATGCTTGAAGATTTCAGGAACGAGGTGTTGGGCCTCGTCAAGTTCGCACTCGGCACGCGGGCCGAGTGCTCGACTCCGGCGAAACCAGATCGCAGCTGCCCCCTCTCTAGGCGAGGATGCCCCCGGCAGGCGAGCTGGGAAGGAAGTGGCCGAGGAGGGCCGGGGGTGCGAGCTCCACGGGCGCGAGCTCTTCCCCGGATCGGCAGGCAGAGGCCGGATCGGCAAGCTGAGCCCGCGAGACGCGCCAGCTACCCTAGCAGGGGGAGGCAGCCCCTTCAGCGAGTTGGTCTCTTCAGCTCCAGTCCCGAAGGGGTTCAGGGAACCTGAGATGTCCTACTATACCGGAAAGGGAGACCCAGTCCAACACGTCCAATGGTTTGAGGACATGGTCTCGATCCGGCAGATGTCGGATGGGTTCAAGTGCCGACTCTTCGCAATCACCCTCAAGGAGAAAGCGAGGGAGTGGTTCCATCAGCTGTCGGCCAGCTTCATCTACTGCTTCGAGGACCTATGTCGGGGGTTCATGCTGAGGTTCAATACCTCGAAGAGGAGGAAGAAGGAGTCAGAGTCCCTCTTCCACATCAAGCAGGGAGTGAATGAAACGTTGGGGAGCTACATGGACCAGTTCCAGGAGGAGGTCACCCAGGTCCGGGAAATGTCGAGCCATAGTCTGATGATGGCTTTCACCCTGGGCCTGCAACAGGGTTTCTTCAGGATGGAGCTGAAGAGAATTCCCCCACTCTCCTACGAGGAGCTGATGGAGAGGGTGGCGAGAGAAGTTGACGGGGAGGCATCAAATCCGGAGTTCGCCCGGAAGCTGGCCAGGTGGGCCACAGAAGAGGAGAAGGAGCCAAGAGGAGGAAGAGGCCAGGAGGAGAGGAGAGGAGAGCCCCGGCAGAGGGAGCAGAGGAAGCTCCACGGGCAGCAGCAGCCTAGGTGGGGGCGTCAGGAGCCTGACCGTCGGCTGGGCTGGAGGCCCGAGTGGCAGTGGCAGGGGCCACAGAGAGGGTAACAAGGAAGGGACCACCACCGTGGGGGGCAAGATCAATTCCACCCCCGGGATGGAGACAGGCCCAGAGGCCTCGACTCCCCGATCAAGAAGAGGCAATGGCCATAGCCATAGGAGAGAGGAGGAGAGTAGCAGGGAAGAGGAGGAGAGAAGTTAGGGTGGAGTTGTCCTACTATGACTTCCATCAAGAGGAGGGGCATGCCAAAGCCACGTGCCCGGAGTTCTTCGAAATAAGGGGAAACAGGGATCAACAGCAGTAGTAGCATGGGCGGCAGGAAGTGAGGATCGAAGAGGTCCTGCCTCGCACAGAGGAGGACCGTTGTGAAGACCGGGTAGATATCGGGACCCGAGGAGGGATCGGAGCGATCCACGGGGGGGGGGGGGGGGGGGGGTGTAGAGGCATGTCGGAGGGCGAGCCTCCATACCATGTATCGTCGCAGCGTTGGCTCCACATCCCAAACCCCACCCCCGAAAGAGAGGATCACCTTCTCCAGGAGCGATATGCCGGATCATGAGGATCCATTTTGCGATGCACTGGTCATCCAGACAGCCATCGAAAATTTTACCGCCTCCAGGATCCTCGTGGATAATTGAAGCTTCGTCAACGTCATTTTCAAGAAGGCGTTTGACGCGATGAAGGTGGAGGCGAAAAGGGTGTTGGCCTCAGATGGAGCCTTGTTCGGATTTTCGGGGGAGAGGAAGGAAGTGGAGGGAGGAGTAGGCCTCCATGTCACCCTGGGGGCAGTCCAGGAACTATAGGTTCGTCATCGTGGATGCCCCCAGCAGCTACAACGCCATCTTCGAGAGGCCCCTTATCAGTGCCTTCCGCTGCGTCCCCTCATCGTTCCATTAGTGCCTGAAGTTCAGTGTAGAGGGGATCCAGGTCAGGGTCAGGGGGACCACAAAATGGCGCGGTAATGTTACGTTGGTGGGCCAAAACCCGAATAGGCAAGCGTACCTGTCGAATCGTAGTACCAAGGTCGTATTTAAACACGGGGCTGTCAATTACTTCTACTCACGCTCTAACTATTATCCTACCGGAAAACTAATGGGATTTGAGAATTTTTTAGAATAAAACAAAAGACAACTTGCGAGACGAAAAACTTATAATAAAAAGCTAGCATTCGATCAATGATTCACCATGAAATTAGATGAGAGAGATAAAAATAAAGATAGTTTTAATTTTGCAAATCATACTCGACCGTGACGGATCCGAAAATAAGACAAAATCTCGCTAGAGCATTAGGTCTCCTAACTTATAGACTCTTCGATCGAAATCTCTTTACAAACCAAAGAAGCCTAAAGTTGCATTAACGAGGTGATCCGCACTATTGGATTTGACTCCAATCCGGAGGATTTACGTCGTCCTATCTCTAGGACTGCGTTCAACTCCTTCCTTCTTTGAGTGATCTTTCACATTCATGAGCCTCTCGGCTACTCAAATATGAGATCCCAAGCCTACTACCGTATACCGGAAATACGGAGTCGACAAAAAAATAAATCAAAGAAGGATCGAGCATGAAATAACAAAAATAAAACTAAGAAAGAAAATAAACTCTCATCTCACTTCATGGATCCTCACGATCGAATGCTATAGGAAATTAGCTACGCATAATTGAAAGGGAAGACAAAACAAAATAAGAGAGAAATATTTTCATTACTTGCAAACAAAGAGAGTACACAAAATATTAGAAAGACAAGACTATGTTAGGAAGAAAAACTTGCAAAAATGGAAAAGAAAACTAATACAATAGTGAAACTAAAAACAACTCACAAGTACTCTCCACTCAACACTCACATTCAACTTGAAACTTTACTTCTCAAAATTTTCTCCCTTTGGCTTGAGGGATGGGGTGGCTTTTATAGGAGATGGAGAAGGATCTAGAATGAAATGAAGAGGAGGAGGCCAAGGGGGTGGCCGGACATGTAAGGAGAGAAGTGCATGCATGGCATTAAATGAGGTGGAGAGAATTCATGCATGATATTTAATTAGGTGGAGAGAAAGAGGTGGGTTCAATGCATGGACTTTAAGGGAATGATTTGGAAAATATAAAATAGAAAAGGGGAATGAATAAGAAATAAAGAAAGAGAGAGAGAGGGGTTGAATGTAGAATAATAAAAACAAGAAATAAAAGAGGAGGAAAGAGTGTGGCCGGCCATGTAGAGGGATTCATGCATTTGGAAATTAATGAGGAGGGGAGAGAGAGGGCATGAGGTGGCCGGCCATGCATGGGCCTTAAATAGACCAAACAATGGAGAGAGTGGGCTGCACTTGAAGGGGACGGGCTGCTCCAATGTGGGTTGCATCTTGAAGTTGGGAAGAGGACGGCCATGCAATTTGTGGGCTGCTCCAATGAAGAGGGCTCCATGGATGTTGAAGTGGTTGGGCTGCATCATGTAGGCTGCATGGTTGTTGACGGGCTGCTTGGGTTTCACTTGAAGGAGAAGCTTGGGCTGCATGGTTGCATTTACGTACAAGGGCTGCTCCATGTTGCATGCATTTGGGTCATGATCCTACAAATAACAACACAAAATAATCATTAGAAACAAAATATTATTCATGAGCATAAAATTATAACAAATAAGACTAAACATAAAATAGAATAATATATATATTAATAAGACTAATCAGCAACAAATATTAAAACTAAACTAAACATAACACAACATAAAATATAAAACACAAGATAAATTTAGAAATTATCATAACATACGCGAAATAAAACAAAACAGACATAAAATAAACTAAACTTAGGAATTTAGGTTTATAAATTATACCAAAAACGATGACTAAAAGTAGTCATCAAATTCCCCATGCTAGAGTATTTGCTTGCCCTCAAGCAAATAGAATTGAAAACTAGGGAAAAAGTAAATAAAGCAAATTTAGATTTCATAATTAAGAAAAACAAAACATGAAAAATTAAACTATCATAATTCATATGTTAACAACTAGTGGGGTGAGAAGTGCACAATAGAAAACCTGAAAGTAAAGACCTAAAAATATCATTAGAACATAAAGAAGATTCACACATTTCTAAATCTTAAAACAGGGCATCCAAAATTAATGAAAATAAGAAAAGCAAAAGTAGAAGTTCTAAATAAACGGCGCATTAACGAACTACTAGGTTGCTAGAATAACAATTAACCCTAAATCACCTCAAGATAACCTCCAAAGAAATCCATCAATGATGGTGGCCATAGGCTTGTTCGTTCACACTCTCTCCACTACGCGAATTTACGTTCTAAAGATTAATAGGACTTCTATAGGCGTTAAAACTTGGCTTAGGTAAATGGTTAGGAAATGAAAACAAGGATAAACATGAGGGCTTAAACACTAAACCAAGGTTGAGCTTAAAAATAAAAACATGAAGAGAAATGAGAAATGACAAGTACATCATTTTTCAATTCAAACTAACAAACAAAGGACATGAACTTTTTTTTCTTTTCATAAATTGGCCACAAATAAACTTCATTTTTTTCTTTTTGATTGATTTAACATTTTTTTTTGATAATAATAATTTTTTTCTTCTTTAATAACTTTTTAAGGAAAGCTCCAAATATAAGCTTTAAACACTCCTTTTCATTTCAAAGATATAACCCTTCACAAAAAATGATATTTAAGCTCAAAGTTTAGTGTGAAATGGGAAAGACATTTTGGCTTTGGTGAAATGATGAAATGAAAGGTGGAGCAAAAAACAAAGAAACATGGAAAAAGGCCCAAAATTGTTTTGCAATGGTAAAAAAAATTTTGGTGGGCAAGAAAAGCTCAAACGAGTCAAAGGGTGGCCTAAATCATTTCTAAAGTACGTAAAAACGACGCACATGCTTCGAGAGTAGCTAGGGACAAGTTCTAGACACCAAGAAAGACTACCCCGCAAATGAAAAAGAGATAACATTACCTAGCAACCATTCGTAAGCAACTAACCGAATAAAAAGACATAACTACAAATTGTTAACTTAAAACGTAAAAATTGGATGCCTATATTTAAGAAAAAGAAACTAGTAAAACTAAGCTATGTTAAACTGATAAATTTAGAAAACCAATTCAAATAAATCTAAATAGAACTAAGGAACCGCACGGGCCTACACATCACTAGAAGAAATATAAAAATAAAGATAGAAAATAATTTTAGATTTTGTTTTTCAAATATATTTTAGCAATTTTTTGGATTTTTGCTTTTCTTTTTTTGTGTTTTTTGAAAAGGCTAAAATAAAAGCAATACTAGCAAAAAACTTAACAAAACTATGCTAATTTTGTTTTAGAAAATTTTTTTTTGAAAGAAAAAGGAAAAAGAGAACTAACTAAACCCTCCCCCAAGCTTAGATTTTTCATTGTCCTCAATGAAAGAAACAAAAAGAAAAACGAGAAGGAGACTGAGAAGGAGAAAAAAATGCAGAAAGGAAATGAAAATAAAAAAAACAGGACTTCCCCGGGTTTGTGAGATGAAGGTGGATGTCGCTCCCCCATGCTTGCTTTTTAGTGCACTTGATCATCAGCAGGTTTGACTTGATCCATCTTTATATCAGCAACGTTGGAGCGGCGGTCACGAACTTGCTTGGTTGGCCACCGGAAGGAAGAGCAAAATAAAAGCAGAAAAAGAATATAGTTCGTGGGCAGGTGCCCAAGATTGTTCTTTATTACAACAATTTAAAGTCCGAATAAAATTAAAAGTTGCATAATAATAATTAATAATAATAAGTCCAAAAAAATAAAAATGAAAATGTTCCACAACAAGATGAACATTTAAGAGTCCAAGACAAGATCCTCTGTTGCAGGAGACACAGAATCATTTGAAAAATAAAGTTTAAGTCTATGCCCATTCACTTTCAAAACACCCTTATCGGGGTGCGAAAGCAACACAGTTCCATCAGTATAAACTTCCTTGACCGTAAACGGTCCAGTCCATCGAGATTTAATGTGTCCGAAGAAAATACGTAAGCGTGAATTAAAAAGAAGAACTTGATCGCCATGTTTAAAAATTTTATGTTGGCCCAAGTTCTTATCGTGATCGACTTTCGTTTCAGGGTCGTGTGATTTTGCATATGAATTTTTCAGATTTTTGTCTTCTTCAAAAATGAGATTTTCAAGATTCTTGTGTTTAAAAATAGTTTCATTTTCAAAATTTATTTGCATGGGCATAACCGTATTTTGAAAAACATTTGGAGAAAGTTCAGCAGAAGAAGACGAAAAATCATTTGGAGAAATATAGGAGTCTTCTTTTAATTCATCAAGAAAAAAACAAGTGTCATCATTTTGCAAAGAATTTCTCATAGATTGAGTAATATCAAAAGTAACCTCTTCATCTCCCACACGCAGAGAAAGTCTTCCGTCACTTACATTTATGAGTGCTCGAGCGGTGGCTAGGAAGGGACGACCAAGGATAAGAGGGACCTCGACGTCCTCTTCAATATCGAGAATGACAAAATCCACCGGGAAGATGAATTTGTCGACCTTCACTAGCACATCCTCAACGATACCTAACGGATACTTAATCGATCGATCAGCCAATTGAATACTCATACGTATAGGGCTGAGAGTGCCCAATCCTAGCTTTTTAAACAATGAAAAAGGCATCAAGTTGATGCTCGCACCTAGATCCGCTAGAGCATGTTTTATAAAAAGATCACCAAAAACGCAAGGAATTGAAAAACTACCCGGATCGTGTATTTTTTTAGGCAAGTTAGAGTTTTTAACGACTGCCGAGCACTCTTCATTTAACGTTACGTGAGAAAGATTTTCCAATTTCTTTTTATTCGTTAATAAATCCTTGAGATATTTGGCGTATTTCGGCATTTGGCTAATGGCTTCGTGAAATGGCAAATTTATATGAATTTGTTTAAACATTTCAAGAAAGCGTGAATATTGATCATCTAATTTTTCCTTCCTAAGCCTAGCCGGATAAGGAGGTGGCTGAAATTCCTTTATAATTGTCGGAGCATCATTTCGAAAATCGTTAACTTCTTTTTCAAAAATAGGCTTTTCTTTTTCAAAATTAGATTTGTCTTTTTCTTTTTCAAAAATTTTATCATTTGATTCCATAACGATAATATTTTCAGCAGTAGGAGAGGCAATCACCTCTGGCTCTTCCCTTGTGGTGGGCTCGTTAATAACTTTACCGCTCCGAAGGGAAATCGCATTCACGTGCTCCCTTGGGTTAGGTTCAGTGTTTGAGCGAAGAGCCCCGGGTGGCCTCTCGGAGATGACCTTGGCAAGTTGCCCGACCTGGTTCTTTTAATTTTTCACGGAGCCAGATAGACTTCTAATGGTAGCATCATTCGAGCTTATATATTTAGAAAGTATTTCCTCCAAAGATGGAGTTTTTTGAAAATTTTGGTTTTGATATTGTGGTGGTGGTGGAGTGAAATCGTGTGGTGGGCGTGCAGCATTAGCAGGGTTACTCCAAGAAAAATTAGGATGGTTACGCCATCCAGGATTATAAGAGTTCGAAGAAGAATTAAAACCAGGAGGTGCAGAAAAATTAGAAAAAGCAGAAAAATTATTGGCAGAATTATTTTGAGCAGGCCTGGGTATGTTCCCCAGATAATCCACCTGCTCGGCAGCAGCAGCATTCACATTTTCATATACCTTAGCGGCGGAGGAAGCAGTCATCTCCGAAATCTTCTTGTTCAACATTTCCACTTGCAATGCCAGTTGCGAAACCGAGTCCACTTCATAGATACCTGCAGGTTTAGATGGGCGAGTCCTAGACGAATTCCATTGATAAGTGTTCATCGTCATGTCCTCGATAAGCTCAAGAGCGGCTTCCGGAGTTTTGCGGTCCAAGGAACCAGCGGAAATGGCATCTATCATTTGCTTAGTTTCTTGATTTAGCCCATTATAAAATGTCTGAACCTGTAACCATACAGGCAGAGCATGATGAGGGCATCTTCTCAAAAGTTCTTTGAACCTCTCCCAAGTGTCATAGAGGGTCTCAGAAGCAATTTGAGAATAAGAAGTTATATCATTTCTTAGCTTAGCAGTTTTGGCAGGGGGGAAATAACGAGAGAGAAATTTTTCAGTTAAAATGTTCCAAGTAGTGATTGAGCCTCTTGGAAGAGAACTCAACCACTGTTTGGCTTTAGTTCTTAAGGAGAAGGGGAAGAGTCTTGGCCTTATAGCATCGTCTGAGACACCAATTATTTTGAAGGTGTCACAGATTTCAAGAAAATTAGCAATATGTAAGTTCGGATCTTCATCTTGTAATCCGTCGAACTGTACATATTGCTGCACCATTTGAATGATGCTAGGCTTAAGCTCGAAGTTATTGTTCGCAATCGCAGGTCGAACAATACTTGTCTCTGTCCCTCCAGATTGGGTCGAGCATAATCGGACATGGTCCTTTGCTGAGCCATTTCTGGGTTAGGGTCTCCCATTTCAGAAAAATTACAATCCCCGAAGGAATCCTCAACCGCTGTTTGAGAAGTGGAAGCCCCGAATCGTAGTTGTCTCCGAAAGGAGCGTTCGATTTCCGGGTCCAAATCAACAAGTAGCGACGGATTCGCTCGGGTCATGCACTAGCAAAGAAAACGAGGGAAGATGAAAATGAAAACTTGGAAAAGAAAGAAAAAGAGGAAAAGAAAGGAAATTGTTTTTTTGTTTTTTTCTTTTTGAAAATTTTTTTTTTTTCTTAGACGGCTTGGCCCTCGAACTTCCCGAGGACTACCCGGTGAAGGGTTCGCCCGGTACTAGGTAAAATGGTGGCGCTTAAAGCCTCTTACCCTTTTCGAGAGATTTTAGGTGGGGTAGAAATAAGGTGAAGTGGGTTGCTTATAGATATTTAAATATATAAATTATAATTTTTTATTATTATTTTTGTAGAAGTAATAGCGCAAGCGTTTTCAAAATATTGACGAAGAAAAGTCCCCGGCAACGGCGCCAAAAACTTGGTGGGCCAAAACCCGAACAGGCAAGCGTACCTGTCGAATCGTAGTACCAAGGTCGTATTTAAACACGGGGATGTCAATTACTTCTACTCACGCTCTAACTATTATCCTACCGGAAAACTAATGGGATTTGAGAATTTTTTAGAATAAAACAAAAGACAAATTGCGAGACGAAAAACTTATAATAAAAAGCTAGCATTCGATCAATGATTCACCATGAAATTAGATGAGAGAGATAAAAATAAAGATAGTTTTAATTTTGCAAATCATACTCGACCGTGACGGATCCGAAAATAAGACAAAATCTCGCTAGAGCATTAGGTCTCCTAACTTATAGACTGTTCGATCGAAATCTCTTTACAAACCAAAGAAGCCTAAAGTTGCATTAACGAGGTGATCCGCACTATTGGATTTGACTCCAATCCGGAGGATTTACGTCGTCCTATCTCTAGGATTGCGTTCAACTCCTTCCTTCTTTGAGTGATCTTTCACATTCATGAGCCTCTCGGCTACTCAAATATGAGATCCCAAGCCTACTACCGTATACCGGAAATACGAAGTCGACAAAAAAATAAATCAAAGAAGGATCGAGCATGAAATAACAAAAATAAAACTAAGAAAGAAAATAAACTCTCATCTCACTTCATGGATCCTCACGATCGAATGCTATAGGAAATTAGCTACGCATAATTGAAAGGGAAGACAAAACAAAATAAGAGAGAAATATTTTCATTACTTGCAAACAAAGAGAGTACACAAAATATTAAAAAGACAAGACTATGTTAGGAAGAAAAACTTGCAAAAATGGAAAAGAAAACTAATATAATAGTGAAACTAAAAACAACTCACAAGTACTCTCCACTCTCCACTCAACACTCACATTCAACTTGAAACTTTACTTCTCAAAATTTTCTCCCTTTGGCTTGAGGGATGGGGTGGCTTTTATAGGAGATGGAGAAGGATCTAGAATGAAATGAAGAGGAGGAGGCCAAGGGGGGTGGCCGGCCATGTAAGGAGAGAAGTGCATGCATGGCATTAAATGAGGTGGAGAGAATTCATGCATGATATTTAATTAGGTGGAGAGAAAGAGGTGGGTTCAATGCATGGACTTTAAGGGAATGATTTGGAAAATATAAAATAGAAAAGGGAATGAATAAGAAATAAAGAAAGAGAGGGAGAGAGGGGTTGAATGTAGAATAATAAAAACAAGAAATAAAAGAGGAGGAAAGAGTGTGGCCGGCCATGTAGAGGGATTCATGCATTTGGAAATTAATGAGGAGGGGAGAGAGAGGGCATGAGGTGGTCGGCCATGCATGGGCCTTAAATGGACCAAACAATGGAGAGAGTGGGCTGCACTTGAAGGGGACGGGCTGCTCCAATGTGGGTTGCATCTTGAAGTTGGGAAGAGGCCGACCATGCAATTTGTGGGCTGCTCCAATGAAGAGGGCTCCATGGATGTTGAAGTGGTTGGGCTGCATCATGTAGGCTGCATGGTTGTTGACGGGCTGCTTGGGTTTCACTTGAAGGAGAAGCTTGGGCTGCATGGTTGCATTTACGTACAAGGGCTGCTCCATGTTGCATGCATTTGGGACATGATCATACAAATAACAACACAAAATAATCATTAGAAACAAAATATTATTCATGAGCATAAAATTATAACAAATAAGACTAAACATAAAATAGAATAATATATATATTAATAAGACTAATCAGCAACAAATATTAAAACTAAACTAAACATAACACAACATAAAATATAAAACACAAGATAAATTTAGAAATTATCATAACATACGCGAAATAAAACAAAACAGACATAAAATAAACTAAACTTAGGAATTTAGGTTTATAAATTATACCAAAAACGATGACTAAAAGTAGTCATCATACGTCACCGCCGTGAACTCCATCTCTTGGCAGGAGGGAGCTGAGGAGATGGAGCGGAGGATGGAGGAGGCGGAGCAGGAAGCTGGCGGGGAGGAGCTTGAGGAGGAGAGCTGCGCCAAGGTCAAGGCGGCAGGAGGAGATCGGGAGGAGTTGGCGAAAGCGATGGTCGTGGAGGAAGAGGTGAAGGCGGAGATCCTCGTCCTAGAGGAGAGGGATGTTGAAGAATGGGGGAGCAGTCCAGGCTAGAGGCTGCGGAAGAGGTGGTAGAGCTGGAGGTCCTCACCCGTGAAGGCAGGGTGGAGAAGGTCCACGTCAGCGGAGGGCTGGCCCCGGAGGATCAAGGCAGGATGATGGAGTGCATCCAGAAAAATGTGGACATCTTCGCATGGAGTGCCGCGGAGATGTCGGGGGTTGACACGGATGTGGCTTGCCACCGCCTCAACTTGGACCCGGGAACATGCCCCGTTCAACAAAAGAAGAGGTCCACCGCGGACAAGCTGGCAGAGCCCATCAGGGAGGAGGTAGCCAAACTCCTCAAGGCCGGCTTCGTGTCTGAGATTAAATACCCTGGCTGGGTCTCCAATGTAGTCATGGTTAAAAGGGGGGACGGCCGGTGGCGTATGTGTATCGATTTCTCTTTGCTTAATAAATCTTGTCCTAAGTACTGTTATCCCTTGCCTCGGATCGACGCGTTGGTTGACTCAGTCGTTGGTTTTTCTGTAATGAGTTTTCTAGATGCATTTTCAGGTTATCATCAAATCAGGATGCACCTCCCGGACGTCAAGGACGTCTCATTCATCACAGGGGATGGATGCTACTATTACAAGATGTTGCCTTTTGGGCTAAAGAACGCAGGTGCAACCTATCAAAAGATGATGGATAGGGTCTTCAAAGAACAAAAGGGGAGGAACTTGGAGGTATACGTAGATAATCTTATGATCAAGAGTCGGGATGTGGACTCTCACCTCCAGGACCTAGAAGAGACCTTTGCTACCCTGCGCAAATATAAGATGCGGTTGAATCCCCTGAAGTGTGTCTTCGGGGCTAGCAGGGGAAAGTTTTTGGGGCACCTCCTCACCCCTGCAGGGGTCAAGCCGAATCCTGATAAGGTCAAGGCTATCATGAAGCTAGGGTCGCCGCAGAATACTAAGGAGGTTCAACGGTTGACGGGGAAGCTGGCAGGGCTAAGTAGGTTCCTTTCCCGGGCTGGGGAGAAGTGCTCCCCCTTCTTCAAAGCACTTAGGGGGGGAAGAATTCGAGTGTACTAAGGAGTGCGAGGAGGCATTCCAGGCCCTCAAGATGCAGTTGACTCGGGCTCTGTTGCTCCAAGGGCCGCAGGAGGGGGAGGACCTGTTTTTGTATCTCGGGGTCGGGGCGGAGGCCCTGAGCTCCGTCCTAGTTCGAGAAGAGGGGAAGAAGCAGCTCCCCATATATTATGTGAGCCGGGTCCTGAGGAAGGCCGAGCTCCGGTATCCGATTTTGGAGAAGCTGGCCTTCGCCCTGGTCATCTCAGTCCGAAGGCTGGGGCCCTATTTCCAGGCACACTCAATCCGAGTTGTAACTGACCATCCCCTTCGCAACATCTTTGAGGGGGTGGACCATTCTGGCAGGCTGGCCAAGTGGTCGGTGGAGTTAAGTGAGTTCGACATCTCCTTCGTTCCCCACCTCTCGATCAAAGCTCAAGCGATGGCCGACTTCTTGGCCGATTATGTGATTGAGGTGGCGGCGGAAAAGCTCACTCGTCCGACTCCTTGGAAGGTGAAGGTAGATGGCGCCTCGAGAAGGCATTCCCTAGGAGTTGGGGTGATCTTGGAGAGCCCCCAAGGGATTAGAATTGAACAGACAGTGGTGGTGCACTTCCCCATCACCAACAATCAGGCCGAGTATGAGGCCATGATAGCAGGGCTACGGCTAGACAGGGAGCTGGGGGTGTTGGACGTGGAGGTCCTTACCGACTCCATGGTAGTAGCTTCCCAGATCAACGGGTAGTTCGAGGCAAGAGAGCCTACCCTACGGTTATACTTAGCCAAAGTGAAGGGAGTCATCGGCACATTCCAAACGTTCTCCATCCGACACGTGCCCAGGGAAGAAAACGAGCAGGTCGACCAACTGGCGAAGCATGGTCCCCAGGTGGGGGGTACCATCACTGACTTGTTCCACCCTTCCATCGAAGAGGGAGAGCTCATGGTGATAGATCAATGGCCCTCGTGGATGGATTCGGTCACAACCTTCCTCTCCACAGGAGAGTATCTGGAGGGGGTGTACAGGAAGAAGCTCTGGTACAAATCAGTGTACTACCTCCTCCGGGACGGGGAGTTGTACAGGTAGACCCTCTCAGGGATGTTGGCTCATTGCGTGGCCGAGGGGGAAGTACAAAGGATCTTGGAAGAAGTCCACTCTAGGGAATGCGGGAGTCACTCCGGGAGTCGGACCATAGAAGGGAGGATCGTCAGGCAAGGGTATTTCTGGCCCACCCTAGGCCGTGATGTGACTGAGTTCGCAAGAAGATGTCATAAGTGCCAGTTGTTCGCCCCTCTCCATTTACAAGCAGCCCAGCGGCTCAAAAGTATCACTGCCCCCTGGCCCTTTACCATTTGGGGGATGGATTTGGTCGGACCGTTCCCCCAGGCCAGGGGGCAGAGAAGGTTCCTACTAGTGATGATCGACTACTTCTCCAAGTGGGTGGAGGTGAAGGCGCTGGACAAGGTGATTTCCCAGGTCATCAGAAACTTCATCTGGGGGGAGATCATCTGCTGCCACGGGCTGCCCCAGGCCATTGTCACGGACAATGGGCCTCAGTTCGTCAGTGTGGAGTTTACCAGTTTCATACGAGCAGCTTGGGATAGACCTCAGGTTCGCCTCGGTCCACCACCCCAGGAGCAACGGGCAGGTGGAGGCCGCGAACAAGATCATTGTCAACCTCCTAAAGAAGAAAGTGGAAAATCTGAAGGGGAGCTGGGTGGAGTAGCTTCCCGCAGTTCTCTGGGCCCTGAGGACCACCCCCAACATAGCTACAGGAGAGACCCCCTTCAAGATCTCCCATGGGTGCGAGGCAGTCCTCCCCATAGAATTTGAAGTTCAAACACCCCGGGTTGTCGCGGCCGAGGAAGGCAGGGAAGAATGGCAAGCCGAGAATGAGGAAGAGCCGCGGCTCTCCCTTGACATGGTGGAAGAGCTGAGGGACCTTTCCGCCATCTGACAAGAAGAGGTGAAGAGGAGGATGGCTAAGTACTTTGACAAGCACATAAGAGTCAAGCAATTTGTGGAAGGGGACTTGGTGCTGACGAAGGTGGATGCAGCAGGGAGGTCGACAACCATGGGGAAGCTCAACCCCAGCTGGGAAGGTCCATTTATTGTAAAGGGGGCTTTAAAATCAGGAGGGTATCGACTCCAAAATGTGGAGGGCGAGACCCTAAGTCTCACCTGGAGTGGTGACGACTTAAAATGCTTTTTCCCTTGAAACATGTAAGTGGTGCTTTGATTTTAATAAAATTCTTTAACGCATCAATGCTGTCACAGTAAGCTTACATGAAGAAATGAAGTATGTTTGGACCCCGAGCAGATCCCGTTGTCAGGCTCTCACCTAGCTGGCAGGGCTGGAAGTCACTCGATGGTGTCAACCTTGGACCCCGAGCAGATCCCGTTGTCAGGCTCTCACCTAGCTGGCAGGGCAGGAAGTCACTCGGTGTCATCCTTAGACCTCGAACAGATCCCACTGTCAGGCTCTCAACTAGTTGGCAGGGCTGGAAGTCACTCAACGGTGTCAGCCTTGGACCCCGAGCAAATCCCGCTGTCAGGCTCTCACCTAGCTGGCAGGGCAGGAAGTAACTCGGTGTTATCCTTAGACCTTGAGCAGATCCTGCTGTCAGGCTCTCACCTAGCTGGCAGGGCTGGAAGTCGCTCGATGGTGTTAACCTTGGACCCCGAGCAGATCCCACTGTCAGGCTCTCACCTAGCTGGCAGGGTGGGAAGTCACTCGGTGTCATCCTTAGACCTCGAGCAGATCCCGCTGTCAGGCTCTCACCTAGCTGGCAGGGCTGGAAGTCACTCGATGGTGTCAACCTTGGACCCCGAGCAGATCCCGCTGTCAGGATCTCACCTAGCTGGCAGGGCAGGAAGTCACTCGGTGTCATCCTTAGACCTCGAGCAGATCCCGCTGTCAGGCTCTCACCTAGTTGGCAGGGCTGGAAGTCACTCGATGGTGTCAGCCTTGGACCCCGAGCAGATCCCGCTGTCAGGCTCTCAACTAGCTGGCAGGACAGGAAGTCACTCGGTGTCATCCTTAGACCTCGAGCAGATCCCGCTGTCAGGCTCTCACCTAGCTAGCAGGGCTGGAAGTCACTCGATGATGTCAGCCTTGGACCCCGAGCAGATCCCGCTGTCAGACTCTCACCTAGCTGGCAGGGCAGGAAGTCACTCGGTATCATCCTTAGACCTCGAGCAGATCCCGCTGTCAGGCTCTCACCTAGCTAGCAGGGATTGAAGTCACTCGATGGTGTCAACCTTGGACCCCTAGAAGATCCCGCTGTCAGGCTCTCACCTAGCTGGCAGGGCAGGAAGTCACTCGGTGTCATCCTTAGATCTCGAGTAGATCCCGCTGTCAGGCTCTCACCTAGCTGGCAGGGCTGGAAGTCACTCGATGGTGGCAGCCTTGGACCTCGAGCAGATCCCGCTGTCAGGCTCTCACCTAGCTGGCAGGGAAGGAAGCCACTCGCTGTCATCCTTAGACCTCAAGCAGATCCCGCTGTCAGGCTCTCACCTAGCTGGCAGGGCTGGAAGTCACTCGATGATGTCAGCCTTGGACCCCGAGCAGATCCCGATGTCAGGCTCTCACCTAGCTGGCAGGGCAGGAAGTCACTCGGTGTCATCCTTAGACCTCGAGCAGATCCCGCTGTCAGGCTCTCACCTAGCTGGCAGGGCTAGAAGTCACTCGATGGTGTCAGCCTTGGATCCCGAGCAGATCCCGCTGTCAGGCTCTCACCTAACTAGCAGGGCAGGAAGTCACTCGGTGTCATCCTTAGACCTCGAGCAGATCCCGCTATCAAGCTCTCACCTAGCTGGCAGGGTTGGAAGTCACTCGATGGTATCAGCCTTGGACCCCGAGCAGATCCCGCTGTCAGGCTCTCATCTAGCTGGCAGGGCTGGAAGTCGCTCGGTATCATCCTTGAACCCCGAGCAGATCTCGCTGTCTGGCTCTCACCTAGCTAATAGGGCTGAAAGTCACTCGGGGAAGTCCTACTCTTCAAATGGTACCCGAGGATTTTGGCACCTGTACGAACAGAAAATAACATACCGAAAAATTGGAGTAATGCAAACTTTATTATCCCGAAAAGGTATCAATTACAATGGTATAGCCTCCCTTTTATAGAATGGGGGAGATGAGAGAGATTATAAATAAGCAATGTGGGACTAAAAATTTACAAGTATATGCGGCTTTTCAAAATGACAAACCGGACAAGCCGTGCGGTTAGACAAACCGGCTAACCGCCCGACCACAACTAGGATGAGAGAGCAAGCAACATAGAGAGCAAGTCGCCACAGGAGACCGCTAGACCGCCCGGTCTCCAAGTCGTCTGAGACAAGCCGCCTGACCTCTGGGACACCAAACTGCAACAGCCCAGCACACAGACCGGCTAGGAGAAACCGCTAGACCGCCCGGTCTCCGAACAGCAACAGATCGCCCGGTCTCCATTCTGCAACACTCCCCCTCAAGCTGGAGCATAGATATCAATCATGCCTAGCTTGTCGCAGATGTGGAAAAAGGAAGTGGACACCGGCTTGGTGAAGATGTCTACCAACTCGTAGTCAGAAGTGACGAACGGAGTGCAAATCTGTTTCTTCAATATCTCTTCCCGAATAAAATGACAGTCGACTTCTATGTGTTTTGTTCTCTCATGAAATACCGGATTTTTGGAAATGTATATCGCGGCCTTGTTGTCACAGAACATAGGAAGAGGATAGTTGTAAACCTCTCCTAAGTCAACCATGAGATTTCGCAACCATTTCAACTCACATGTAGTCGACGCCATACTGCGATATTCCGCCTCTGCACTAGATCTGGAGACCACAGACTGTTTCTTGCTCTTCCAACTCACAAGATTGCCTCCAACAAACGTGCAGAAACTTGATGTCGATTTGCGGTCCCCTTTGTCATCAGCATAACTTAAATCAGAGTACGCTTCAACCCTTAGGTGACCATTCTTTTGAAAGAGGAGTCCTTTCCCTGGTGCTGCATTAATATACTCTAATATCCTCGGGGCAGATTGTAGATGACACTCCCTAGGAGCTTGCATGAACTGGCTCACCTTGCCAACAGCATAAGAGATGTCGGGTCTGGTTACCGTGAGATAAATGAGCTTGCCCACCAGATGTCGGTACCTCGTAAGATCGGATAGAAGAGGCGAGTCATCTGTCCAAGTTTTGTCTTCTCCAGCAGCCATAGGACAACGGGCATGTTTAACACCAGTCAATCCTGCCTCCTTTAAAAGATCAAGAGCATACTTCCGTTGGGAAAGGACCATGGAGTTGGGTTTCATAGAGATTTCAATCCCCAGAAAGTATTTCGGGGACCCCATATCCTTTGTGACTAGGTGTTGACGAAGGTGTTTCTTTGTCAACAATACCCCATCCTGATCATCGCCAGTAAGAAGAATGTCATCAACATAAACTGCAAGAACAACCAGACCAGAGGCGGTTTTCCGAACAAATAAGGAGTGATCTGCTGAGCTTCTTATAAAACCAATGGGCGCAACAATGCCACTGAACTTGTCAAACCAGGCACGAGGACTCTGCTTGAGGCCATAGATAGCCTTCTTTAGCCGGCATACTCGTGTCTCCCCCTGAGCAACATACCCAGGAGGTTGCTCCATGTAAACATCTTCCTGCAGATCACCATATAGGAAAACATTCTTAACATCCAGCTGCGAAATGGGTCAATCCCTGTTGACAGCGACAGAGAGAAGGACCCGAATGGTGCTGATACGAGTCACAGGAGAGAAGGTATCGAAGTAATCAACACCATAGGTCTGAGTGAAACCTTTGGCCACCAGGCGGGCCTTGTAGCGATCCACGCTACCATCAGGACAGAATTTCACAACAAAGACCCAACGGCAGCCAACAACATCCGTGCCTAAAGGTGGGGGAACCAGGGTCGAGGTCCCCCGTTCAGTGAGGGTAGCAATTTCCTTATCCATGGCAGTCTTCCAATGAGGAATAGTGAGAGCCTCCTGGTAGGTGCGGGGAGTGGTGGTCTCGGAGATAGCCAATGCAAATGCCCTGCGAGAAGGAGTCAGACGATCATATGAAACAACAGCAGCCAGCGGGTGCTGGGTACACGTCTGCACCCCTTTGCGAAGAGCTATGGGTAGATCCAGGTCGGCATGTTCCTCAGCAACCGGAGCATCCATGGTGGAGAGAGCTAGCCCAGGAGAGGAGAGAGATGGCCGCGGAGAAGAAGGAGATGGGGGTGGTGATGAGGAGGGGAGGGAAGGAGGAGACGGTGGAGGTGATGGTGGGAAAATCTCGACCAGAGGAGACGGGGTGGAGGGGACGGTGAGAGAAGGAGGTGGAGGTGGAGTCGGGTTGGAGGAGAAGTAAGAAACATTCTCGAAGAAGGTGACATCCGCGGAGACGAATTGTTTCCGCTGAACGGGATCAAAACAACAGTAGCCTTTTTGGGTAGTTGAGTAACCCAAAAAGATACATTTGGTGGCACGTGAGTCCAGTTTGTCATGGGTTGCGGAAGGAATGTGTACAAAGGCCGTGCACCCAAAGATACGTAGAGGAAGAGGAAACGCATCCTTGCTAGGATAGAGAAGAGAGAATGGAGTTTGTCCATGGAGAACCGTGGATGGAATGCGATTAATTAGGTAACAGGCGAGGAGAACAACGTATCCCCAATATGAGCAAGGAACGTGCATTTGTGTCATCAAGGTGCGGGCGACATCAAGAAGGTGACGGTTCTTGCGTTCCGCCACCCCATTTTGTTGCGAGGTATATACACAGGTAGTTTGATGAATAATATCATTTTGCACACAAAAGGAAGTGAAGGCATGACTAAGATATTCTTTAGCGTTGTCAGAGCGAAAAACTTTAATGGACACATCAAATTGAGTTTTAACCATATGATAGAAGGATGTCCATACAGAAAAACGTTCTGAGCGATATTTTAAAAGATACACCCATGTACATCTAAAGAAATCATCGATAAATGTTACAAAATATGAACTACCCCGACCAACGATGAGGGTAGGAGCCGGACCCCAAATGTCGGAGTGAACAAGTTTAAACGGCCGGGAAGAGCCACGGCCTTGCTTCGGTGGGAAGGAAGAGCGGTGATGCTTGCCGAGTTGACATGCTTCACAGTTGAGCGGTGGGCCTTGCAAAGGGAGATGTGGTAGAAGCTGACGAAGAAGACGGGGAGGAGCATGACCAAGGCGAAGGTGCCACTGGATAAGATCAGTAGAAGATGTAGAGAAGGCGGAGAATGCAGAGACGTTGTCGAGGAAGTAGAGGCCGCCGCTCTCAGTCCCAGTAGCAATCGTCCGCTTGGTGCCCGGATCCTAAAAAGAACAAGAAGTAGACGTGAATGTAACAGAGCATTGTAGTTGTTTGCAAAGAGAAGTGACAGATAACAAGTTGCATGAGAACTTGGGCACATAGAGGGTATCCGCCAATCGAAGAGATGGAGTTACGTGAACAACCCCTGTTCCATTGACCGGTGAGGGAGAGCCGTCCGCAACAAGGATCGGGGGTAACCGACCATGCTGTTGTAGGAGAGAAAAACAGTGCGGATTGTCGGTCATATGATTGGTAGCACCAGAATCGATCAACCATTTACCTTGAGTAGCGACGTGGGCACTACCTGAAGATGTGACCACAGAGGCGGACGGCCTCATAGAGGAAGAGGAAGCGTCGCCAGAAGGGCAAAGATGAGGATGCTTCTTCCAACAATGGTCAACCGTATGGCCAGTGCAGCCACAATGAGAGCACAGGAAGCGAGCAGCACCACGTTCGCTGGAGGGGGGATGGCGGCCACCAGAGCCACTGCGCTGAGTATGGTGAGCGGAGTTGTCCGATTGAGGAGGGGAGGATAACAGCGGACGTTGGAGCAAAGAAGTGACAGCGGCAATGCGGGCAGCGGTGGCATCCAGGGTGGGAGACTCCGCCACACCAAGGATCTGTTGACGGATCATGTCATAGGAATCTGGAAGACGGAGAAGATAACACACAACCAGAAGCTACTGGAAGTGTATGTGTTGCTCAACGAGATCAGCAGAGAAGGGGCGGTTTTGAAGAATTTCGGCTCCGAGAGCCTGAACTTGTTGGTAAGAGGCCGCGGAAGACATGGAGGGATGGGCAAAGAGGTCCGCATATAACGTATAGATGCGAGACGTCTGAGCCCCTTTAGAGTAGAGAGCGGCAAGATGTAGCCAAGCGGCCTTGACGGTTTCATCATGACGGATGACAGGAAGGCATTCATCAGAAAGGCTGTTAGCCAGCCATGTGCGGACAAGAGCATCGCTGGCATCCCAGTCATCAAAGAGAGGGGAATCAAGTGGAGGAGGATCATCGGTGAGATGATGACGTTTGCATTGAGAGTGGAGGAGGAAGGTGAAGGAGACAATCCAATCTGGATAGTTGGGACCAATAAGCTTAGAAGCGGTGCCCAGATTACCAGAAGGAGTGGGAGGAGTAAGAGGAGGAGCGGCAACGGGAGTAGTGGTGGTGGAGATATCAGAGTGGGCCATAGAATAAAACAGCAGAAGAAACAAGTCACGGGTAGAAGGAGGGTGGCTAACAAGGTCGCGGCGACTAAGAAACAGGTCGCGACGACTAAGAATAAGAGAGCGGTTTGAACAGGTCACTGCGACTTAAGGACAGATCGCGGCAACAAAGAAGAGTAGCTAGAGAAGAGAAGTAAAGAGAAACAAGCCGCGCGAACAGGGCAGCGGTTAGAAGAGAAAGCAAGCCGCGAAGACAGGTCGCGGAAAGCAGAAACAAGCCGCGCGAATAGGGCAACGGTCAGAAGAGGAATCAAGCCGCAAAGACAGGTCGCGGAAAGCAGAAACAAACCGCGCGAATACGACAACGGTCAGAAGAGGAATCAAGCCGCGAAGACAGGTCACGGAAAGAAGAAACAAGCCGCGAGAATCAGAGAGCGCACACAATCAGGAGGAAAGGACCAAGTCCTCTGATACCATGTGCGAACAGAAAATAACAGACCGAAAAATTGGAGTAATGCAAACTTTATTATCTCGAAAATGTATCAATTACAATGGTATAGCCTCCCTTTTATAAAATGGAGGAGATGAGAGAGATTACAAATAAGCAATGTGGGACTAAAAATTTACAAGTATATGCGGCTTTACAAAATGACAAACCGGACAAGACGTGCGGTTAGACAAACGGGCTAACCGCCCGACCACAACCAGGATGAGAGAACAAGCAACACAGAGAGCAAGTCGCCGCAGGAGACCTCTAGACCGCCCGGTCTCCAAGTCGTCTGAGACAAGCCGCCTGACCGCTGGGACACCAAACTGTAACAGCCCAACACACAGACCGGCTAGGAGAAACCGCTAGACCGCCCGGTCTCCGAACAGCAACAGACCGCCCGGTCTCCATTCTACAACAACACCTTTTTCTAAAAATAGGGGAGGGAAGAAACTCGGCACAGGCGAGTCAGAACTCGCCAAGCCCAGCTCGGCCTCGACAGAAGGGTAACGAGCCAGGCCCTTAGATCTCGCAAAGGGGAGGCTGATCCCGCCAGGACGCCTCGTCTCCCCACGATGTTTTACTTAGGAATATTTTTAGAATTTGGTCTTATGATGATGAGGTTATGAGTTGCTCGCGAGCGAGTTGGGGAAAACCCTGAGAATTGGCAAGCCGGGCCATTGGACCCCGCTGAAGGGAGGCGGATCCCGCCAAAACGCCTCGCCCCCCACTTTATTTTACTTGGAAGAATTTAGTGAAATTTGGCCTTCTGACTAATAGCGTGAAGGACAGCTCGCGGGCGAGCTATGGCAAGTCCTGAGAATTGGTGAGCTCTCAAAATACGCTCTCAGGGGCAAGTCCTAATGACTATCCTACTCGCAGCGCCTATCTACGCGAGATCGCTGAAGAAAATATTTAGGACACGGCACAGGAATCCAACAAAAGATAAAAGATAGATATATAATAAACATAGGAGGCAGCAAAAATATCCTTTCATTAGGTAATCGTATTTACAGGTCGAGCTCGCCTCGGCGAGGTTACAAAAAAGAGAAAAAGAAATTTACAGAATCAGTCCTTTCCCGCCTCGCCGGATTGATGATCCTCCTCCCCTCCGCCGGACGGGTCCTGAAAGCTTTTCCCGAAGAGCGCGTCCAGGCTGTCCTCCTTCTCGCTGGGCGTCATCGCCGGGAATAAGCTCGGCATCAGGTCCCTGACCGAGATCTCCTCGCATCCCTCCACCAGCACTACAGTGTCCTTCATCATCTGGAGGGTGCATTCGGCAGCCTGGATGGAGTTGATCCGCAGTCTCTCGGCGAGGTCGGCCTCGCCAAATATCCTTGGCCTCTTGTAAGGAAGTGTGGGATCGACACTGCCGGCCGGGAAGAAGATCTCCGCCTGACGGCGGACCTCGCGGCTGAGGCTCACGTTCTCCTCCGTCAGCTTTGCATTCGCCCCCTCCAGCTCGGCAAGGCGGGCGCGCAGCTGATCGATCTCCTCCCCCTGCTCGACATTGCGAGCCCGCAGCTCTCCGGCGGCCGTGGCATCCTAGTGAAAAAGGGAAGCTCATTAGCAACACCGCAAAATGCTAAGTAAAAGGAAGAGGAAGCCTGATACTCACCAATCCGTCGGCGGCCTGGGCGAGAAGACCCTTAGCGATGTCGAGCTGCCTTGCCTGGTCGGTGACCTTGTCTTTGGCAACATCGTGGGCCTGCTCGGCTTTTTGAAGTAGGTTGCTGAGGCCGAAGCTGCGGCGCACCAGCATGTGGTGGAGCTCCAGGGCTCGCAGGTGGGCCTGCATGCCCTCGTGGCCGAGCTGCCGCAGATTCATGCCCTTTTAGGCCTCGGCGTCCTCCCTACCGTAGAGGCCGAAGCCGAGGGCGTAGGCGTGACCAGTGGCATGCTCGCGGTCATTCCAAGAGGGGTGAAGGGTGGAGACAGAAACCCGGTGGGCCAACTCATCCCATCGCACCATGGGCTCGCCCGCTGAACCCTTCCACCGCCCCCCAAAGCTGAAGAGGGGGTGCTCTTTTGGTGCGCCGAGCTCGCAAGCCGTCCTCTTCGCCGAAGGAGGTGGAGAGATCGCCGTAGGGTGAGCGAGGGCCTCGCCGCCCTTCCGCTTCTTGCTGGTGATTTTCTTCAGCGGGCTCTCCGGCGACGCGTCGGGGACAGTTTCAGGCGAGCTCATATACTTGGGGCTGGATTGATGTTGTCTCGCCCGCTGAGCCAACAAGGCTTTCCGCATCTTCTTGGGTAGTTGGCAGTGGTGCGGGTTCGACCCCGCATCCTTAGGCCGCTTTTTGCTGGAGGAGGGTTGGGAGAAGGCCGCCTCAGCTCGGCAGGCCGCCGCCGCTGCCTTCTCGTGAGCGAGAGGGTCCGGGTATAACCCCGGGTCCGCAAACGGCGGGTTCACCGGGATCAGCCACTCTCCTGCACAAAGTAACTTAGAAATATTTCGTTGGCAAAAATGGCGAGCTCGGCAATAAGGGGCAGACAATACCTTCGCCGGGCAGGACGGGGAGAAGCGCGTCGAGACCCCTTCGCAGGAAGGCGACCTTGAAGTCTTTATGAAGGAAGTATTTGTGGAGGTCGGCATCATTGCCGGACACGGCAGGGGGGGCGGTAGACCTCCTCTCCCTTCTACTGGGGCGAGTAGGGGATGTTGCCGAGATCACCCTTGATGAAGGCGATCTTGGTCAACCAATTATGGTGCTTATTCGCGATCTCGCGAACCTTGATCAGTGAGCCCCCGAAATAGGCAACCCCATCCGGCATCTCCTTGTAGGAGAAGAGTTTCATGAATACTGTCAGGTTGAACTCGATCCTCTCCCGCCGGAGATAACTCGCAAACGCCACCATCGTGGCGATGACATTGGAGTTCAGCTGCGCGGGCGCCGCGCCATAATATTTCAGAATCTGCCGGATCTCCAGCCATAGGGGGAGGCGCAGCCCCACCTCGAAGTGCGAGATAGGGAAGGCGAGCTCGTCATCGTAAAAAGTGCTGATAGCCTCCCCCTGCCTCGGCTGGCGCGCCTCGAAGCCTGGCGGCACATGTTCGGCCACGAACTCGGCGAGCTCATCCTCGCTGGTATGCCCTTCGAAGAAGCAATAGTCAGTGAAGTGTTGGGCGCACTTGGTGCAGCCATCGGCGTCCGGGTTGGTCTTGCCCATGCTCGCGGAAGAAGGGGTGGAACGCGAGTAAGAAGGAGAAAAGCGCGGGAAAAGAGGGAAGATGAGCAGTTAATACGGCGTACGGGGTTGGTGAGGGGGGGCTATTTATAAAAAAGGAAATCGGAGGGCAAAGTGTCCAATCAGCCCAGCTCGCCACCTCGGCTCGCCAACCCAGCTCGCAGACTTCCAATGCATCCCACCCCGCGCCGAGTCCAATACAAGGAAACATATTTATTGCGTATTATTATTCAAACATCAGATACCATCCTAAAAATGTTTAGAGGTTATTACAGGAGTTAAATGAATAAATGAAAAAGCAGGGCGCGCGGGCAGGCGGAACCAGGAGGCGAGTACCGGTCGGCTCAGCAAGGGAGCCGCCTCTTATCTACCCCGGCCTCGCAGCCCCCGTACCCCAGACTGCCGCGCGCGAAGTAACTCGCGAATCCGCCCTGAGTTCCGCTGCGCCGCCAGGAGGCCCTTGTCAATCTCGTCCAGGATCCGGGAAGGAGACATCAACTCGCCATCCCGGCCGCCTCGCACCTCGTCGGCAAGCTAAGCATAGTACTGCTGCAGCGCCTCGTTAACTTCCCGCACCTCGCGCAGCCCGCACACCAGTTTCTTGAAAAGCTTGACCCCCCTCCTGGTCAGCTCGCCTGGCTCCACTTCAGGGCCTAGGTAAGAGTTCAGCGAGCTTGGGGAGGGGAGGAGTGAGTAATGGGCCGCCCGCGAAGATTCCTCGGCAGCGGATTGGCTGGGAGTAGCTGTGGAGATAAACATCAACAAAATGAGGTGTGCCGAAAAAGACGCATGACAGGGATCCAAGGCAAAATTTACCTGACGAGCTCGGCAACTCTAAGGAGGTGCAGGGAGGGACAAACCTCAGGTCCTTCCCGCACCCCGGGCCACGCGTTCTCGGTGAGAGAAGCTAGAATCCCAGGATGGGAACGGTCTCCACACCCGCCCCCGTGGTCACAGCAACTAGCTGGGGAGAAGGGACGCGCACCGGCAAGCTCGGCCTCTGCGAGCTCACTACCAAGATCCCAAAGAGAGGAGGTGGGTCCCGGGGATGGTTCTCCGGTGTCATGAATCGCGAGTCCCCAAGAGCGGCCTCGGCTCGCGGGGTGGATTCTCGCGGCGTGGCATCCCCCACATCATCAGGTTGGCTGTCCGGGTCGTCGCAGACTACGACAATATCTCTGTCCTTTTCAGGGGCAAGCCGAGTGGAAGAGCCGGTCCCGAGCTCCAGGGTGGTCCTCAGGTCCTCATAAATGGGCTCGGCCTCTTGAGGAAACGGCTTCACCCTCTTAGAGCTGGGCTCGGCAGAATCACCCTGTGGGATAGTGGGTGGAACCGCTGTCAGGGCGGCCAAACGAGCGGCCGAGGTCTGGCGTACCCGGGCAAGTCGTTCTTGGATCTCCTTTGCGATCGGCATCTCGGCAGAGTTAGAGCAAAGTGGGTGGCAAGGGTCAAGCAGGTATGCAGGTGTATATATAGCCGCAGGTGGACCCCACTCGAAGATTCTCTCCGGTACATCCCGCACTCGCCGGACACTTGGGGTTGGATGTTTATTTCCGAGCTTTGCCAAGCTCAAAAAGAGCGGGGATTATGTACAACCCCGTATCCGGCGAGTGGTGTCGTCAGGAACCGGACCGGCCGGCTCAGAGAATACAGGCAGCAGGCGAGCTCGGCAAGGAAATCTGGAGGCAGCAGGCGGGCTCGGCAGAAAAACCCGATCCAGAGCTCGGCATTCGTCGACCGCGAACTCGGCATTCGCCGAGCTAAGCCAGGATTCGTCGAACTGAGGTCGACTGATGGAGGCCAACAAATGGGCGAGCTCGCCGTCCCAGCTCGCGCTCGCGCAGAGGCGCTCGGCAACAGCAGGCGAGCTGGATCTGCCGAGGTGGCCGAGCTCCCCGACTCGCCCAGGTCTATGAGGTACTTTTTACTAATTTTCCCCTGCTGGTCTGCCCATAGCCCTTCAAAACAGCGGAGTTTGGCTGTTGCCAGACCCAGCCAAGGGTATTTTGGTAATTTCAGGACAGTTTAGTTTGGTTATTGGCAGTTTAGATTCTGAAATCTATAAATAGGACCCAAGGGTTACCCCAGCAGGCACTCATCTGGTGCTCTCTTGCTCCGGCTCTCTAGTGCTTTTTGAGGGTACCTTAGCTCGACCTTTGGCGAAGGAGGGGAAGCACTCTCAGATCTTCCAGGTGTGTGGTGGGTCCTCCCGTCGAGCCCTTGGATCAGTTCTTTCCTGTTTTTCTTGTTGTTTTCCTTGCAGGAGCGAAGTAGGTGCGCGATCACCCCTTACCCAACGGTGAACTCCACAGGAGACCGAGAAATCAGTTTCAACACTAATCTACTTGATATAACCCAGTCGTGGCAGAAGATCCTTGCCGATCTATGACTTAATAATTATTAAAGATAAATCCTCTAATATTGCAGGATGGCAGTTGGGGGTTGAATCAGACGGGTTCAACCCCTATGGGAGGGACCGACCGACCCCTCCATGGCCCGAGAGGTATAAGTAGCCCTAGGATTTCCTGGCAGGATACAAGCAAGTATTTCCAGGTATTTCCCCGCCTCTGCAGCAAGCATCGTCGTCGACTGGTGCGCTCGATCGACCTGTTCGATCAACCGGGCCGACGATTCTGCCATGAATGATCGAACGATAGATCGCCATTTCTGTCAGCGTGCAGCGACGACTCCCCGACGTATAACGATAATTCCGTCATTTTTCCTAGCGAGCGATTGATGATCCCATCGATTCCGCATCGTGTAGACGCAACCTAAGGGCTTTCACACCGCAGCTTTAGCCACCAAACGACCTTTTGCGATAGTCGACGGAGCTGATCCGAGTTCTTCAGCGATCAAGTCAACCCCGTGTCTCTTCGACGGCTTGCCCTCTACTTGCTTATTCTTCGCAGCAGGCTTCTTCTCCGCTATTTTGGCATACTCCGACGCCGGCTTCATCCACCTTCAGCGTGCATACTCTGAGTTCTCCCTGCCTACTGCCTCACTCAATTTAGACAATGCCACCATGGTGACTCGCTCCCAGGAAGAATACAATTGATTGGAAACTCTCGAAGAGAACTACACCGAGCTAGCAGACATAGTGGCGGCCATCGAAGAAAAGTTGAAGGCATCAGAAAACGACTGGAAGAAAAATTGGATGCGCGCCAAACTTAAGAGTATACATCAAATGACATCTCAATTTAATCCTCGCAGGATAAATCTCTTTCTTCTCTCTAAACCGTAGCGAACTTAAGAGCACTTAAACTTTTCCTCTCTCGAATCTCGAAGCGCAGTATAAAAGTAAAAAATTCTAAGTTAAAAATTCATACCACTCGTCTCTCGATTCTTGCGGTGTAATAAGATAGTCTTCAAACTAATATTACGTCACTCATCTCTCGATTCTCGCAAAACGCAATATAAGATAAGTGCATAACTTAAAAGTTTCAATATCAAATTCAAAAGTTCCACCAAGATAAATTATCAAACAAGTTCAAACATAAGAGAAATTCATCACCAAAACACACATAGTACTCTCTCCATACAAGACTAGGAGAGTTTAGTTCATAACGGAGATAAAACGCCACAAAACTAGAGAGATCCTACAGTATATGGCATCTAAAATCCGGATCTACCCTCTCCAGTGGCTGAAACGCAGATTCTTCAATCAAGAAACCCTAGCCTGGATCTCCTCCCTTCTCCAAAATGACAAAAAGATGATTTATTTTACTTCTCCCCCTTTATTTATGGTTGTACATGCCCCATATGGGCTCCAGGATTTCTGAAAGGAAGTCTACTTTAATTTCCATAACTGTCATTTTTGAATACTTTCAGAAATCCGAAATTCAAATTTGCAGAATTGTTGCAACAAATTTTTATTTTTTACAATAAATTTTTTTTGCCTTGTTTTCAGGCTTTTCAGCAAAAACTACTCTGAAATTCCTGTAAATTATCTGCAACATTTCCTGAATGCTTTATGCTTAACATCGGCCGTGCAAATTAATTTATTCATGATTTCCTATCATAAAAACAAGTTAAAACATCAATAATACATGAATTTTATCACAAATAATGATTTACTCGTTTACGTATGCTTTTTATCAATATTTTACAAATAAATTAGCTAAAATGAGATGAATTGACGCACAAGATAACGTTTTTGTGTGAAGTTATCAGCGCACACCCTGGTGTCTGCGACTAGGTGCGTGCGCACCCTAGGTCGCGCGACCAGGTGTGAGCGCACCCCGGTGCGCGCTCAAGCCCGCGCGCGTGCCCAGGTGCACGCGTGCCCCCAGGTGTGCGTGCGCGCCCAGGCGTGCGGGTACCCATACCCACGAGCGCATGCGTGTCCGCGCAGTTACCTGACCGCGCGCCCAAGCAAGCACATGCGAATAGGTGTCTGCGCGATCACGTAACCGCACGCCCAAGCGCGAGCGCGCGGACAGGTTCCCGCGCGGCCGCGACCGCGCTCACCCGCGGCCAAGCTCGCCTCCAGCCGCGCGCTCTGGCATTCGTCCCCGCCATGCTCCCCCTATCTACCGTCTTACCTGAGTTTGCAGGGCACCACCGTATTCCTTCTCTGACCTTTCTTTGTTAACCATATTCGTCGTTGTTGCCAAAAAAGCTTTCAAGGGAAGAAATCCTCATTCTTCACCTGTTCTGGCCTCTAACACCGGGGATTTCAGGGGGGAATTGATGGGTCCAAGACCCTTTTTAAAACTTTTGGAGTGCACTTAGCCTTTTTCCTATGATCCCCATGAACGTTAGTGGATCATGGGTTTAACCGCCGCACGCGTGATCGCCACACGTGATCACCGTGCGCGATCATCGCGCATGATCCCACTCCTCTCTCTCACCCAACTGTCGTCATAGCATGGAAGGGGTGGTTGCCACCGCCCGCGAAGAGACGACCGAGTGGGGGGGGGAGGGCGTCGTCGCCCTCCCTAGCGGGGCGCCACCCGCAAGCGGGGAGGCTGAGCGGGTCGCCACTCAAGGGGCGGTCGTCGCCGTTGCCCGCGAAGAGATATCAAAGCGAGGGAGGCGGCGGCCGCCACACTCCCAAGCGGGGCGCTGCCCGCGCGGGTGGCTGAGCCGCTCGCCCCACAAGGGGCGACCGCCTCCGATCAAGGGAGGCGCCTCGCAAGGAGCGTCCTACTTGGCCGCCCCTCCCCGCAGCCTCTTTCCGCGATCGCGGTCTTCTCCCACTGTGGCTGGCCGATTTGCCAACCACGTCCCTTCCTCTTCCCTCGCCGGCGTTCAACCACCGCGGGTGGGTTGGATGCCGATTCGTAGTATAATTTTTGCACCACCCGATCGCTTTGATGTGATCGTGGTCATTAAATTCACGAGTAACTATCCACTAACTGTTATGATTAGTAGGGACAAATTATTATTTAATAAATTGGTGTGCAGGTAGCGAGATTAATGATTCAACTCCATACCTTTAACTATACAAAATATAATTGAAAGTCTTTGTTTCAAGAGTAGTTAAACACCTAGAGGGAGGCGAATATGCTTTTATGTCTTTTTGACTCTTTTTTTTTTGCTTTGTTGTGTCGTGATTTAGTTTTATGTTAGCTTTCAAGAACACAAAACAACACACAAGTTATTTATAGTGGTTTCTCAAGGTATGAGTACATCCACTGTCACTCTCACTTTTTTAACAGTATGTTAGACAATGCCAACTTCTTCAATCTCAGCTCAATAAGCTTACAACATAGATCACTCGGGATCTCTCAAACTCCTCCATGTCCTACCTCAGGCCAAGGTCCTACACTCGGAGATATAATCTCCTACTGCTCAGTAATCTGCACCAGATCACCTACCTCAGACTTTATCCAAAGTCCTGCACTCAGGCTAGGAGGATAGCCCTACACTCAGATCCACCATATGATCCTACCTCAGAGAATAAATCTCCTACAGCTCAGGCACACATGCCCTACCTTAGATCCATAGAAGGATCATACAACTCAGAGAATAAATCTCCTGCACCTCAGGCACACATGCCCTACCTCAAATCCACAGAAGGATCCTACAACTCAGAGAATAAATCTCCTATAGCTCAGGCACACATGCCCTACATCAGATCCATAGAAGGATCCTACAAAGTGAAAGTTTGTTGTTGATAACTTGCTCCAGAGGAAGTGTCCTCTGACCCTTCTCTCTGGACTGAGTGAACTCAGCCCTACTTCTTCTCAGTTCTACTTATGTTGGGAAGAATCTCAGAAACTGGAGCTTCTGAACTTGATAATGAAGACTAAATAATGTTTCTATTCTTTTCTTCTTCTATTAGCTAACCTTGTCTGAAGTTCCCAGACTTGCTGTTGAACTCGAGTAACAGAGCTCTTCTTCTTAGTTTTCAGGAAGAAGATTAAGTAGAGTATTTTTCTCCAAAAGTTCATCTATTTCGAGTTATTGGTAAGCTTCAACTTTTTTGAGAGTAAGAAGATGACCCGCAACGTTTTCTCCAAAAACTATCTTTTAATTTCTTGGGACTCTGCTTTTGTATTTCGCCGCTCAACGACTCTCTGTGCAGTGTGGACCACAGGAAATGACAACTACAACACATCATTTTTCTTTAACAGCTGTACTAGAGGCAAGATGCGTCTTTTGTCATCTAGTGTGCAAAGCCTGTGATATTTGAATTCTTGCTGACGTTAGCATGACTCAGTGCTTCTGGACTTAGCAAATTCCAGACAATCTACATAGGCATTGAGTGAAGCCTTATCACTCATCGGCAAAGTACTTAGTCGAATTCTGCATTTCAGGCATTGAGTGCGTTGAGTAAGCCTTCATCACTCAACGTTTTTTTTGACTTTTATAGTCTAACTGCTTAGGCGTTGAGCGAGCCTTCATCACTCCAAGCTTCTGGACTTAGTTGAATTTATCTTCATGAAGGCGTTGAGTGAACTGCCTTCACTCAATGCTTCTGTACTTAGACAGATTCTTTGTTGAGTGGGCGTTGAGTGAACTGCCTTCACTCAACGCTTTTTGTCTTGGACAATTCTTGTTAAGTAGGCGTTGAGTGAACTGCTTTCACTCAACGCTTTTGTACTTAGACAGATTCCTTGTTGAGTAGGCATTGAGTGAACTGCCTTCACTCAACGCCTCTGGAGTGTGTTTGGCTTCTTGATGAGTCGTTGAGTGGTCTGTCTTCACTCAATGCTTATGTACTAGTTGAATTGTCTATTGAGTAGTCATTGAGTGAACTGCCTTTACACAATACTTCTGGACTTAGAAAGATTTTTTGTCTGCTCCTTTTGAGGCTTTGACTGCTTGAGCTTCTGTCAATGCTTCTGCTCTTCTGGCATCGAGTTAACTGCCTTCACTCGACACTTTTAGACTTGGTGAATTTTCTGCATGTCCAGTAACCAGTCTTCTTGATTGAGGCGTTGAGTGAACTGCCTTCACTCCACGCTTCTGACCTTAACTAGATATTTTATTGAGTTGACGTTGAGTGAACTGTCTTCACTCAACGCTTCTGGACTTAGCCAGATTTCTTATTTGCCAGCATCTTGTCTTGAGTCCATTTGTCATTGTGACTCAAACAACATGCCTAATCATGGTATAGTAGACAACCTGCATACACTGAACTTGAACATACATCAAATACAATTATGCACTTAACATTGATGGTGATGTCTCTTCAAATCTAGGGAACATTACAGGGCAATATTCCCAACAATAATTATATCGGCGGTTACGGTGTGCGGATAGCCGCATAACCACCGTAACCACCTCCTGAAGGCTATAAAAGGAGCCTCAGGGCTCCTCATTTCTCACCTTTTTTTCCTCCCGGTCTTTTTCTTCCTCAAGCCAGAGCTCTGCCGGATACCTCCTACAAGCAGCATTCAAGCCATCTTCAAGCCATATTCAAGTCGTTTTCGAGCCGCGTTCAAGACATATTTGAGCCGTCCAACGAAGCCTATTTCATCACTTCCTGGAGGTCCCTACCAGCGCAATTCCAAGTGCTCCACTCTCCATTCAGCGACATCGCGACGCTCAGAGATGCCCATCACCACAAAGTGTAATTTGTAGAGGATACCAAACATGACAGTTTGTCGTCCGCCGAGTGCAAAGTGTTTTCTCACCTCCAAACTGTAACGAGGAGCGGTCTGTCGCCCTCAATTCAGCAAACAGATTGTAAGCACAAACAAATAGTGGGCTTTGATCGGCGCAGATTTGGTCACGTGAGTTTTTACCCACTTGAAGGGCTTTTCCACGTTAAAACTTCGTGTGTACGATTGATCTATCTCATTGACTCTGTCTGCGCTCGACCGTTCCAAGAGCTAAGGCGGTCCAGGTTATTCCGGTCCGACCGAGATGTGGAGTTCGGTCCGCAATAAGATTCATCATGCAGGCATGGGCGGATCCAGAGGGGGGCCCGAGGGACACTGGCCCCCCCATTATTTTTCGCCAATTTCCTCAGATCGTCGAGTTCCGATCAGAGATTTCTTCGATCGACGATTTCCTCCAGACGATCGTTGATCACTCGCCCATTCCTCCGGAATCCGGATCGACGATTTGCTCACGATTTCCTCCAATCCTCCCATTGACGATTTCCTCACTCGCGCCGATCGACGAACGTCAATCCTCCTGATCTTCCCGATCGACGAACGTCGCCCCGATTCTTCCCGATCGATAAACGTCGCCCCGATTCTTCCCGATCGATGAACGTCGCCCCGATTCTTCCCGATCGACGAACGTCGCCCCGATTCTTCAAATACCCTAGCCGCCTCATTCTTCCCGTCCGCCCGAGTCCGCATTCTTCTCTTCTTCTTCTTCCCGTCCGCGAGTCCGCATCCTTCTCTTCTTCTTCTTCTTCCCGTCCGCGAGTCCGCATCCTGTCAGGTATTCTTCTTCTTCTTCTAATGGAGTCTTTTATATCCTAATATACCTGCACTTAATAATGGATGTCTGTGGTTGAAGTATAAGAAATTTTTATTGGATTGCTTACTTTTGTTCTATTCCATTGATCTACAGTAAAAGGAGAACACTTTATTTCTTCTTCTATCATGGAGTCTTTTATATCCATGCACTTAATAATGGATGTCTGTGGTTGAACTATAAGAAATTTTTATTGGATTGCTTGCTTTTGTTCCTATTCCATTGATCTAGAGTAAAAGGAGAATACTTTATTTTTCATGAAAGAATCACCTATAACTCTATAAGCAAAGCAACAATCCAATATTTTTCATGAAAGAAGAAATAATGGATGTCTGCGATTTAATTTAACAGTTTCTTATAGTTTCACAATTTCATTTGCAATTTCAGCTAACTGTGACAACTTTCATGAATTTTGTGTCAAGGAACACAAAGGAGGAGGTTGAGGAATTTCTCAATTCAGGACTCAGAGTATCTCAATTCTTGACCTTTCATGCTTTGCTAGTGCCTAGTAGCGGTGCTTATTTGAGCTGAGGTCCTGAGAAGTAGAGGTATACTTTTTGTTTCTCCGTATTCATCTTATTTCTATTTATATGGATGTTTGTAGGGATGTTTTGAGGTATTAGTCAAATAGTGACTAAGCAAAGCATAATAGAATCTGTGATGAATGTTTGTAGGGGTGCTCCGTAGTATTGATCGGTAGAGGATCAAGCGGAGCAAATAGTACTCTGCTTTGAATTTTTTTTCAATTGTTGTTTTTCCAATTGATGTAGCATAAACCTAAATATGGACGGCCAGAAGAAAAAGTCTAGTCTTATCGCATCCATGTTTCAGAAAAAGTTAAAATCTCAAGAGTCTTCTTCAACTTGTACAACTTCATTTCAAGAACGTGAGAATGAGCAAAATGAGGAGTTTTCCCCGTTCCCATCCACTGAGACTGAGAATGTATTTCCTTCAATATCACCACAAATTCAAGATATTGTAATAGGGTCTGCATTTGATGTGGAGTTGCTTCCACATGATCCGGGAAAGCGAAGAAGTATTTCCACATACCCCGTAAATGAACAAGAGGAAGTGAGGAAAAAATATATTCTAAGAGGTGCATGTCAGCCAAAATGTCATTCATTTCCGCCAAGAAAAATTGGAGAACGGTATCGTCGGTTTGTAGTCACATGGTTTGATATGTTTGAATGGCTTGAATACAGTGTAGAAAAAGATGCCGCATTTTGTTTCGTGTGTTATTTATTTAAGAATAATGTCGCGACTACTGCTGCTGGGGGAGATGCTTTTGTTACGGGCGGAGGATATAGGTCTTGGAATAAACCTGAAGGGTTCACAAAACATGTCGGCAAATGTAATAGTGATCATCAACTAGCGCTGCAAAAATTTGAAGCCCTAAAGCAGCCAAAAAAATCAATACAAGTTGCTCTTGAGAAACAGTTAGATAAGACTAAATTTGAAAATAAAGCACGCCTACAAGCATCTCTGAAATGTTTGAGATATCTCTTGCGTCAAGGATTGATCTTACGTGGTCATGATGAGAGTCAAGACTCACTTAATAAGGGAAATTTTCTTGAACTTCTACAGTGGCTCGCAGATATTGATGAAGAGGTTGGTAGGTATGTTTTGAAAAACGCACCGAGAAACAATCAGTTGACCGCACCTTCAATTCAAAAAGATTTAATCAATGCCTCTGCTAGAGAAACCATCAAAATTGTAATTCAAGAGCTTGGTGATGATTACTTTTCAGTTCTAGCCGATGAATCCAGTGACGTGTCACATAAAGAACAACTCACTCTTTGTCTGCGTTACATTGATAGAAATGGAGCAATAATAGAGCGATTTCTTGGTATTATGCATGTTTCTGAGACTACTGCAATATCAATCAAAGCTGGAATTGAATCTTTACTAATGGCTCATTCATTGAATTTAGCTAAAATCCGTGGACAAGGATATGATGGTGCCAGTAACATGAGTGGTGAGATAAATGGACTTAAAAGTTTAATTTTGAGGGAAAATCCGAGTGCATATTGCATTCATTGTTTTGCGCATCAACTTCAGTTAACACAAATTACAGTCGCTAAGTTAAATGATGATTGTCAGTGGTTTTTTGAAGCAATTGCAACTTTATTAAATGTGATTGGTGTTTCCTGCAAACGAAATGAAATGCTTAGAGAAAGCCAAGTTCAAAAGGTGGCTAAGGCACTAGAAGATGGTGAACTCAAAACTGGATCAGGTTTAAATCAGGAGCTTCGTTTGAGTCGACCTGGAGATACTCGTTGGGGATCACATCACAAAACACTAGTGCATATCATTTCATTATATCCCGATATGGTTGCTACACTTGTGAAGATTGGGAAGAGTAAAGCAAATGATCGGGTGAAGGCTCAAGGTGTTTTGTTCGCATTAGAATCATTTGATTTTATTTTAATGACTCATGTGATGACCACTATATTTGGGTATACACATGAATTAAATCTTGCTTTGCAAAGAAAGGATCAAGATATTGTAAATGCAATGTCTTTTGTTAGTTTGACAAAAAAACAGCTTCAAACTTTGAGGGATGATGGATGGGACACTCTGTTTCAAAAAAATTTGCTTTTCTGTGGCACATATGGTATTCATATTCCCAATATGGATGATCAGTATATTCCCTGTGGAAGATCAAGAAGGTTTGTTGAAGACTACACAAATTTGCATCATTATCGGGTTGAAGTTTTCTTAAAGGTTGTCGATCAACAACTACAAGAGTTAAATAATCGGTTTGATGAAGTGAATATGGAGTTGCTTCAATGTATGACTTGTTTGAATCCCGCTAACTTATTTGGTTGTTTTGAGAAAGAAAAAGTGATGCGCCTTGCAGAGTTTTGTCTAATGATTTTTCAAGTTTAGAGTTATTTAATTTGGAATTTCAACTCGAGAACTACATTGTTGATATGAGAAATGATGAGAGATTTGCTAATTTGAAGGACCTTAGCCATTTATCCTTGAAGCTTGTTGAAACCGGTAAACATGCTGCTTATCAACAAATCTACAAGCTTTTTGTTGGAACCAGCTTTCCGGTCCCTCCTAAAGTTCGAAACAGGATGCAACTCACACGTACTCTCCCTGCGCTACCCTCCTGACGAGAGTCGAAAGCCTGGAAACAGACCGAGTGGGCTCAGCTCGGAGGTCCCACCTCTTACCCGGAAGAACTGAAGGTCTTCCCCTCCCTAGCCAGTGCTGAGCTAGGTGCCTGTGAGGAAGATAGTGGAAAGGTTCAACAACCCCTCTCTCAGGCACCTTTATCGGTCTATTTATAGGCCTCTGAATCTGTTCTGTAAATAACACTTCTGAATTAACCTGAAATGACCAAAACACCCTGGACCGGGTCTACGAACAGCCAAACTTTGCTGTTCTGGAGAGCTATATGCAGACCTCCCGGGATAGACATGTAAAATTACCTGGGGCATAAAGGTAAAATCCCCCTTGGGGGTAAAAAGGTAAAGACATCTCTTTTCACAAGTGGCGAGTGGGGAAAGAATTGTCAGGCGAGACGACCACCCTGTCCGTCTCGCCGGCCTCTCGCCCGGTGGGCCATCTCACCCCCTAGGAGGTCTCGCCTAATGAGAGGTCTCGCCTACCTCTGTGGGCTGTCCATACCTCTCGCCTCTTGTAGGTGGGCCTCCTCCCCTCTCGCCAGTCCCCCTTCATCCTTGTAAATTTTCATTCCCTTCCTCTTTTCTTAGCTTCTTTTCCTCTGCCGCTTCCTCCTCTTCTCCCTCCTTTCCAGCCATTTCTAGCTTCCCCGCCATGTCCCTGTTCCTCACCATTTCTCCCTCTCCTTCAGCTCCTTCCTCCTCCCTTTCTTCTACCATCCCCGTCTCCCCGAACTCCTCTCCCGCCATTTCTGGCTCCCCCGCAATGCCTCCAACCACTACTACTTCTCCCTCTCCTCCAGCACCTTCCTCTCCTCGCTCTTCTCCGCCACCCCGTTCTTGTTGTAATTGCTTCATCCTCTTCCCCAACTCCTCCGCGTCTCCCTGCTAGGAGATGGTGTTCACTGCCGTCACGTAGCATTCCCTTGCGGCCTTTGGATCCCCCCGTACCCTGATTTGGGTACCTCCTGAATTCAGCTTCAAGCACTGGTGGAACGATGATGGAACGCATCTGAAAGCGCTGATCAAGGGGCGCCCAAAGATAGCGTTGTAACTACTGGGGGCATCCACTATGACAAAGCGGCAATTTCGGGACAGCCCTCCCAGGGTTACCTGAAGTCCCACTCCCCCATCGACTTCTTTCCTCTCTCCTGAGAACCCAAACAGGGGTCCATCTTCCGTCCAGCACCCTCCGGGCCTCCACCCTCATCGCATTGAATGCTTTTTTGAAAATCACGTTCACCGAACTCCCATTGTCTACTAGGATCCGTGATACCGTGAAGTTCTCGATGGCCGTCCGTATCACCAGCGCATCACAAAAAGGGTCTTCATGGTCTGGCATGTCTCTCCTCGAAAAGGTAATCTTTTCATCTGGGGGAGGGGATTGTGACGTCGAGGCGACGCTTCGACGGTATATAGTGTGAAGGCTCGCCTTTCGGGCCGCCTCTATCCCCACCCCCCCATGGATCACTCCAATTCCTCCGCGATCTCCTTCATCTGTTCGATCCACACATCGTTCCTCTTCCCCTGTGGCTGTCACTTCTTCTATCCGTACCGGTCTTTGTTGTTCTCCTGCCCCTCGAGTTCTCCTTATTTCCAAGAAATCTGGGCAGGTAGCCGTTGCGTGACCTTCCTCCTCGTGGAAGTCACAATATGGCAACGCCACCTCCCCCCCTTGCCTTCCTTCCTGAGGGTTCCTCCTTCTCCCTGCTCCTGCTCCTCTTCCTCTCTCCCGACCTCTTCCTCTGCCTCGGCCGATGGCCATAGCCTGCTGCGGAGGGGAAAGGGGCGGTCTATGACCATATCCCCACCCTTTCTGGTGAAACCTTCCTGGTCCTCCTTGTTGATTCCTCCCCCCTTGGGGAAATCCTCTACCTTGCCCTGGGTCAGGGCCTCCATGTTGCCTCCATCCCAGCTCTTGATATGCCGGCACCCTCGGCTCCTCTCTTCTCCTTGCCTCCTGCTGCCTCCCACCTGACTCCATCGACTCCATCTCAGTAAGCCTTGCCAATTTCTTCGCAAAAGCAGGGTTCGCCGCCTCCATCGCTATTTCTTTCGCCGCCCTCTCCATCAAGCCTTCAAAATACAGTGGCGCCTTCCGGGTGAGGCTCATTTTGAAGAAGCCTTCCCGTAATCCCACAGTAAAGGCCATCTGGAGGGCAAACCCTGACACCTCCTGTATATCCAAAATCTCTTCTTGGAACCTATCCACGTACTGAGCCAGCGACTCATCCGCCTTCTGCTTAATCAAAAAGATCGACTCCGGGTTCCTCTTCCTCTTCTTAGATGTGGAGAACCGCAGCTGGAAGCTCCTACTTAGGTCCTCGAAGCAGTATATCGAGCCTGTCGGGAGCTGATGGAACCAGTCCCTAGCTTTGTCCTTTAGAGTGATTGCAAAAAGGTGGCACTTAAACGAGTCCGTCATGGGCCTGATCGAAACTGCGTCCTCGAACCACTGCAAGTGATGGAGGGGATCATCCTTCCCCACACAGTAGTTCATCTCGGGTTCTCGGAAGCCCTCCGGGACGGGAGCTGGCAGGATTAGCTCGCAGAAAGGGGATCCTCTCGCCGCCGGTCTCGTCGTCCCTACTCGCGCGGCGACCTCTCCTGGCGAGATGGTACTCGCCGGACTTGGGAACAACTCCCTTCCCGCCATATCCCTCCCGCTCCCTTCCACCATCACCTCCTTTCCAGGCCTCCTCCCCGGGGCATCTTCTCCTACTCGCGCCGAGACGAGTTCTTCCTGCGTTGCGAGAGACGGCACTTGAGGCAGTGGTGTTGAACAATCTCCTTGTCGCGGGATCCCTTGTAGCAAATCCATGATCCCCTTGATTGAAGCCATGAACTCTTCTCTTCCGACAAATCCTCTCGGGTTGTCCGACCCCTCTCCTTCTCCTTCTCCCTGACCTCCCGCCATGTGGTTGCTCAAGGTTCTTCCCTGAGGGCTGCGGTCCACGCTCACCGCACCAAAATATTGGAACCAGCTTTCCGGTCCCTCCTAAAGTTCGAAACAGGATGCAGCCCACACGTACTCTCCCTGCGACCCTCCTGACGAGAGTCGAAAGCCTGGAAACAGACCAAGGGGGCTCAGCTCAGAGGTCCCACCTCTTACCCGGAAGAACTGAAGGTCTTCCCCTCCCTAGCCAGTGCTGAGCTAGGTGCCTGTGAGGAAGATAGTGGAAAGTTTCAACAACCCCTCTCTCAGGCACCTTTACCGGTCTATTTATAGGCCTCTGAATCTGTTCTGCAAATAACACTTCTGAATTAACCTGAAATGACCAAAACACCCTGGACCGGGTCTGCGAACAGCCAAACTCCACTGTTCTAGAGAGCTATATGCAGACCTCCCGGGGTAGACATGTAAAATTACCTGAGGCATAAAGGTAAAATCCCCCTTGGGGGTAAAAAGGTAAAGACATCTCTTTTCACAAGTGGCGAGTGGGGAAAGAATTGTCAGGCGAGACGACCACCCTGTCCGTCTCGCCGGCCTCTCGCCCGGTGGGCCATCTCGCCCCCTAGAAGGTCTCGCCTAATGAGAGGTCTCGCCTACCTCTGTGGGCTGTCCATACCTCTCGCCTCTTGTAGGTGGGCCTCCTCCCCTCTCGCCAGTCCTCCTTCCTTGCTTGCTGGGTCACCTCTCGCGAGCCCAAGGTTGTACACTTTTGAAATTTGTATTGATTCTTCCTGTGTCTACTGCAAGTGTGAAAAGAGTATTCTCAGGCATGAATTATGTGAAGAACAAGTTGCGCAATAGTCTGGGCGATCAAATGTTGAATGATTGTCTGGTTACTTTTATTGAGCGAGAAGCATTTTTGAAAGTCATTGATGATGATGCTATCGACCGTTTTCAAAAAATGAGGGCTCGTCTTGGACAAATATAAAATTTTACTCATGTATTTTGTATTTTGCAGTGTTATGTAATTTTGTATGACTTTCTATTATCATAGATTTAACATTGACTTGTTATTTTATTTTTTAAAAAATTTGTGCCCCCCCATTTCCAAATTCCTGGATCCGCCACTGCATGCAGAGACTCATTTTTTATTTTATAATGAATAAAATGATAAATTTTAAAGACAGTTGTTATTCACAAATCATAAATGTCTATCCGTAGATCTAAATTTTCATATTTATAAATTACTATATGCATACCAACTTTAAACTTTAGTAATTGATGTCTTGTTCTTCTGAGCAAGGCCCGTCGACGAAGGAACTTCAACGACAATCTTTCGAGCCTACGCCGACGACTCCATTCTAACAATTTGACATAAATTTCATCATTTTGACATGAATTTCTCTATTTTAACGTGAATTTCTATATTTTGACGTCAATTTCTTCATTTTGACGTCAATTTTATCATTTTGAAGTGAATTTCACCATTTTGTCTCTCATATTGGCTCAAAGGGTTGACAAAGATGTTCCTTCATTGTCGGGCACTACTTGTGAGAAGAAGATATTGATTTGTTAAAGTTTAAACTTGATACACGGATAATAATTTATAAATATCAAAAAATTGATTTGGAGATACATGTTTAAGATTGAGAATAACAATTATTATAATCGTTTTTATAACATCACTTGTTATTTAAACCCTACAAACATAATGCAAATATTTGGTCTAATTTTCTTCTTTCCTATTATAACTGCCTTCTATTTCTTCGTTTTTAACGTTCGTCTCCTCTCCACCTCCGCTTGGGCGTCCTAATGGCCGATCATTGACCATCCCGATCCCGATAACCCGAACCCAATATCTCGCCGGAAGAAGGATAGGTTTCAAGGAAAGAAGGAAAGGTTTCAGTTTCACCTGAAAGAGTCTCCGTCGGCGGCGAAGGATGGGCCAGTGCTATGGGAAGAACATTTCCGTGGCGGAGGATGCCGACGGAGTCGAGGATGGCCGACGACATCGCCGGAAGAGCACTCCGACTCATCCCTCTAATGGATTGTCCTCTACTGCTACAGCTACTGTGGCGCATGGCGGGGCCACGCCAGTCCATCACTCTAGCGGCTTCTGGCCTAGTCCATACCCACCAGGGTCCGCCTCCGGGAGCCCCCTTCCTGCCGGAATCGCCCCTTCTCCGGCTAGGTCTACTCCCCACCGGTTCTTCCGCCGCCCATTCCCCCCTCCTTCCCCCGCCAAACACATCAAGGCCTCCCTTGCTAAACGTTTTGGCACAGTGAAGCAAAAAGAGGGAACTTTCGTGAAGCAGGAAGCCGGAGCTGTGGGCACAGTACCTGAAGGGGAGATGCCTTTGGATAAGAATTTTGGATATGGAAAGAACTTCGGGGCCAAGTATGAGCTAGGGAAAGAGGTGGGGCGTGGGCATTTCGGCCATACCTGCACAGCCAAAGTGAAGAAGGGGGACATCAAGGGCCACATCGTTGCAGTCAAGATCATCTCCAAAGCTAAGGTGCGTCGTCAGTATTTAGTATGTCCAAAGAAGGGCTTCTATTTTTTTTTTCTTTTCTTTTTTGCTAGCGTTTTAATTTTTCTTTTTTAGCCCTTAGGAAAATTTGTGAGATGCTCCCACCTCTTTGGTTTGTTTAATGGGTAGTCACAAATTTCTTATATCCAAATGTAGAAGAGGCTAACAATATTACTGATGTTGATTAGAGGGAACTGATTCATATTATACATACCTATGAAGCACAGATACTTCCCTGAAGGCAGCATACTCGTACTAGATACTATCCGGTACCGGTACGTACCTGATACTCGACGGATACACCTATGTGGACAACACTTGGACAAACATATAATTCTGCTTATTGTGATAGGAGTCTGTTTTTCTAGAGTAAACAAAGTTGGCTCTATGCTAGAAAGTGTTGGTACGTCCAATTAAGTTGTGTATCTGTACGTAGTATGTTTCTGGTACTGGTACATTTCTGTTACAAGTACGCGTATTGAATGCGTTGAAACGATGCAAGTTATTTAACAAAACGGCTAATTTGTCTCTAAACTAACCGGATATTGAAGATGTTGATCTCCAACAATGAAGTTGATCTCCAACAACGAAGAAGAAGAAAAAAAGACTGATGAGTAAACTTAAGTTTAATATTAGAGAATTGTTAAAAACAAATCAAATTTGGATATACACAAACCATTGTTAATGACAGACCATATATTTTGAAAAATACTCCCTGCAAACCAAATTGTTAACCACAAATCATTTTTGTTACCAACAAACCAACACTCCAAATTACATAATCTAATATTTTAGACAAAAAAAACAATTCATGAGAAGTCTAGTTCAACCGTTCAACAAAATAACACGTTTATAATATAAAAACATCAAATTTATGACATTTAATAGCTGATAACTGTCACATCCACTTCAATGAAAACCTACAGAAATTTAAAGACTTGTATTACCAATCAACACCTTTAAAATTCATAAACCTGATAATTTAAATTTCAGAGGCCAATCGTGAAACATGCCTGAATACAATGAAAATCTTTAGAAGGTTCTGTTGTTGATTCAAGTTTCAATATCATTTCCCTAGCTATGTTACATAAAAGAGAATAATATTAGTTACATAAAAGAGAATAAAATAGCTATTTATAAGTAAATGTTAGTTTAATACCTTTAAATGATCAAAATTCCTCCAAACCAATAATCAGACTACCATCTAACCTTGGTCGCGAAAGTGTAATTCTTGACAAATACAAAGATCATTTTTAGAAGGGTTTCTTAGATGAACTTTAGTACTCCTCCATAATACATTGCAGGGCCTTAAGAGATACTTGACCCAAAAGATCAGAATATAAAAAACCCGAGTAATCTTGATTCTCCTGCATAGAACTTTGCCCAAATGACCTCTTAATATCTGTGTTGTAGTTTGATCATTTGGTCAAAAGTTTTCCATATAGTTTCAAAATTTTCAATGGACACTTCAAGAAATTTTTTCAATTGACTCTGAGCACTCTCTACTCGATTTGAAGTAGAACTTCCCAGATGCAGATACTTATCAATCCATGCATATACAAAGTATTCCCTGTACGATTCTAGCCATGAATTGTTAACATATTCCAAGATTTCAGGATATTCAGAGAAATCAACCACCAGCGTATTAAACATTATAATAACTTCATTTTCTGTTCTTGCCTCAATCACACGTTTCCAAGCATACACGGTCAAAATCTTTTCCCTTACTAAAATATTTTTTGCAGTTTGTCAATATGTTTCTATTGATGTGTACATGACATAAAAGATTTTTTGCTTGGGGAAATACAACTTCAATAGCATTCATTAAGACGATCTCTCTATCAGTTACCGTAATAATTGATGAAGAGCCTGGTTCAAGCACGGACTTAAAACAATCTAGAGCCCAACTGTAACTGTCTTCTGTTTCATCGCAAAGAACGACAAGCTTCCATTCATTTGCTCGACTAACTTTTCTTCAGTCACACTTAACCGGCCAACATACGCGTGCCTCTAAATGAACACTTTCATGGTTATGCTTACCGCAAAGAACGACAAGCTTTCATTCATCAACATTAGCCTCCTTTTGGCCTTTAACGGTGAATGGTCAACCACACCTCTTGCTCGATGATTTTCTACAATGTTTCTTCACCAAAGTCTTCCTATTCTGCTTATCACGGTATTTTCCCCCTCTGTCACACCCTAAGAACACACAAGATTTCATTCAAGCTGTAAGCTTGTCTGAACATTTTACTGTTACAACGAAACCCAAACTAAGCCCAATACTTCGAACCCACTCAGCAATTGATTCTTTTGATGGAAACAATTGTTGAGTCTCAAAACTAGACCCAACATCCACTTCAAATACTTCACCTAAATCCAACATCAATTTTCATGATTTTATTACTAACAACGAATATAGTAACACTACAACGTTGCAAGGACAAAAATTATCTTCCTTAAAGAGGTGTTCATCTTCCTCTACAAGCTTCTCCCCCGCCAAACTTGATCCTGAAAAAATACAAAATTTCTGAAATCAGAGAAGCATCGCAAACTGGAAATCAGAGAAGCATTGGGGTGTTGAATAAATAGACATGGATGAAAATTCATTGATCCTTGAAAACATAGCATGTTGTATGTGTTGTATGCACATTTTTGGGACACAATTGTATTCAAGCAACACAAATATAATTCACGGGACAACTCACAACTATTCAACCAACCAAAACAAAATTCATACAATTTCATAGAGGCGAAATTGGTGAATGGGAAGTGAAGTTAAGTTGATCATCCAAAACTGAATCATTCACCGGTATCTCAATGTAAACTGGCAGAGCTTTTTCTAAAGCAACTTTGGACAAAGTGATGAGGTTGTTGTCTAAAGCCAGTTCAAGGCCATGATCCTGTTTCTGAACAAAATACCGTGCAGCTTCTGGACGTATCTCAGCTGAAGGTTTAAGCAATAAACTAAGGCTCCGTTTGGGGGAACTTATTTTCACCGGTCAAGCGGTTACGACCACATGAATCGGGCCATAATTAAGGTCCGATTCATGCCGTCGTAACTGCTTGACTGGCGAAAATAAGTCCTTCCAAACGAAGCCTAAGATCAATGTTCTCCAATTTTTCATTGTTCTTTACAACATCTGGATCTATCTCTAACATGTCTGACCTGCCAACCATTTCGTTTATTGTTCGAAATCCCAACAGAGTCATGATTTCACGCAGCTCTTCTGCCAACATAAAGAAGAAATTTATAACGTGTTCCTGTTCACCGACAAATTTTGCTCGAAAAACGGGATCTTGAGTAGCAATGTCGACGGGGCATGTGTTCTTATGACATTTCCGCATCATAATGCAGCCGAGGGTTATCAGAGGGGCAGTACTGAAACAGAGCGAAAATCAGAGAGGTGTTCGAACCTTTGTTATGGTTCGGCTGCTGTGAGTCGAAACACTCGAGAGAAACATTGCAATCGGCCGGCGACGGGAGAGATGATGTCAGAGGAGAGGAGACGGGCGAAGAGGCGGCGGCAAGAGCAGCGGAACGAGAGGCATCGGAGGGGGAGACGGGAGCGGGGGTGGGAGCGAAGATCGCGACTTCTCCATTTCGAGGGTTTGCGGTTTCTGTATTAGGGTTTGCGGTTTCTGTATTAGGGTTTGCGTAGAAAAAAACCACCGGGGGAAAAAGGGGCGGGTTTTAAAGTTTTTGGTTTGCGTATATCTAAATTTGGTTTGCCTTTAACAGTCCCCTAATTTTATCTCTTTTGGTTAAACATATAAGATGTTAAATTTTGTAATATTTACGAATGTTTAATGTTTGAAAACTTCATGTTATGTTGCAATGATTTGTGCACTTGTACTTAAAGTTATGATTTATATTTCATGTTTCAATATTTTGAGAACTATTTATTGCACATGTGATACATATATATAGTATTTGTTATAACGTATCATGTCGTACCCGTATCCTTGTTTTTTAAATTTTGGCGTACCGCCGTATCTGGTACGTATCGTACCCAGTACCCGTACCCATATCGGTGCTTCTTAGATACATACTATGTCTTCTTCTCACTTCTTATGCCCTTGCTCTCTATTTTAAGCTAAATATTTGTGTCTAGGCTCCGATTAGTGAGATCTTGGCCTGAGATTAAGAGGATTTTGACACGCGGTGTTCATTTATATATACATATGTATATTTTACTTTCAGTCATTTAGTCTATTTCCCTATGTATTCACTGCTTCATGCCAATCTCCCGTGTGCCATTTCTTGATCCCTGTGAGTCTTTTCTTCGTCATCCTCCTTCCATCTCTCTTTCTGGCGACTCAGGATTTTAAGGAGGCCCGTTGAAGCGAGTGCTGGTAGAACACAGACCAGAGACTAGAGGCGAAGAATGTGACACTTTTACGTGTCGTGGTTGAAGGATGGAAAAGGTAACTTCATTAGATATGCCAAAATTTTGCATTGATCATAATGGAAGTCTATTATTATTGACATGTTAAAATAGTATCTGAGAGTCATATAAGACATCTCACTGAAATGACATCTCAGATGTCATTTTTGAGTTTTAACATCTTATGTATTGTTAATGCATGTAATGCCATGAATTTATCTGAGATGTCATTTATGATATCTCATGTGTCATATAAGACATTTCATATAATTGAAATGACATCTTAGATATTATTTTTTATTTCTTAGATAAGTTGTTCGTAGAATGTTATTGTTTATGATATCTGGAGTGTTATTGACTTTCTCTTTTGAATTACAAGAAGTTGTAAAAGATAAATATGTATTCCAAATTGCTTAAACTAAAGATGAGGCTTATAGAGCATCGATTGGTTTGACTGGGTACAACTATCGTTAAATTAATGAAGTATTACTGTAGTAGATCTGGAGTGAAGCGAGCTCCTAAAATACCAATTAGTGTTGTGAAAAATCATAAATTAGATGCTTAGAACAAATTGCCCTACAATGATCATTTTAAATGTAGACAGGTAAGGAAAAAAATTGCCGGCAGGCAAATTTATTCAAGAGCATACTCATGAACTTGCCAGTAACACAAACCAATATTTTCTTCGATCTCATAGAGTTGTCAGCGAGGAGAAATTTGTTGTTCTAAAATCCATGGCTGAGGCAGGAATTAAAACATCGAATGCATACATTACCTAGCTGATGAAGTAGGGGGTGTGGGTCACAAAATATAGGTTTTTCCAAAAGAGATGCCTATAATTTTATAGATAAAGATAGAAGATCAAGAATAGATGGTGACAATGCTCTAAATCTGTTACAATTACTGAAGGAGCGATCAACTAACGATAGTATGTTGGTGCTAATAACATCTTAACTGGTGTTCCAAGGCTCCCCTGCAAGGATTAATAAAAATATTATAGAAAAAATCATAATAACCCTAAATACTAAACCCCCAAAAATCCTAAACTCAAAAAAAATTAATAATAAATAATATTATAGAAAATGTAAATGTAATACTTAAAAATAAATGAAGATATGACTACAGATACTGATGCAACCTGAATTGCACCTTTATGTTATTTACAACATTTTTCTTTATATAGCACATCTTCTTGCATGTGAGTGTTTTACTTTTCGCGCATATATTAGCGGCTTAGCGCGTATATTTTTTCGCGCATTTCATTCACGCACGTCTTTTGGCTTATTGACATGACCAACCAATAAGATCATGAATAAAATTGTCCGTCAATTTATGTAGGTGCTAATAACAACAAGTTTTGAAAAAGACTCATTTTATTAAGTAATTAAGGTAATGTAATTTTTGAAATTATTCCTAAATATATTCATTTTCAAAAATTATAATTATTAGTATTATAATTGTTAGAGTTAGTATTTTCTATATGTTGAGTTTAGTCCCACACCGCCTATCGGTGTTGGGTGTCATGTTGTAGTTCCTATATATTGCCCTTATGTGGATGAATAAAACTTGCACTTCATATTTTCATTTCTCTCTTCTACATGGTATCAGAGCAACGGTTCTGAGACCTAAAATTTTTTTTCCCGATCAGCTACTGTTCCCCCCGCTCCCGTCCCGACCTAAATCCCGCCCGCACCCGACCCGTGCTTCTTCCCCGACCCGTCCTTCCGCGACTCCGGCAGCGAGGGCTCACGGGAAGTGCTTTCCCCTCGCTCCCGTCGACGGAATCGTCGCTTGATTCCGAGACGGGAGCGGGACCTTCTCCCGTCGCGTCGACGACTGCTTTCGCCGCTGCTGCCCAGTGCGGCTTTCGTGAACGACTTCGACGACGGCCCGTGTGGCTTCTTCCTCTTCTCCCGTCGACTGCAGATGGTGCTGCTCCTGGCGGATCTATCCTCTTCTCCTGGCGCCGACTCTTCTCCTGTTGGCCTCCGCTCCGCCCGGGCCTGCTTCTTCTCTGCCCCAGAAGGCTTCTTGCCTGCTGCTCCTCTGTCCGACCTGCTGCAGTTGCAACAGCTTCTTCTCCGTCTTCCGCTGCTTCTCCGACCCGCTGCTGCTGCAGCTGCGTCTTCTCCGTCTGCGGCTGCTGCTCATCTTCTCCGACCCCTTAGTTATTTGATGTTGTTGTTGTTTTTTTTATTTAACAGTTGTTGTTGGGTTGTTGTATTGCGTCTCTATGGTTTCCGCCTTCTTGCACGTGATCTACGTGAGGGGGAGTGTACGTCACGGCCTCCAGGCGTAGTCTATACCTTCATGCACGTATTCCACGTGAGGGGGAGTGTTTGTGATATCGGCGACTCGGATGCTTCTTTCCCGACTCCTGCCTTAGTCACACCCGACCCCTAGGTATAACCTATGTCTTCTTGCACATGATCCACGTGAGGGGGAGTGTTTGTGATAACGGCGACTCAGATGCCTCTTTCCCGACTCCTGCCTCAATCACACATGGCCCCCAGGTCGATCTCATATGCTGTTTGTGTCTCCTCGTTGTTTTCTCTGGATTTGGTAGGGTTGGTTTGGTCTTGCGTGGTTGACCTTGTTTCCGCTCCGAGTGTATCCAGCGTTGTCATGGTTGGTTTGCGGACCAACGTCGTGTGGCTCTTGCCCGGTTGAAGTATCCCCGGTGACACGCGGTTGAGCCTCGGTGGCTGTTGTTTTGTCCCACGCTGCCTTCCTTCTTTTACCTTCTATTTAATGTTGTGTTCAAGCTGTAGGCTTCCCCTTCAGCTTGAGGGGGAGTGTTAGAGGTTAGTATTTTCTATATGTTGAGTTTAGTCCCACACCGCCTATCGGTGTTGGGTGTCATGTTGTAGTTCCTATATATTGCCCCTATGTGGATGAATAAAACTTGCACTTCATATTTTCATTTCTCTCTTCTACAATAATTAATAAGGAATACCAAATGAGGAGTCCTCTTCATTCAATCTACATTATTCCGTGCATTTTCTGATTTTTAAAACCTCCCATCCGTTTTCGATTTTGACATAACTTCAAAAGGACAAGCTTTCCGTGGACGAGTACATCCATGAATTCTTAGTGCTGCTATCTAGTCTAGATTTTCATGAGCAGGACGACATGACAGTGTCACATTATTTGAACGGGCTCCATTATGCTATTAGAGATGAGTTTGAGTTGCACGACTTTAGAGATTTGAGTGAGATTGTCTAATAGAGCCCGCAGAGTAGAGGCCGCACTTCAGAAGAAGATATTTGGGCTTATATCTACTGATAGACCTACCTCGAGCACCACCAGCACACAACTCTAGGGTTTCAGATCCTCTTCATGTCTTTACTAGGACCTCAACTCCTCACACTGTCCCGTCCCGGGGTATGGATACCATAGGATTCAAGCCTAACACTGGAGTATTCTGATGCTTCAAGTGTATGAAGCTAATACACAAATCTTTTGAGTGCCGACGATGCTACTTCGTTGTTAATCGCAATTACTGATTCCACTAATGGGCATGATACTGAATATTGAGTATTCCTTAGCAACTCCAAGCCTGAGCCCGAGTCTGATAACATTATCAAGGTCGTAGGAGAGCAAACTGAGTACTTAGTTTGTGTCCTACGCTATAGTTTAACTTCACCTAGCGAATTTACTGAGCATGATTTATGGAGCAATAAAATTTTTCGCACTACTGCGTGCATTCAGGGGCACTTTTGTTCCATCATTATTGATAGCGGTATCCTGAAAAACTTCGTTTCATAACGTATAGTAGAGATGATAGGACTTGAGACTCTTCCTTTATAGTAGCCCAACCATTACTCATTGTTGTCTTGTAGAGTTCTCTATAGGAAATGTGTATCATGATACTATTTATTGTGATGCCGCTCCCATCGATGTCTGCTACATCCTATTAGGACGATATTGGCAGTTTGACAGACATGTTGTGCATGATGGTGTAAGGAACTCTCATTCCTTCAATCACCATAGGCGCAAGTATTGTTGTTTCCAAGGTGATCTCGAAGTAGTCAAGTAGTTAGTCTCACTGTTAACGCGATATGAGCCTATAAGGTCACACATAAGAGTGTTTTGGAGAAGTTGGAGGAAGGATTGTGTTGATCTTACTCATATTGGATATGAGCGAATGACCAATCCTATGACTCATTGGTGTTGTGTGTGTTGACTATGCAATGTCGTTTAGATAGACTGTCTGTCAAAACGATATCGTCTTGTATGACAAGACAATATCGTTTTGTGCTTCAGTCTGTCAAAACGATATCGTCTTGTATGACGAGACGATATCATTTTGTGCTTCAGCCTATCAAAACGATATTGTCTTGTATGACAAGACGATATCATTTTGTGTTTCAGTCTATCAAAACGACATCGTCTTGTTCTTCATGACAACACGACGACATTTATGTCTCGGGTTTGCTGATAGCGAAAGAGCGCGTTTTATTACCTTGAGTATAAATAGACAGAGGATTAGGTTTTCCTCAGGCTTTCTTCGAGAGTTTAGCGGAAAGTTGTTTCCGCCGCTACTTCTTCCGTGAGACCCATTCCGACACTTGCTGCCTCCGCCTTTCCCTTGGACGAATCTAACAATTCGTTGGAGACGTTGAGGGCACTCCTACTTCGACCCAACTCTTGTTGGACAAGAGCTTGGTGTTCTCCATCACTCACGTGGACTGCTGTAGAGGCGCAGATCTACTTCTGCACTCGGGACTCAACCGCCTGCTGCTTAGTTTCTGGATCAGATTTCTAGAGCACCTTGGTTGAGTAATCATTCAATCCCACTCAGGTATATTGCAATGTGTTGCTATGGTTTTATTTCTTGATTCATGAAATTGCAAGATCCGTTTACTGTTTAGGATTGTTCTTGTTTATTCATTCCGCTGCGCACATTTGATGTGCTGTTCCACTCTAATATAGAAAACCCAACATCAAGATTGTTCTTCTTCCCAGAGGAATAACCTTGTTCCTAAGACACCTAGGAGGACCTTATCATCTTCCTCGTTTCCCTTAGATTCCACTATACCACTTTATTTCAGTGCCACACTTCTTCCTGGACCCCCTCTCAAGAAAGAAGTGCCTGACTCCGAAGAGTCATTCATCTTATAAGTCTTGGAAAAGCTGCCTTTCATTGATTTTATATTTGGCGATCATACTTTTACTTCGCCTCACTACACTTCGATTGTAGGTGAGCACGTTGAGCCTCTTAGTCAGATTTTTGATATTTATATGTTTAGTCGTACTAGGAGAATTGAGATGGTCTCTAGACTGTTTACTCCTAATAGAGACACGTGTTTTCATGATTTTTATGGAAGATTTTAAATGTTGAATTTGAGATACTTTTAAAATTTTGTGACATTAGTGGGACTTCAGCGGGTGTAATCATAACAATAGTTGATCCTGGATTAGCGGATGCTCGTAAATGTCTAGCATAAGTTCGTATGAGGCAATGTGGCTTAATATTTCCATAGGTTGATTTTGCTCTCCTCCTTCCTCGTTTCTCATTCTGTTTTGTTGACCCTCCCTTCCCTCTCTTTGGGAAACTCTATTCTTTGAATCTCTAATTTTGATTGACCATATACATGTTCTGCATAAAATTATGACTGATAATTTGCGAGGATCTTTGAAAAATTATAACTCCATGGTTAGTTTTCTCACTGAGAGTTATACTTTTTCAATGGAGAAGTTTTCCTGTATCTTTCAGGAAAGACGGTGTACCTACTGGTCATGCGTTGCAGCGACAAGTGTTTCATTTCCCCTATCTCCTATAGCAGGCCGACTTTTTGGATTATTCAGTGACATGTTTGATCATATTCTCGACGGGATTGTGTGTTCTTTCAATCCCGAGGAAATTGATGCAACTTGAGTTGTACCTTTTTGTTATTTACCGCAATTTTCTTTATATATGTAGCGCATCATCATGCATGTTGATGTTTTACTTTTCACGCATACTATTATGGTGTATATGTTTGTTTCGCGCAAGTCTTTAGGCTTATTGGTGTGACCGACTAATAAGACCATGAATAAATGGTCCGTCAATTTATGTAGGTGTTAATTAGAGCAAGTTTTGAAAAAGATTCATTTTATTAAGTAATTAAGTTAATGTAATTTATGAAATTATTCCTAAATATTTTGATTTTCATAAATTATAATTATTAGTATTATAATGAAAATGGAATATCAAATGAGGAGTCCTCTTCATTCAATCCCCATTATTCCATGAATTTTCTGATTTTTAAGACCCCCAGCCGTTTTTGTTTTGATACTTGGTAACCCGCCTTATTCAAAACCTTATTAAATCGTATATTTCTTTATAAACTTGACCCGTACTTGTTGAAACGGGCTAAAAAAAGAAGAGAACGACGAGATTGTTACTCTCTTTGGCGTTCTCCTCAATTCCAGCGCGCTTTCTGCTCCATTCCTCCCTGCTTCAACTTCGATGTCTTCCTGTGAGTAGTTCGAGCGCCAACGAAGCCTTCATGTGGCAGGACGGTTACCGGCGAGCCCACCCCGAATGCTCCTAGGATCGTGACTCCCAGGGATTCCCGATCCTCCATTTCCCGTCCCTACCTGTCGCTGAAGTAGCACATGCCCCCCGATTTCACTCTTTGAGGCCCTGTCGACCACCAACATCCCATTCCCGACACTCTTCCAGTGACCCCACAATATTTCTTCCGGTCCTTGCTCTGCATAGAAGGAACCCGAGCCTTAAAGAAATTACCTTGGCACTAAATCCCAACTTGTCTCTTCCTTGTTCTTGTTTGATCTGTGGTATGGACAACATCTCCTCCCACTGCTCTTTATTGATAGTCTACTTTTATGCTTAATATGTGCTGACCTTCAAAAAAATTCAGTGCTTGCTTTAGTTTTTCCAACGCAATTGTCGTTAATTCAAAAATCATTCTTGTTCAATTTCTCTCAATCGCTTGTTGAATAAATTTAAATCTCGTTTAATCAATGTTTGAATGCTAGAAATTTATGCGTGTTTGCGAAATCCAGGTTGAATATTGCTCGATATTGTTTATAAAAATCTCGCTAGCCACAAAAACTAAGAGGTCTCATTTTTAATATTTAAGATATAATTTCAGAATATTAGAATACATCTAATATCCAATTGATTCAGAAGATTCTCCCTTCAACTTTTTTGTTTCTCAGCTAAGCCCCGCACATTAGACATAAGATAAGAATGTACAACTTTTGGCCAGTTGTATTTAACAAACTCTATTGGATCGGAGAGTGAAATGCAAAGTTGTGGGATTTTGTTGCTGCTGCATTTAATAAATAATGACATAGCAAATATTGAACCAGATCTTTCTCCAGACTTGTAGTCCACAACTGAAATTGCTGCTAGTGTGTCCTTCAAGTTTTTCTTTAGTAGCCCGAAGATGGATATTTTATCAGCTTCAACTTCCAGTCCTTGGTTTGGCATGCCAAGAATCATAACTACCTCATTTATAGTTGGCTTTATCATTTTTGATTCTATCTGAAAGCTGTCTATTGTACCGTTATAGCTCATTACAATTGCTGCCAGTCCATGAATGTTCTGGGACAATGAGGGAGAATAAAGAAGGTGCAAAACACCAATGACATGTAGCGTTTCCTTCAGATTTTCATCTAATTTATCCACAAATGTCTTTGTGGTAGTATAAAAGCAAATAAAATACCTAGAGAGAATGTTAACACTTCCAGAACCCTTAGATATGGTTCTGTTTTGAATACATAAAAAAATCATCATATCAACATGGTATCTGTGTGTTGACTTTTCGCCATCACCTTCAAGGAGAAAACAAGAGACTAGTTTCACCAGCTTCACAGAAGCTCGATTTATTGCTTCGAGGATCCACGTCGGGGTTTCCTGTTGAGGTTTTCAACGTCGAAAAAGAGGAAGAAGGGAGCGAAGTTCCTATTCGCAATCAAGCAAGGTCCGAAGGAGACGCTGGGGAGTTATGTGGACAGGTTTCAGGAGAAGGTTCTATTGGTTCAAGAGGTACCAGGGTACACCCTGATATTTGCTTTCACCCTTGGGCTTCGTGAGGGGTTCTTCAGGATAGAGTTGAAAAGGGAACCTCTACTGTCTTTCAAAGAGTTGATGGAGAGGGCGGATAAGGAGATCGAGGGGGAGGCGGCGAATCCGACGTTCGCCAGAAAGCTGGCTAGGTTGGGTGCATGAGAAGAGAAGGAGCCGGGGGGAAGCAGGAAATAAGAAGCAAGGAACAGAGATGAACCCAGAGGTCAGGGGTTCCAGGGACAAAAGCAAGGTTGGGGGTATCAGGAACCAAACGACCGGCTGACCTGGAGACCCCAAGGAGGACCTGTTCAAGGTCAAGGAAGAGGATCCATCGTGGGGGGAATTACTACGGGGGGCAAGTGCGGTTCAACCCTCCGGGGTGGAGACAGGGCCTGAGGCTTCCTCTCCCCCCACAACAACAAGCTATGGCAATCGACTGAGAGGGGAGGAGAGAAAGAAGGAATCACCCAGGAGGGAGAGGAGGGGGCAGGGTAGAGTTGCCCTACTATGATTTCCATCAGGAGGAAGGTCATGCAACAGCCACCTGTCGAGAGTTCTTGGAGGTGAGGAAGGCGAGAGGCCAAGTGCAGCAGCAGCAGCAGGTGCAAATTGAGGAGGTTCGTCCCAAAGTAAGAGAGGAAGACAGATGCGAAGACCAGGTCGACGTAGGGACCCGATGAGGGATCGAGGTGATCCATGGGGGAGTGGGGATCGAGGCCACCCGCAAGGGGAGCCTCCAAACGATATTCAGGAGAAGTGTTGCTTCAACCTCCCAAACCCCACCCCTGGAGGAGAAGATCACCTTCTCGTCAAAGGACATGCTAATTATGAGACCCGTTTTGTGATGCCTTGGTGATCCAAACGACTATAGAAAACTTCAGGTCTCCTGGATCCTAGTCGATAATGGGAGTTCAGTGAATGTGATCTTCAAAAAGGCCTTCGATGAGAAGAAGGTAGAAGTTAGAGGGGTGTTGGCCTCAGATGAGCCTTTATTTGGATTCTTTGGAGAGAGAAGGAAGTAGAGGGGGGAGTGGGGCTCCATGTGACCCGAGGGGGCACGTACCCGAAACTGCCAATTACTCATCGTGGACGCTCCAAGCAGCTACACCGCTATCTTTCGACGACCACTCATCAACACCTACTGCCTGAAGTTCAACAACGGAAGTGTCCCGATCCGGATCCGGGGAGATCCTAGGGTGTCCAGGCAGTGTTACGTCACCGCCGTCAACATTATCTCTTGGAAGGAAGAGACAGAGGAAGTGGGAAGGGTGATGGAGAGCATGAGCAGGTTGGAGATGGTAGAAAAGAAAGAAGAGAACGATCATCAAGATTGAGCATTCTAAAGGAGCCTCACCTTGATGAGTCCTTTTTTTGTTATGAACTGTCCTGGGCAGATTGGGTCAGGGTGCATTATATTAAAAAGTTTCCCTCTAAGTAGATAATAGTTATTTTTTGTTGATTGAAAGCCCCGAGAAGGTTCCGCTGACCAAGCTTCCATTAGCCGGCATAGCAGGTTGACCTCTCAGAGAGGTAGGTTGAAAATATTGAGTGAAAGCCTCGAGAAGGTTCTGCTGACCGGGCTCCCACTAGCCGGCAGGGCAGGTTGACCTCTCAGAGAGGCAGGTTAAAAGTATTGATTGAAAGCCTCGAGAAGGTTCCACTGACCGGTCTCCCACTAGCCGGCAGGGCAGGTTGACCTCTCAGAGAGGCAGGTTGAAAATATTGATTGAAATCCCCGAGAAGGTTCCGTTGACCGGGTTCCCACTAGCCGGCAGGGAAGGTTTACCTCTCAGAGAGGCGGGTTGAAAATATTGATTGAAAGCCCCGAGAAGGTTCCACTGACCGGACTCCCACTAGCTGGCATGACAGGTTGACTTCTCAATGAGGCAGGTTGAAAGAAAGTTGTGGTATGAGCAGACCCGCTGACCACACTCTCACTTAGCTGATAGGGCCGAAGGCTCACTCGGTGGCAGGTTGTGAAAAGTGATAAGTTGAAATATTGGCCCCGAGCAGACTCGCTGACCCGACTCAGGGCCGACGGCTCACTTGGTGGCAGTTTGAAAGAAAATTGTGGTATTGTTGGCCCCGAGCAGACCCGCTGACCATTCTCTCATTAGCTGGCAGGGCTGAAGGATCACTCGGTGGTAGTATTGAAAGAATTGTGGTATTGTTGGCCCCAAGCAGATCCGCTGACCAGACTATCACTAGCTAATAGGGTCGAAGGCTCACTCAATGACAGGATTGAAAGAAAGTTGTGGAATTGTTGTCCCCAAGCAGATCCACTGACCAGACTCTCACTAGCTGGCAGGGCCGAAGGCTCACTTAGTGGCACGATTGAATGAAAGTTGTGGTATTGTTGGCCCGGAGCAGATCTTCTGACCAGACTCTCACTAGCTGGCAAGGGCCGAAGGCTCACTCGGTGGCAAGATTGAAAGAAAGTTGTGGTATTATTGCCCTCGAGCAGACCCGCTGACCAGGCTCTCACTAGCTGGCTTGGCCGAAGGCTTAATCGGTGGCAGGTTGTGAAAAGTGATAAGTTGAAATGTTGGCCCCGAGCAGACCCGCTGATTCTGCTGACCAGACTCTCACTAGGTGTCAGGGCTAAAGGCTCACTCGGTGACAGGATTGAAAGAAAGTTGTAGTATTGTTGACCCCGAGCAGACCCGCTGACCAGACTATCACTAGCGGCAGGGCGGAAGATTCACTCGGTGGCAGGTTGAAGTTGTGTTATTGTTGGCCCCGAATAGATCCGCTGACCAGGCTCGCACTAGCTGGCAGGGCTGAAAGCTCACTTGGTGACAGGATTGAAAGAAAGTTGTGGTATTGTTGGCTCAGAGCACACCCGCTGACCAGTCTCTCACTAGCTGACAGGGTTGAAGGCTCGCTTGGTGACAAGATGAAAGAAAGTTGTATTGTTGTCCCCAATCATACCCGCTGTCCAGACTCTTACTAGCTGGCAGGTCCGTAGGCTTACTCGGAGGCAGGTTGGAAAAAAAGCGATAGTTGAAATAAAAGCTCCCGATAGGATTCCGCTGACCGGGCTCCCACTAGTCGGCAGGGCAGGCAGGTCACTCGGGTGACAAGGCCAATTCATGAAGGAGGAGAAGCTAAATGAAAGGGGAAAGAAGGGGGGGGGGGGGCAGAGGCGAATGGAAGCCGATCCTACAGGGGAGGCATTCGTCTGACAAGCATTCGCCCTCCCAGGAGGCGAGACCCGTAGGTAACGGGCGAACCAAACCCCAATCGCTTCACCCTCGCCTGAAGGACTTTCTCTCTCCGAAGAAACATCAAAACATATCTCGCCGAGAGCCTTTCAATCACGAGTAAGAGAAAGCGATGAGCGAGTGCGCGTCTTAAAACTAAGGGTCAGCGAGTAGTGAGTGCACGGGTCGAGTGCAGGGGGCGCGTGATAATGCCGCGAAGTTAGAAATGGGAAAGACAATAAAAGGGAATCGAGTCAAAAATAAAAATATATATATAAATTCCATTTCCCAAAACAATGGTTACATCTTACAAAAGAGTTCTCGCCTCAAAGAATACATGAAAAACGAAAATACAAGTCGAGAGCAAAAACAAGAGAAGGGAGTCGCGACAGCGCTTCAGGAGGATTCTGTTACGGGCCGGGCCTGACAGGCTGGGGCTCGATACCCAGTCCTCCAGGGCCAGGCGGCAGGGCTCTTCCCCGCTCCCGAACGGGCTTTTCCCCCCTCCCGTAACAAGGCCGCGGCCCATACACCCCAACCCCTTTCGGCAACCATTATAATTGCCGCGGGTTGTTGAGGCTGGGGCTCGATACCCAGACCTCCTTGATAAGAAGACATTAATCATGTTCCTCATCACCAACTGATCCGCGGATCAGTTGGTGATGAGGGACATGATCCCGGGGAAGAGACCTGCCACCCGGCCCTGGAGGACTGGGTATCGAGCCCCAACCTGCCAGGCCCGGCCCGTAACATAAAAGTGCACTTTTATGTGCTATCTCACTCAGGATCCATAGTCGGTCGCACCAGGCCCGCGGGACATACACCCCAACCCGTCTCCAATGCGAGACCCAGGCTGCTCACTCGACGGATCCATAGCTGGGTGCCACGTGGCGGGTTGTTGAGGCGGGGGCTCGATCCCCCAACCTCCTAGATAAGACTCGCTTCCGCAGAGTCTGCTCACCAACTGAGCCGCGGATCAGTTGGTGATGAGGGACATGATTAAGTCTTCTTATCAAGGAGGTCTGGGTATCGAGCCCCAGCCTCAACAACCCGTGACAATTATATTGGTTGCCGAAAGGGGTTGGGGTGTATGGGCCGCGGCCTTGTTACGGGAGGGGGGAAAAGCCCATTCGGGAGCAGGGAAGAGCCCTGCCGCCCGGCCCTGGAGGACTGGGTATCGAGCCCCAGCCTGCCAGGCCCGACCCGTAACAGATTCCCCCGACTTCTCGCTCTCGTGAAGGGACGGGTCGACATCATCCTCCGAATCCTCGATGGGGAGGAACAACTCAGGGACCAGGTCTTTTACGGTGACCTTCTCGCTCTCGCCCTTCAGGACGCCAGACCTCTGCATCACTTGGAGCGCGTGCCCTGCTGCCTTGATAGCGTTCTGCTGCATCATCTCTTCAATTTCGCGATTGGAGTATTGCTGAAGCTTACTTCTCCTGCCGGGAGCTGGCGGCAGGACGAGCTCGAGCAACTGCTTGTTATGTGCCTTCAGCCCCTCGTTCTCCTTCTCGAGGATGGTGATTCGCGCGCGTAATCGGTCTGCGGTCGCGACATCCTGCGGGAAGGATAAGAAGATCAGAATTAGCACGAGATGAATGTAAAGATGCGAGTGCACGAGTGAGCTCACACTTACCACTCCGCCTGGGTGGTTGTCAAGAAGCTTTTCGACGGCCTCCAGCCTTCGCTTCTGACCCATGACCTCTTCCGACATAGGGCCCCACGAGTGGTCGACCTTGTTAACGGCCCGCGCAAGGCGAATGCTACAACGCGCCGTCATATGAGCGAACTCAAGGGACCGAAGCTGGGCTCGCGTACTCTCATGCGCGAGCGCCTGCGTGGTCGCGTCGTCATAAAGAGCGGCGTCCTCCCTCCCATAGAGCCCGAGATCAAATGCGTAGGCTTGGCCGCTGGTGGTCTCCCGCTCTTGCTAGGAGGGGAGGAGTGTAGAGATGGAGGTCCTGTTGGCCTCCCTGTCCCAGAGATGCAGGGGCTCGCCGACATCGTCTAGACACTTCTCGCTGAGACCAAAGTTCTGGTGCCCCTTCGACACTGCTTTCTCGCGAGCTCCCTCTTCTCGTGCTGCCGAGCTCCCATCAACCTCGCTAAAGACCCCAGCCGCGGTCTCGCCCACGATCAGGGCTTTCGCTGGGGTAGTCTCGCTGACCTCTTTCCCCTTGATAGTGGCCACAGTCTTTTGTTTTTTTGGGAGCAGGCAGGGCAGAAGGCGCTTGGAGGTTCCGCCTCTGGCCACTGGATTTTGGAGGATGTTCCCGACTCTTTCCTATAGGCCGCAACAGCAGATTCCGCGAGGGCAAGGTTGGTGGCGGGAACCCTGCCACTCGCATTGGGCGGGTGCAAAGGAAGGTCTCGCTCCCCTGCACCTTTTTACGATTAGCGGAAAAACTCAAGGAAAGGAGGCGAGATCTGAGAGTAAGAAGAGTTGAAAGTACCTTCTCCAGGAAGGATAAGAAGGAGCGAGTCGACGTTCCTCCTCGGATAGGGAACGTTGAAGTTTCCCTCAAGGAGGAACAACTCAAGTTTCGACTCGTGACCCCCAATGGAGGGGGGGGGGGGGCGGCGGTAGGTCGCCTCGCCTTGTTGAGTGGGTGTGAAGGGGATGTTACCGAATTTGCCCGTCACAAAGACAAACTTGCGGATCCAGCTGTGTTCTTGTTGGCGAGATCGCAGACTTTGATTTGTTGGCCGGAGAAGAAAGCGATCCCGTCCTTCTTGGCCCTAAAATTGAATAGTTTACAGAAAACAGCGAGGCTGAATTCTATCCGCTCCTTGCGCATATAGCATGCAAATGCTACTAATAGTGCGATGAAGATGAGGTTGAGTTGAGCGGGAACAACTCCAAAGTACCGGAGGGCCTGGCGCACCTCCGACCACAGGGGGAGGCGGGGCCCTACTTCAAAGTGCTCTAGGGGGATAGCGAGTTCGTTCGACGAGAAGTGGTTGATCGACTCGTCCTCTCTCGGGCAGCACGCGACGAACCCCGACGAGATGTAGTGCCCCACTACCGGGTGGAACTCGTCCTCCGTCAAGTTGTAATTGTGGAAGTGGTAATCAACGAATGCCTCAACGCACCTAGATCGACCATCAGCATCACCACCCATCGCGCGAGTGCAAGATGAAAAGCTAAGAGTGCGAGTGCTATTAAGAAAGAAGGTCGGCCTCGAGTAGACCGCCACCGTCGTGATATTCCTCACCGAGCCCTAGCCGCGTCGGCAAGGCGAAATCTTGATCCAACGCATCATAGACTTCCACATCAGCGTGATGAGTACCGTATGCCACGTCAGTCTTAGCCTGACCCCAGAGATCATATACCCCTACACGGTCGTTGTGATCATCACCGCGATGAGTATTATCCCCCGGGTCGGAGAGAACGCGGTCATCCACCCGCTCGATACGACTTCGCCCATGATGATTATTCCAAACCACGGAGAGGTGGCCACCACTTTGACATCACTCGTTATATTCGACTCGACGCCCCTTCGTTTGATGGTCATCTGAATCCGAAAGCCTTCAGCGATTGACTTCTGGACATGGACCACTATTTCGAGTGGTATGATATGAGTGACGAGCGTTGTGTTCGCTTCACAAAAATGAAGCTGGTCGGGCAGACTGAGGTATTCTGGATTAGTGTAGAGAGAGCTTTGAAGAGAGATGATTATTACCACATCACCAGGTGGGATGAGATAAAGCGAAGGCTGAGCGAGAAGTACCTCCTCGCGTCCTACCGAGACCAGTTACTTGAGCAGTTACAGAACTTACGACAAGGGACACTTACTGTCACTGAAGTATATGGCTCGTTTCGACGACCTAGTCGTCAGGAGTGACGTCTCGGAGGAGCTTATTGCCACTGCCTCTCGTTTTAAGGCAGGCTTACATCCTGAAATTCGAAGTGAGTTGATTCTACATCGCTTAAAGACTATTGATCAGATATTTCATCTCTCCCTAGAGTAAGAGCAATACCTTCGATCATCTACTGCGAGGCAGTTCCCCTCTCAGACTGATTCCTCGACTTTTAGGAAACCCACTCCGCCCCAGACCACCACGAGCTGCACCCTCACACGTGTTCCCACGGACAAGAAGGGCAAGACCGTCGCCACTGATGGCCAGCGATCTGGGGGTATTCTGTGTTATAAATGTTCCGACAGAGGACACGTGGAGGCGCAGTGCCCCACGCGGAGCCTGCTAGTTGAGGATGAAGAGCAGAGTTTAAAGGAAGATGAGGAGGCCACATAAGAAGTTAAGGCCACTGTCGAAGAAGGTTTGGAGAGTGACGCCGAGAGATCATTAGAGGTGGGAGTGATTAGATGCCTCCTACACACCCCTTATGTAGATGAGGATTGGCGACGCACCACCATCTTTTACACATACTTTCCTAGTGCAAGCGCTCCCTGCAAGTTGGCTATCGACAGTGGGAGTTGTGTGAACATCGTGACCCAAAAAGGGCTTGACCGTATGCAGGTGAAGGCAGAGCCTCACTCCCACCCATATCGTGTCGTCTTGGTAGATAAGACGGCGTTTCAGTTCACCCAGCGTTGCCGCGTCCCGATCACTATTGCTTCATTTCAGGATAAGGTTTGGTGCGATGTCATTCCCATGGACGTCGCTCATGTGTTACTTGGCCGCCCCTGGCTATTTGATCGTGACGTCACGTGTTTCGGCCGCTCGAACATGCGTGTCTTTTACGAGAAGGGTCGGAAGATTACGTTGATGCCCACCCAGCCCCGGGATAGTTCCAAGGGTGTAGTTGAGCCATTTGCGAGTACGAGCGCCTCGAGGCCCCTGGATATTTTGAGGCAAGACGAGTTTCTGCGAGATAATGCTGAATCAAATATTATCTACTTTGTGGCCTCCACCCAGGCATCTCAGGACACCCCAGTTGACCACCCACTAGCGGTGTGTCCCCTTTTAGATGAGTTTGCGTACATTATGCCCGACGAGCTCCCCGATGAGCTGCCCCCTCCATGGGACATTCAACATGCTATTGAATTGGTCCCGGGGGCTTCCCTCCCAAACTTGCCCCATTATCGTATGCACCCGGATGAGCACGCTGAGCTCAAGAGGCAGGTTGACGAGCTTCTTCGGAAGGAGTTCATTCGTGAGAGGAGTCCGTGTGCGGTTCCCGCCCTTCTGACCCCTAAGAAGGACAGTAGTTGGCGTATATGCATCGATAGCCACTCCATTAACAAGATCACGGTCAAGCATCGCTTCCCGATCCCACGACTCGACGATCTACTGGATACTATGTCTGGTGCCCCGATCTTCTCCAAGATCAATCTCTGTAGTGGGTACTAAAAAATACGAGTTCGTGAGGGCGATGAGTGAAAGACCGCATTCAAAACCAAAGACAGTCTATATGAGTTGCTAGTCATGCCATTCAAGCTATCTAACGTCTCGAGCACGTTCATGAGAGTCATGACGCAGGTGTTGCGGCCCTACATGGGCAAGTTTCTGGTCGTATATTTCGATGACATACCGATCTATAGCCAGACACAGGCTGCTCACCTCGATCACTTGAGGCTTCTCTTCGACACCCTCCATCAAGAGAAATTGTACGTGAATCTGGAGAAGTGCTCATTCCTCTCTGAGTCTGTTCACTTCCTAGGATTTATTATATCCTCGACTGGAGTCTCTGTTGACCCCGAGAAGGTCAAATCCATTCGCGGCTGGCCTGTGCCAGCGAACATCCACGAGGCTCGCAGTTTTCACGGACTTGTCACCTTCTACAGGAGGTTCGTCCAGAGGTTTAGTACGATTATGGCCTCCTTCACGAGCTGTCTCAAGAAGGGAGAGTTCCGCTGGACCCCCGCAGCCATTAGAGCCTTCAAGGAGGTTAAGGAGAGACTGACGACGGCTCATGTTCTGAGATTGCCGGACTTTAGTCGTGCTTTTGAGGTCGCGTGTGATGCGTCTGGTGTAAGCATCAGTGACGTATTGAGCCAGGAGGGACACCCAGTTTCTTGCTTTAGCGATAAGCTGAACGAGACCAAACAAAAATACTCGAACTATGATCGAGAATTTTATGTTATTGTCCAGTCTCTGCGCTACTGGAGACACTATCTCCTTCCCCGGGAGTTTGTGTTGTATTCCGACCACCAGACCTTACGTTATCTCGATTCGCAGTGCAAGCTGGGACATCGGCATGCCAAGTGGGTCGAGTACCTGCAGGACCTTCATTATATTCTCAAGCACCGAGCTGGTGTTGAGCACAAGCCGGCTGATGCGCTGAGTCGCCGTGTCTCCCTGTTGCAGACGATGACCGCAAGCGTAGATGGGCTTGAACGATTGATTTTGAATTATCCGACATGCCCAGACTTTGACGAGATTTACACCGCCCTGTCCCGAGACCCACCAGACCCTGTTGAGTGATATCAGATCTTTGAGGGATACCTATACCGGGGCTCACGCCTATGCATTCCCCAGACGTCATACTATGATTATTTGATTTGGGAGTTGCACACGGGCGGAGCCGCAGGGCACTTTGGGCGAGATAAGTCCATAACCATTGTTGAGGTCCGGTTTTACTGGCCCAGCCTTAAGAAGGACGTGGACCCCGTTGTCCGCCACTGTCGTATCTGCCAAATGGCAAAGGGTAGCAAACAGAAAACTGGTATGTACACGCTCTTACCTGTCCCACACCGCCCTTGGGAGGACATTAGCATGGATTTTGTTCTCAGACTTCCCCGCACCTTATGGAAACACGATTCCATCTTCGTGGTTGTCGATCGGTTTTCAAAGATGGAACACTTTATTGCTTGCCCTAAGACGACAGATGCGACTCACATTGCGTCTATCTTTATGAGGGTTGTCTTTCGATTACATGACCTACCCAAGTCGATTGTGTCAGACCGCGATGTGAGGTTCATGAGTTACTTTTGGAAGACCCTGTGACACAAGACTGGCACCATCCTTAGGTTCTCCTCGACATATCATCCGCAGATGGACGGACAGACAGAAGTTGCAAATAGAAGCTTAGGAAACTTTTTAAGGTGTCTTGTAGGAGAGCATGCAGGTATTTGGGATTTAGATCTTCCAGTTGTGAAATTTACGTACAACAGTTCTGTCAACAGTTGAGTCCATTCAAGGTAGTGTCAGGATACGACCCTAGGAAGCCCATTGATCTCATCCCGAGCCCATTAGAGTCGCGCCCTAGTGAGTCTGCTGAATCATTTGCATAATATTAGCATGAGTTGCATGAGTCGGTTCGCCGACGGATAATAATGAGCAATGAAAATTACAAAGCCCATGCAGATAAGCAGAGGCGAGAGCAGATATTTAATGTAGGCGAGAAAGTTGTGGTGCGAATCCACCCTGAGAGGCTCCCCTCAGGGCTCGCCAAAAAGCTAAGCGCCATGCGAATGAGTCTTTACTCAATTGTTAGTCGTATTGGGATAAACGCCTACCAGCTCGATATCCCAACAAGTATGAGAATTCATCTTCTTTGGTTTCACCACCGACACCGCCGATCGTTCCGGCTTCCACCCTTCGAGAGATGAGTGCTGAGAGCATCACAGAGGTCAGATCTCACTAGTTCGTTCCCACCTCGGACGGGCCGCGATGTCGCTACTTGGTACATTGGCAGGGCCGCCCAGACGCTGACGACACTTGGATACTACCGGCAGAGCTTGATCGACTCGCCCCTGGACTTCGACTTCAGTACGATCGTCTCCATTCATCGGAGATGAAGACTTTTCAGTCGGATGGAGTTGATGGAGTGCCATCAGATTGTGCACCTGGAGGGGTTCGCCTCAAGGCGGGACCCACGGACCCACGTTCATTTTTTCGCGCAGGAAGGCTTGATCGGATCGCCGATCTGACTCCGTGGTTGCGTCAGGCACGTCGCCGCGAGTCAAAAACATATATTAATTTATATTTTTGGGTTTATTATTTATGTATTTTAGTGGCCGACCCCACCAGCCAATCATAGTCGTTGATGGGGACGCACTAGCTTTGTTTTTCTTATAAATAGGAGTGTTAGGGGCTGAATGAAGCATTGCAGAATTTTGGAGAGCTTTCTTCCCGTATTCCAGCGATCACCCCTCGGTGCCGACGCCGTGGAACCCTAGGTGACGACTCCTAGACGCTCAAACTCCTCCCCAAGGTACTACCCATCTATAACCTTCTTCCCCTTCCGAAACCCTCATCCGCAGCCTGTACAGCCCCCAAATTCCAATCCCCTACTGCTGTACAGGAAACCCGGTTAATGTTCACGACGGGTACTGTTCACGGCAGGAAATGTTCGTGATGGTTACTGTTCATGCCGGGTAATGTTCGTGTTGGGGACTGGTCACGGTGGCTATTGTTCACGTCGGTTACTGTTCACGATGCCTACTGTTCACGCCGACTCCTCGTCTTCCCTCCCTACAGCCGGCCCTCATCCCAAGCCGCCGACTTGGCCTCCATCCCCCTTCCCTCCTGTGGATCCACTCTCGTTTAGCCCTAATTCCTTGAAACAATTCAGATATAGGAATTTCAGCCCCGATCCGTTATTTCCACCTTCAGGTCATCACCCCTCCACCTGGATCCGATCCCAAAATATCGGACCTCGCCTTCCCCGCCCGGGTCTCCCTTCTAGTGGCCGGATCTTTCCATTTCCGGCCACCACCATCATCTCCACGCCGTCGGGTCCATCCTCGATCGCTGATCTACACATCCGGATTCATAATTTTCAGTGCTTCGGTTCAGCCCACTACTTTGTGAGTTCTCTTGTGGTATTGGTTTATGTGATTTGACATTTCTAATTTGGTGAATTAATATATATTGCCTTGATTCTCGCTAGTGTAGATTTGTTTCGATACATTACTAATTTGCAGGAGGAATTATTCGCCGGAATGCCATATAAAAATTGCTAAATTGAATAATTGTTTCACTCTTGATTATTTGCGTGGTGTTAAAGAATTATCATTGCTCAATTTATTAGTCGTCACTTCCGACGGTCTCATTGCATGTGGTTTAGGGCTAGCGTGTCACATTTTCATTTCATCCTATGAGCCTAGGTTTTGTGCACCCCGTAGCCTACCCTACACCACATATTATGACTATGTTCTGATTTAACAACTTTATAATATCTTGCTCTGTTCATCCGTGTGTTTTTCTTTTATCATACTGAATCAATACCACATCACTATTGTTGGAAAAGTTATAAACATATTTCTCTTGTTAAAGCAATTGGAAAAGATGCATTTTCCATGGTAGCAAAAAGCATTAACCCCAAAGAGTTTTATAAATCAGATAGACCAAACCACATTTTTAAAATGTCCTTTATTTTATTTCTTTGGGCTCTAATATAAGACCATCCTACTCAATTATTTTACGTGAATGAATATATTCAGGAAGCATATTAAGTAGTGGTAGATAAATAACTGCACAAATATTTTTATTTTTTTCTTATATTAGGACTTCCTATTTTGATTCAAGGCTTGTCATGGGTGCAAGCCACCAGAAGTTTGCAAAGAGAATCTTCTTCTATATATGGTTTGAAGTATGAAGATAAGTTCCACCAAGATGGAGGTGATCAATGAATGGTCAACATGTCATACAAGTATTGATGGTTGGAGCCTAACGGGCACATGCCAATATGCTTGTAAATTCATTCACTATGTTTTATGTTTTAGCTTCCTTTACTGACATGTTTGAATTGAACATGAACATGAGGACACATTTTGTATGTGCCACTAAACTTGCTTTGTGTATTTTCTTTGCTCCATGATTGATTCTGCTTGACTAAGAAGGCCCATTTTTACCCAATTGCCCTTTTTAGGTGGAAGATGAGAGATTTCTCATATTTGATTCTTTTCTAAGGCGGTCATTTCTTTCTGTCTCCTTTTTTCACTTAGGTACCCAATTTTATCTTGCTAAATTTTAGAAATGGAAATCAAAGAAAGAGAAGAAATAAAAGTTATAGGTGTAAGAGTGAGATGATGATATGAGATATTATTGATTATTGGATAATTAGTGTTGCATGTTTTACCTTAAAGGTGGACAATAGGGAGCTGAAGATGTTCGGCTGAATCTGAAGCAGACACCTGAAGGGATTGAACAATTGGGGCCTCCACTTTCTCACAAGAATATGTTTGCGATGATATGATCTAGTAAGTGGAGGTTGGTATTTCTTACAGGAAGATCAAGAGAGACAATAGGCATGAGAGTAATGGGAGGAGGTGTAGTAGTTGAAATAACCGGAGAAAGGGCAACAGTTGGAAGATGAATATCATCAATCTTATCCCCATTCGACGTCTTCTTCCGCGAGAATCAAAATAAGGTCTCGCTCACTAAAAAGTGCACCCATAATAGATAAGGTAGGAGGGTGGTAGCAAGTTAATTCCCAGATACTGCTTCTTGATCATACTCACCTTCATTATGGCTGTGAAGAAGTCTAATAAGTTTCCCAAATTTACTGGCCACCATATGATGAAAGTTTTTAAAACACAAACATTTCTCTTTTATTTTTAAAGATAATTGGAGTCATGCAGGTGCTCCACCCATGTGTGAAAAAACAAATTGAAAAGAGGGGTAAATTTGATATAATGAATGTTACATCGCCTTTTCCCTTATAGTAGTATATAGGTAGTAACACTCGTGCACGTGGCATCTCCTAATCCTAACTGCTGTCGAACGCACTAGCTCTGCCATTTTTGTTTACGGGCTCCGTTGGTTTTGTTCACGGGCTCCGTTGGTTTTCTTCACGGACTCCGTTGGTTTTGTTCACGGGTTCCTGTGGTTTTGTTGAATGTGCTCCGCCCGTTTAGTTGAATTTGCAAATACATGGGTTGAAAACGTGGGATTATTTTCTTATAATGAATGTTACACTAAATCATCCTCTTCCCTTATAATAGTAGATAAACCAAGGTAGTTTGTGAAAAATAATCAACAAATGTGAGAACTCAATGATGACCAGAAAAAGGATAACAACCGAGAATGGGCTCAAACATCAGTAGGAATTATTAACGTGTTATTTCAGCTGTCCGTTATTTTATTTCAAGTTTATGTGTGTGGGTGGTATTCCCCTTGTATCTTCTATATATATATACCTATTCCCCCCTAAGAGGATGAATACAATAATTCTTTTTCCCTCTCACTTAATTTGGTAACAGAGGAGGAAACGAACCCGATTCCTCCCCTCGCCCTAACTTCCCGCATTGTGGGACTTCGCTGATCCTGCTACTGCCGCCAATCCCGCTCCTTCTGCGCGTTGTGAGGGCCTCGCCGATCCTGCTGCTGCCGCCGACCCCGCCCCTTCGCCGACCCCGCACCGGGTCGATCCTGCTGATCCGCACCTCGCCGATCCCGCACCTTGCTGCTGCGGCCGGATTTCTTTTTTTCCTTCGATTTTTTCTTCCGTCGCCGATTTGGTTGGTGTTTACCGCCCCTTCCCTCACTTCTTTTCTTCTCATGACCTAGATCTGTGATCTACGGTCTTCCTTCCTTTTTGGGATGAGTTTTTCCTCTTCTATTTAAGAGTTTTCCTGCTATCCTCCCTTGGAATTTTTTTTCGGGATTCTCTTGTTCCCATCCCATGGATTCCTTCCTCTTTGGTTCGAATGATGGATTTGCTTGGCGCATTACTACCGCCCTTCTCAATGAAAAAAACTTTATCGCTTGGTCCAATTCCGTGCGAGTCTATATTGCCGGACATGACAAGCTTGATTGGCTTGACCCTAATGATGTTCCCAAGCCTTCCGACGAAAAGGCTATCCGTCAATGGCGCATAGAAAATTTCAAGATTCTCGGGTGGCTTCAATGCTCCATGGAACCCCGCATTTACGAGCAGTTCATGCGATTCGATTCAGTGTCATCTCTTTGGGCTGTCTTGACGCGTACCTACGGTCACACACGCGTTGATACGCGGATTTATTCTGTCTTCCGGGAGATTTCTACTGCTCATCAGGGGGACCGTTCTCTGCACGAGTACTTTACCTTTCTCTTAGGGAGATTCCAGGATCTTTCTGACCTTGAGCCGCTTAGTGTTTTTCCACATCACGAGGATCTGCTTGTTGCCAAGCGTCGGCAGGAGAAGCGGGAGACCTATCAGTTCCTGATGGGCTTGAGGCCCAAGTTTGAGCAGATTCGGGTTCAGATTGCCAGCAAGAACCCTCTTCCTGATATCTTAGATGCTTATTCCATGGTGGAGGAGCATGAGCGCCGTGCCCGCTTGACTGCTGTTTTGACCGTCCTTGCTTCTGTTCCTCTTCCAGACCAAATGACCCTGGCTTCAGGTCGTACTCCTTTTGTGCACGGGGGGGCGTACTTCTACCTCTAAAGGTCGCGGGGGTGGCCGCGACAGCCCATTTGCCTCTGTTCAGTGTCAGCACTGCCTCCGGACTGGTCATGAGAAGACCTGATGTTCGCTGCTCTTTCCTCACCTACACCAGTAGTCCCCCGCCACGTGTGCTGCCGTCGTTACTTCTTCCGATTTTGAGGGCCAACCTGATTCCAGTGCCTCTTCCGGGGCTCCCTCCGCCGACTGGAGTCAGCTTATGGCTCAAGTGCAACAGCTCCAGTCTCAGCTTTAGTTGCATTCTCCGTTTCAGACTCCGCACCAGCCTCTTCCTGCTCAGCCGTTGCCTGCCTCCTTGTCTTTTGCGAAGACTTCAGCGTCTGCGTCAAGTACCCCGATGGCCTTTCATGTCACTCAAGAGGGGTCTTCCTCTCCCTGGGTGATTGACTCTGGGGCAACTGATTACATGACTGGTGAGACATGCTTATTCTCTTCTCTTGAGTCTCCGAGCGTCCATCTGCAGGTTCGCCTTGCCGATGGCTCTGTGACCCCCATTCTTCACCGGGGCACATTTCTTTGTCTCACTCCTTCTCCTTGGGTTCAGTTTTTCATGTTCCCAAACTTACTTTAAATCTTCTTTCTGTTAGTCAATTGACTCGTTCGATGCACTGCTCGGTGATATTTTTTTCCTTCTGGCTATGTTTTTCTGGACCTGACCACGAGGACTTTTGGCTACGGCCGTGAGCGCAACGGGCTATACCAGCTGGATCTTCCACCTCCTTCGCCCTGTCCCTCACCCCCATCCATCGCTGCTGCTACTACTCACTTGCTCTTTGGCATGCTAGACTGGGGCATGCGAGTCCTCAGATTGTGTTGTCTCTTTTTCCGAGTGTCTCGTTTGAGAACTATTTTCATTATGATGTGTGTCAGCTTAGCAAATATACACGCACTTCCTATCATGTTTCTATTTCTCGTAGTTCTGTACCGTTTAATATTATTCATTTAGCTGTTTGGTGGCCTGCCCCAGTTGTTTCTTATGATGGATTTTGGTATTTTGTTACTTTTATAAATGATTTTACTCGTTGTTGTTGAGTTTATCTTATGCGTGCCAAATCTGATGTCTTGGATTTATATACCTACTTTACTAATATGGTTAAGACTCAGTTTTCCTCTTGTATTTGTGTCCTTTGCTCCGATAACGGGGTGGGGGGGGGTGGGGTATACCTCTTCCTCTTTCACTTCTTTTCTTGCTAGCCAAGGAACCCTTCATCAATTCGCCTGTCCCTATACTCCAGAACAGAACGACGTGGCGGAACTTAAGAATCGTCATCTCTTGAATGTGACCCGGTCTCTTCTTCGTGGATCTCACACCCCCAAATCGTTTTGGAGTGCCTCCCTTCTTACAGGGACCTTTTTGGTCAACCGTCTGCCTTGTCAGCCTTTAGCGGGTCGGGTACCCCTTAATCTTCTATCTCCCTGCCGCCCTCTGTTTCCCGTCCCTCTCTGGATGTTTGGGTGTGTGTGTTTTATCCAGGATCGTCGTCCGACTCAGACAAAGCTTGATGACAAAGCTATCCGGTGCTTATTTTTTGGATATTCCTCTTCCAAGGGCTATCAGTGTTTTGACCTCTCTTCTCAGAGGACTTTTCACTCACTAGATGTTACGTTCTTTGAGGATGTCCCCTTCTATGGGACCTCCTCTATCCATGTCGCTCCTTCTGCTCCGCCACAGCCTGCTCCGGTTGTCCTTGCTCCGTTACACGACTCTCTTCCGTTGCAGACCTACACTCGTGGCCCACGCGGGCCCTCACATGTCCACCCCATTCTTCAGGATCCACTGGTTACGCCCAGCTCACCGAATCTTGTGCCACATCCCCTGGCAGGTGATGTTCTTTCCTCCTCTGACTTATCCATTGCAATTCTCAAGGGTAAGCGTTCTTGTGCTACTCCTGACATTAGCTTTGCTGTTAGTGTGGTCAGTCAGTTCATGCATGCTCCCCGGACTTCTCACCTAGATGCAGCAGTTCGGATCCTCCACTACTTAAAGGGTTCTCCTAGCCTAGGGCTCTTCTACCGTTTATCTCCGACCCTTAATCTCACTTGTTACACGAATTCTGACTATGCTGGTTCCCTTACTGATCGACGTTCTACCTCGGAGATGTGCACTTTCTATGGTGACAATCTTATTTCTTGGAAGAGTAAGAAACAGAGTGTTGTCTCCCGCTCGTCTGCTGAGGCTAAGTATCGGTCTATGGCCCATGACGCTAGTGAGCTCCTTTGGCTGCGTACTCTCTTGACGGATGGCCGTAGGGTCATTATTCTTTTATATGTGGATGATATCATTCTTACTGGTGACGATAGCTCGGGAATACTTCAGATCAAGGGGGTTCTTTAGAAGGCATTTGAAGTGAAAGATTTGTGGCATCTGAAGTACTTTCTCGGGATTGAGTTTGCCAGATCACAGCAGGGGATTTTTTTGTCTCAGCACATGTATACACTCGACCTCTTAAGTGATACTGGCCTTCTTGGGTGCTCTCCTGTGTCTACACCCATGGATCCGAACCACCACCTTCACGCCATGTCTGGCGATCCTCTCCCTGAACCGGGCAGATATTAGCGTCTTGTTGGCAGACTTATCTACTTGACCAACACTCGCCCTGACATTAGCTTTGCTGTTAGTGTGGTCAGTCAGTTCATGCATGCTCCCCGGACTTCTCACCTAGATGCAGCAGTTTGGATCCTCCACTACTTGAAGGGTTCTCCTAGCCTAGGGCTCTTCTACCGTTTATCTCTGTCCCTTAATCTCACTTGTTACACGAATTCTGACTATGCTGGTTCCTTTACTGATCGACGTTCTACCTCGGAGATGTGCACTTTCTATGGTGACAATCTTATTTCCTGGAAGAGTAAGAAACAGAGTGTTGTCTCCCGCTCGTCTGCTGAGGCTGAGTATCGGTCTATGGCCCATGACGCTACTGAGCTCCTTTGGCTGCGTACTCTCTTGACCGAGCTTGGCTCTCCTCCCTCTGGTTCCTCGACTCTTGTGTGCGACAACCAGCCCGCTCTCATGCTTGCCTCCGACTCAGTTCTGCACGAGCGGACTAAGCATATTGAGGTTGATATTCACTTTCTCAGGGAGCACATCTGTTCAGGGACTCTTGAAGCTTCCTATGTACCCTCTGCAGAGCAGATTGCCGATGCCTTCACCAAGGAGGTTGGGCCTTTCAGACTTCTCTCTACATGTGGCAAGCTGAGCTTGCTTGACCTCTTCGCGCCAGCTTGAGGGGGAGTATTGACGTGTTATTTCAGCTGTCCGTTATTTTATTTCAAGTTTATGTGTGTGGGTGGTATTCCCCTTGTATCTCCTATATATATACCTATTCCCCCCTAAGAGGATGAATACAATAATTCTTTTTCCCCCTCACTTAATTGGAATATCTTTAAACAAAGAAGTACTGGGTAAAGAAATATTACCTAGATTGTGAGAGTGATAAACAAGAAACAAAATTTGATGATAAGGCTGTGCGAAACATCTGAGATGTTGATGTCATCTCTGAACAACAACAAGGGTGAGAACACAGGAGGTGAAAAGAGCACTTATATTCAGCTCCTTGTCCAAGGTTCTCTATAGTCCCTAGCACTACCAATGTGTTACTTCGTAGCCAGATCATGAAAAACATAAACATTGGAAAAACTCATTGAAGGGTTCAAGGATCTAGTTAAATGACTAATTGATAGTAAGTTGCTCCGAAATGGGGAACACACAACACGCAAGAAAGAGAAATAGCACGGGAACGTGAAAATGTTCTTACCACTAGCAGACAATAACTTTATCAGGACCAAAGAGAGGGATGTAAGAGATAAAACTTGAGGATGACCCAATCATATATTCATCGCACCAGAATTAATGATCCAGTCAAATTGAAATGTGAAAGCTATGTTTGCACTGTGGATACCTGCTGTACCAAAGTAACAGTTGAGTCAACTATCAAAGAATCACTCTGAGAGTGTATGAGACATCAAAGTGCATCTAGCTCATCAACAAAAAGACCTCCTGTGATGTTAATGTTCTCAAGAATATCCTCATGACAATCACTAGCATGATTAACATGTCGTGAGCAAATGTCAGACTATTTGCCGCCTCCACGAGCATTACCACGACCATGGCCACGACCACAACCACTAGTGCCTCTACCTGTTGGTGCAAGATGAGGATGTGGCTCATAGAGGGACTTCGGAGCATGACCCTTCTTCTCACAATGACTACATATATGAGGAGTAACACATGTGGTTTCTGCAACCAAATCCAGCTAGAGCAGAGTGATCGGCCATCACAACAAAGCTCAATGTGGGACGGCGGTCTTCATGACCAAAGATCATGCTAAAAACCTCATAGCGAGACTAAAGATGTTGACAGTGCAAAACATGCGTGTTCACCCCCATGAGAAAAACATGCACCCAAAAGTGATCCTCCTTTTTCCATAGTTTGAGGGCATCTATATTACACTCCATGTTAAAGTATTCAAAATAGTCTATTCCTTGTAAATTTTTCAAACTCAGAGAAGTAGGTAAAGATAATCATAGATTCTTGCTTCAACTTAAGGATTCAATGGATGAGCTCATAAGGCTAAGTAAACTTTAGAATTTGTGAGTGTCTCTCATGTGTTAGTTCAGATCTTATAGGTTGTTCATAAGAATGCAGCTTCGGTATACAAAGGTGGTCATCAAGTGGAGTAATAAGAGAACACCAATAAGTTACCTAAATCCCACTTCCACTATAAGGTCAGTTTGTGGTGGACCACTATTGTCCCATTGATATACCCGTAGAGTTGACGACTTAAGATCGCATGTTAGTCAACGTGTAACCATGCAAGGTAGTTGGTGCTTTCCAATGGCACTGTAGTAATATAAAGGGACTTGGAGTGACCATGGGTCTGAGGGGGTCACTCAACTGAGGGCATGGAGACTTGATGGCAAGCCCAAAGAAGCCCCCATGAAGACGAAGGAGCAAATCACCACTTAATTGTATTCGAAGGAAGGTAGAGAACTTGATCACTAATGCAATTTAAGCCACCTTAGAGCATTACTCATTGGAGATGTAGCATTTGGTGATCCCATGAGGTGGCTCCGCCAGCCTCCGGATAGGTAAGAAGCGTCAGAGCCCTCGATGAGGCCTATAAGAGGGAGCAAAGGGATTGACGAAGGAGGAAAAGTCCTGTAGCCTACGGGTTGAGGGCGCTAGAGGGCTACTAGAGAGGGAGGAAGGCTGAAGAGTGCTCTAGAGAATGCTGAAGAGGTCTCTATAGAAAGCTGGAAGGCTGGCTATATGTTGAGCTCTTTGGGAAAGAGACCACGAGGTTGATTAGCATCAATGGAAGTGTTTGAAGGAATCCCTAGTCTTGATGAGGGATTTTGAGGAATCAACGATGCGTTCTTGAGGAGTCGAGGAGGCTTACGAGCAGTTTCGAAGGCTCAATGATTGGAGCGGTTACCATCACAAATGCCATGCTCTACATTAGTTGTTTTTGAATTACTCTTCTATGAAACATAGACCTAAGTGGAATCTTGACATGAAAGCCAGCCATGTGGTTTAGGTTGAAGACTAAAATTAGGCATATATAGATGATATTAAATGTCCAAAAATCATATTCTAAATATGTATGAAAGGTGAGTTTGAAAAGGAAAATGAAGGAGATTGAACTTCTTTTTAAAGTGGATCCTTTTATGAAGGACAGAAAAGCATTATCAACATGAGACTAAAATGTAGGTTATGAGAAGGAATTTGTTAATCAATTATGACAAACATCAATTCGACTAGCGATGGAAGGCATATTTTCACTAGGAGTATCATTATCTAGAAATCTGTTAAGATTGAAGTACTGAAGGAAGGTATATTTTCACTAGGAGTATCATTATCTAGATATCTGTTAAGATTGAAATTCTGAAGGAAGATCTTGTTAAATCGGAAGGTGCTCTAATTATTGAATTCTATCAAAGAGGAAGATACACGATTTATGATGTTAGATGTATCAATGTAATATTATAAAAAATTGACACTAGTATAGAAATGTCATTTGATACGAATCCCATCCTCCCCATCCTTAAACCTTTTTTAACGAGTGTCATACTTTGGAGGATTATTACCATTCCCTTGAATTTATGTCAGGGTTATTCTTAAGAAGTTGTTTTGACATGAGTGCAATTATTTGTTATTGCAGAATGAATGCCACACCTTTCTTACACATTTATTCGTTTCCAACATATAACTGAACTGGCATTGTTTATTTATTTTGCTTTTTATTGTTCTAGTTTCTTCTGTCAGTTTGTACTCGTTCATTATAAGTAGCTCTTCATTTTCTAATTAATTAAATATCTATAAACTCTTATAGTCTATATAGGGAGCATGGCTAATCAAGTACTTTTCTAGCAGATGACAACAACTGTAGCAATTGAAGATGTTCGTAGAGAGGTGAAAATACTGAAAGCTTTGTCTGGGCACAAAAACCTAGTCAAGTTCTACGATGCATGTGAGGATGCCCTTAATGTCTACATAGTAATGGAGTATGCCCTCTCATAAGTAGATCATTAGCTGCATGCTGTTTTGTTTGCCTGCCGTACTTTTTTATGCCAATTGCTAAGCATGTCTTCATGATGAAGTATGCAATCCCCTATGTTGTCTAGATTATTTATTTCTATCCTATTCATTTTAATATCTATCTAAATTGCATCACAACGAATCATCATATGCAAGTGCTTAGAGCCCTTGTGTTGGTTTTTTGTTACACGCTTCTTTTCTTCATAAAAGCATTGATTGTGACTACATAATTTTTCCATGCTGTTATCATTAATGTTATATGATCAACCTTTTATTTAGTACTACGAGCAGTCTTCACACAAGCTTTATCCGTGCACGACAGTAGTCTTGCAGATCGACTTCTCGTAATTGTTATAAAATAAATTATTTATGTTTGCAATATAATAATAATAATATTAGCTTATTAAATTTTGTATGCATTAATATCTATCTTGTTTATTAATATCAAACATATATACCAATTTTGATATTGCCAGAAATTTTTATTATAAAAAAACAATAGCTCGCCTTTATTTTCAATTGGGGCCCAATTTGTTAGTATGGACAGATTAGGGTCTGTCAAAACTGAGAATTGACGTTTTTTTTAAATTTCATGCAAATGATGAGATGTAGGGTAAGACTGAAAATCCTAATATGATTGAGTACACAAAATGACGTAGGACGAATCTATAAGCGGCGGATAAACGGTGACCTAATCTTACATGCTATGCAAATCTGATGGTTAAGCCACAGTTAGATAATAATTAAAACATCTCACGCAGATAAATTCACAGCAAGACACAATAATTAATTAGGGCAAAACAAGCTTAGACTTTCCTCTGCGTGGAGGGCCAAAACAAGAGTACGTGGCGAATAAATCCTGCAAATCACGATAATTATATAACAAACCATCACAATATAATATATCTGAACAAATATAAAATGCCCAACCCAATAAGTAAATACTGAAAAAAAACCCAGTACAACGAAATCTTACCAAACAGTGGGCTGAGCAAGACACTAAAGAATACGGAGCCGGAGATGCATGCACGACGATCCGAGATGAAACCAGAGGCGTGGACAACGATGTAGGTGGCTATCTTCGGCGGTGGAAGGTGGAATCAGGCCGTAAATGGATAGATCCGGCCATGTAGGGATGGATTCGAGCGGGGAAGGGTAGATCCAATAATTTGAGATCGGATCCGGGCTGAAATTTTCGGATCGGGGCTGATCTGGAAGGGGTACGGCTTTGGGAAGGTGGTTCCACGAAAGGAGGGGCTGTGGGGTTTGGTATAGTGGTGGAGAGGGGTGCTCGGTGGCTGTTGATGCAACAGGGGATGGCTAGCGGTGCTGCATGGAGCTGAATGAGTGGCGGAAGGGAGAGGGAGGGAAGGGGGCTGGACGGTGGTTGGCTGGGGGGAGGGGCGGCCGGCGGTGGAATGGTGGGAAGAGGGGTCGGCTGGAAGGGGGAGGGGATGGACAAGGGCCGTCTGTTGGATGGAATGGGGGGAAGGTGGAAAGGGCCGTCTGTTGGATGGAATGGGGGGAAGGTGGTCGGCTGGAGGAGGATGCTGCTAGGGACAACAATGGATGAGGGCTGGGAAACTATATGAATGAACAATACATTTCATTAATCAACAGTAGAATGAATAGTAATGGGAGTTTTCTGGACAACCATCTGTGGCTGGATTTGGGGGGGGGGGGCTGAGGGTGGTTGCAAGGGATTTTGGACGGGAAGGAAGTGGCTTAGGGTTAGAAGGCTTGGGGAGGAAGATACCAACATCAGAGTCGTCGCCTATGGTTCCACACAGTCGGCACCTTGGAGGGATCGCCAGATTTCGGGATTCTTTGTCTCCAACATCTGCAATCGCCTCAATCAGCCCACTACTTATCTATTTATAATAAAATAAATGCTAGGACATCCCACCTTCAACGACTATGATTGGCCAGAGATGTGTCCACCCAAATACATCAAAATACAACACAAACTAATGAAGTAATATATCAAGTCGATTCGCAACGCGAATCCAGACACATCTGCGGAGTTCGATCGTCGATCCGGGCATGCCGTATATGAAGAGTTGCCAATTGGCCCCGAACGGACCCAAAACTCGTCCTCCACTGCAAGTCCCCGTCTCTGCTCTGCATCACAAACTTTTGCTATTTGAATATGCTATAGATAATGGCTAATGATGCACACAAGGTCTTACTAACTCCAGTTGACGTACACGTTGGGTGCTTTGTGAGAAATTAGTCCGTCATTTGGTACCATGTGTGGTTAGGACTATAATGATTCTAATTAGGCATTACAATCTACTAGTCATTCATTCTTAGAGATGAAAATGAGATTTTTTGCTGACACAAGTAATTAATCAGAAACTGGCTGAGGAAACATAATATTCAAAAGTATGCATAATCACCCACATATAAGAACTGTTATGGTAAGGACACACTAGAGTCCTCTTACCTTAGCTCCAAAATGTCTGCAACTTTCCTTCGTCTCATCTTCTTTTTGATGATATTTTGTGCATGATTCCGTTACATGTCTCCAAATGTTGCCCGAGAGGCTGGAGGTGGAGAAGATGGCGGTGGTGGAGGATATCGTGGAGCCGGAACTGCGGCTCCCTAAGCGGGGTTGCTCGTTGGAGGAGAGAGCCACCAAGATCTCACACAAGGGGTATAAGACTAGAACTTCATTCATTCATACCAGATACAAAGACTAAGGGTCTATTTATAGGACCCCAAGTGGCACACCCGTAAATACAATGAAACATTAAAATATTAAAGACACTACTAATAATATTACACGATATGACACTTACTGATGCTGAGCAGAGACGAGCACGAGCTTTGGGCCCGTTCGGGGCTGATTTGGCGACTTATCATATATGGCGTGCCCAGATCGACTATCGGACTCCGCAGATGTGTCCGGATCCGCTCCGCGAGTCAAAAACATATATTAGTTTTTTTTGAGTTTATTTTCATGTATTTAGTGGCCGATCCCTCCGGCCAATCATAGTCGTTGATGGTTAAGCCCTAGTTTGTTCTCTTCTTATAAATATGTGTTGTAGGGGCTGAATTCAGTATTTTGGAGAAGGTATTCCCGGATTCCAGCGATCACCCCTCGGTGCCGATGCCGTGGAGCCTTAAGTGACGACTCCTAGGTTGGTTTCTCCTCCCCTTACCCTTCCCCTACCTCTTGCTAGCATTTTCCAACCCTAATCCCTCATTTCTAGCCACCGCCTGCCCCAAACCTGCAGCCCTAAAACTACCGGCCTGCTGTGAACCGGCCGCCGCCAGCCTCCCGCTGCCTTCCTCCCACTTTCGCCCCTTCCTCCACCCCCCAACGCTGCCGCCAAGCCCTCCTCCACTCTCCAGCAAGTCCACTGGCCAGCCTACCTCCAACCGACCACCACCCAGCCGCCCTAAGCCCAGGCCAACCCCTCCTCTAGCCATCCATCACGTGGATCCACTACCAAACAACCCCTATTCTCAAGGTCAATTAAGATCTGATAATTTCAGCCCCCAATCCGTCGTTTCCCTCCACTCATATTACCATTTTAGCCCGGATCCGCTCTTACACATCAGATCTACCCTTCCCCGGCCCGGATCTACTTATACGCGGCCGGATCCACCGTTTTCTTGTCCGATCTCACCGTTTACCGCCAAGGACAGCCACCGCCATTGTTGTCTCGCCGCCAGTTCCACTTCCGATCGCCGGTCTACACTTCCGGATCCAAATTCTTCAATGTCTCGGTTCATCCCTCTACTTTGTGAGTTATTGTGGTATTGGATTATTTGAATTGACATTTTATTTAGTGAATTACTATATTTTGCTGCGACTCTTGCTAGTAGAAATTGTCTTTAGTATGTTAATAATTTGCAGAAGGAGACATTCGCCGCGCGCTTTGCTTTGACCCTCCGGGCGGAGGAAGTCATTATAAATTGCCAAAATTAATTAATTATTTTCAATTTTAATTTTTGCGTAGAGTTAGAATTCTCATTGCTCAAATTTATTTGTCGAGTTATCGACGATTACATTGCATTTAAGTTCAGATTAGCGTGTCACCCTTGCACTACCACCTAGCGTCGTAGGTTCTGTGCACCCGTAGCCTACCCCTACATCACCTACTAATAATACCATCACACAACTTGATATAATAAAAACGTTGACCATAACATCACTCCCGCTGTTCAAAAATAGCTTGTCTCCAATCTCGAGGGAGATCACGCTAAGGCGAGTGTCATCCGATGCCTTCCTTGTCCGAGTCATCGACGTATAGATAGAAAAGCTTCTTGCATCTGTGTCCGCGAGTGCACCGCTCGTCAAAATTTAAACATAAACCCTGAGCGCGGCAGTCCAACATCTCGGTCCGAGATAAGCGTGAGGGGGGGGGGGGGGGCGAAAGGACCCTCGAGATGCCCTTGTGGAGTGCCGATGTTGGTGGGAAAGTAGACCTCCCGTTCCAACTGGAGGCGGAAGTCGTGTAGTCTGGACAGACTCATAGGAATAACTAAGTCGTGCGGGGCCTCAAATTTGACATCTAGTTGGACGCGAGGTTGTCTGGCTGTGAAGATGGAGACTTGCATTGCTCGGGGAAGTGTGACCTGTGTTGGGAGGAACTGAAACTGCTCCAAGTAATCATCCACTGTACCCGTTTGACGGAGTGTCGTAAGAGCATCGAGGGGGTTGCTGCGGATGGGAGGGCCAAAATGCAGGTTGCAATACCGCTTGAAGTCGTCCCATGTCAGGCCTGGTTGGTCAGTGAGGAGACGAGTGACCCAAAGCAGAGCTGAGTCGAGTATGTGAAAATAGGCGAGAGGGAGTCGCTCAGTAGCTGGAATTTGTTGGTGGCCGAAGAATTGCTCGCACCTGGTGAGCCAGGCCAATGGATCCGTTTTGTCGTCATAGGTGGCGAAGTCCAATCTGGTGTAGCGCGACTGCATAGCTACGTCTTGTCAGAGGAAGGCCGGTGGCTCATGGAGGATAAGCGGCGGAGGAGGATGTAGAAGCGCCTGACTGGAGCTGACGTGATCTGTAGGTGGAGTGGTGAGCATGGGAAGTGCGACGGTCAACTATTATACTTGAGGGTGAGGGAGGCAATATCGTCATGATGGCGTGCTTCGGCTTCCAGATGGCATATTTTAACGTCCCGAAAGCGGGTCTCTATGGAGGTCCTGAAATCTTGGAGAGACACCAAGAAACCTGAAGTGTAAGTCATCGTGCGGGCGGAAGTCGCACACGAGACAACGGGTGACGAGCCGTTTAAATCCTCTGATGCGACTGATTGGGAGTTTCGGCGGGAGTCGCATCGCCGCCCAATGATAGCAGAAAAACAAATACGCCCAACCTAACGTGCGGATAGCCCGTTGGAGGCTTTATGATGTCGAGGAGGAAAGAAAACCGCTAAGGACGCTTTAATAAAAAAAGCGCATGAATCGGTGTGAGCTAGCTTTTTCCAATAAAGTAAGCGGCATGGAATACACGTGTGATAAGCCCCCCCAATTAATTAATCCCAAAGCTACGGGTAGCGAACTGCTTAGAAGGATGGCATGGGGCTCCAGAATAAATGGCGTGGGCGATGCAGGGCTCGATGAGAAGGAAAGTCCTGCGGTTGTAGATGTTGGATGCCACTACACCAGTCAAGGAACGGAGGACTGTCACGTGTCTCAGATGAGAGGGAACGGCGGGCTGTCGCAGGGGTCGGTGTGCGTGCGAGTTCCGTCGTCGAGGACACCAATTAGGACGTTCGACTGCGATGGTTGCATGGAAGAGCGAGACACGACGGGGAGGCGCTGCGGACGTGCAACTCTGGTCGAAGCAGCGATGACGCAGAAGCGGGAGGCCAGCGGTTGTCGGAAGCAGTGAGACCTGCAGATGCCGGATGCAGCTGCGGCGGCCCTTCTTGCTAGTTCTGGAGTCGAAGGCATTGGAGGAGTCAAACGAAGGTGAGGTGGGATCTGTAGGACGCCGATCGAGGGAGGTAATGCTGGCGCAGGGAGAGGACAATCAAAAAAGTTGAGCCGCGGGAGGCGGAGTGGGGGAAAGAGTATGGCTCTGATACCAGATGTTACATGTCTCCAAATGTTGCCCGAGAGGTTGGAGGTGGAGAAGATGGCGGTGGTGGAGGATACCGTGGAGCTGTAACCGCGGCTACCTAGGCTGGGTTGCTCGTTGGAGGAGAGAACCACGAAAATCTCACACAAGGGGGGATAAGACTAGATCTTCATTCATTCATACTTGATACAAAGACTAAGGGTCTATTTATAGAATCTCGGGTGGCACACCCGTAAATACAAGGAAATATTAAAATATTAAAGACACTACTAATAATATCACACGATACGACGCCTACTAATAATACCATCACACAATTCGATATAATAAGAGCATTGACCATAACAGAACGTTGACCATAACAATACTTCTAGCTCTGCTACATTCAAAACAACTTTCAACAAGATGTTGATTATTTAGCTACAATCATCTGTCACCAAATTTTACGTAGGAGAGAACACTTGCACTAAACTGAATAACTGGATACAATCACGAGTAATGCTCGTGCCCAACTTCAGGAGACTGGTTCCTCCTAGAAGCCTATCTCCAAGTGAGAGATCTCAAACTTAATGATTTCAATAGATAAACCTAACTCCATAGCCACCTCCTTATATAGGGAGGTGGGGGGGGGGGGGGGGGGGGGGCTCACATGCCAATTTCCTAAAGCATACAAATTTAAATAGGAAAAACAATAATAATAATACGCCCATGCTTAACATATGCTAAGGCCTCTTCTCCTTCTCCCTAAATTAGTTAAAAATTAATTTGATAAGTTGCAGTAGTAAATTCATAACTCCTTTAAAATATTGCATACAGTCAAGCCTACTATAAAATATGGTGTGTTTTTACACTATAAAGGGATGTGTGAGAACTATATGAACCTCTCCTAAATAATGTATGAACATAACTTTCTTTTTATTAATTCCTATCTCACCTCTCAAGTGTTCGTTCTCAACTTTCTTGAATTATCATATTAAACGCATCAAAGGCCTCCATTTGATACTTTCTTTTATCTACAGCTCATAAATGTCCAACACGTAGCTTTTAACTACTTTAAAAGTAATTTCATCTTTCCCCCTCAGCATACCAATAACTGACTGGTAGGACAAATGTACCATTTTTTATAACCAAGTATAGCCAACCTAATGCATATTACATCAATATCTATAAGGCTCACTGGAGGAATTATTTGTTACATTGGAATATCATTTACTTGATAAGAAAAATATTTTGCCCAAATGTACAGGTCCTCCGCTGAAATACTCAGCTGATACGCAACTAGGCGAATCACGAAAACCAACTTCATGTACCACAAAAAGCATCTGAGATCAGAAAATTATGTATATCACTATGATAAATATCACATATTGCTAAGGATTGCTCAAAATTGTAAAAGGGTTATAAATCAATCACCTTTATAACTGTCTTATAGTTTAATGAATCAATTTGAACCTTCCAACTGATGCATAGTGGAGAAGTAAAATCGAATTATTCATTCACATAAATACTACCCATACATATACATGGGTTAGGAGGACTAGAAATTACAAAAATACCATTACATAATAAAGCTAATAATCTGTAAGTTGCTCCATATGTAAACTCTTTTCATCAAGATGGAAGAAAAATATATCATTTCTAATTTGAGCATATCATCAGTAAACACATCATAGCCTAGGCCTTTGATGAAGACTTCTACTGTCTGATCTTTGGAATGAACAAAAGGAGTAATAGTGTTCTCTTTGTAATGATGATCCTTGGTAAAATATTTGTCAACTTCCACATGTTTGGTCTTATCATGTTGAACATGATTGTGAGCTATGCCGATGACAGCCTTGCTATATCAGTACACTGAGAAATTCTTGCAGTTTAAGGATTCCTAGATCATGTTGAATATATGTCAACGATAATCCTTCACAGAGATCTTGTGACATGACCAGATGTTCAGCCTCTGCACTAACGACATTGTTTGTATCTGGCCCACGCATCTTCTACACATTGCCAGCGATCTTTCTCTGGCTCAATAGTGCCCATCTCGGGCTCGCGCCAACCATTGTCTTTAACTCACCATCAGCACCAGCTTATTGACCAAATCTCCTCTAGATCCAATAGATAAATAAAATCAACGTCTCAACCAGACCACTAGATCAGTATCGGCTCACGGTCATCTTCTTGGCAAGATCTTGCTGCTCTCCATCGACTCCCTATAACCATCGTTGTTCTTGCTCAACTATAGTATCAACTTTTCTTTTAGATTCTGATCTAGGCCAGCTCTTCCATTTGTTTCCTCAACAATGACGCCGGAGCCGTTTCATGGCATCCTCGACATATTTCCTATCTAGTAATGAAGATTTGGGGAAGTAAGAGATGTTAAGGTGGTTTCTTAACCGTATTGTTCTTCTTATTTTATGGGGGATTCTTAAATTTACTCGTCCAATGTTCATGTGCCGCAAATGAGTGACCCCTAAAAGACTCAAAGTCACTTTAGAACGTTGAAGATCACTATTATGCCACTGGATGGAACCAACTATCATGAATGATCTCATGTCGCTTAACATGATATTTGTTTCCATCAATTATATGGTTATATTGACAGGCAGTGGTTAAGCCACCCAAGATTGATCTCTCTTGGAATAAGAGTGATGTAAGGAATTTTGATAACTCTAATGTTGTCTTGTGGCTTCTTCACTCTATGATTCAAATGTTTTTCTGAATTATATGCATATGGATTCAACTTATGAGATCTAGGCACGTCCTCTTGAGACATACACGCAGATTGGCAACTCTACCCAGGTGCATGAACTTACTCTTCAGATTCTTGAACTTATGCAGGGATTGATGAATGTCTCCTCTTATGTATATGAGTTCAAAAGATTATCAAAAAGTTGATTACTTCTAGCATTTCACTCCCGCATGCACTGCCGATGTTATCCAGTTGAAGAAGAAAGAAGAGCGCTACAGAGTTCATGTATTCTTGATGGGTCTGAACTCTGAACATGGAGTTTGATATTGTGCGTACAAATACCTTTCATCGCTCTCCACTTCCTTCTCTCAGAGAGGCACTCAGCGTGGTACAGGGTGATGTAGACCGAAGTAGATCCCTAACATCAAGTATGAATCCTGATCGTTTTACTTTGGCTACTTTTGGTCGTGGAACACCGGGCACTTCCGTTCCTTTGTATGATTACTCTGGTATGAGAGAATATGTTCATTGCCTTGCACCTCAGGGTCGGGGAACCCAAGGACATAGTAGGAGGTTGAGACGGAGGTGTTCACGGCTATTAGGTCATGATCTGATGATATTGTTTATAATATTGAGTTTTATGAGTCTATTATTTTTGCATCTACATATACTCTCTTATTTGGGGCCCCTCTGGGACCTTCACTGCTGATGAACATTGATGCCCTTAGACGTATGCTTCAATCCCAAAGTGATAACTTCAGGTGCCTCCTCCACAACTTTTGTTATTTAAGATACACATAGTGCACATGTTATTTCCACCACCTCCTCTGAATGGATCATTGAATCTGGAACTGCAGATCATATGATCGGATCCTCTTCAGGTTTTGTTTCCTATACTTTGTCTGGTCAGGACAAGGCCATCTTAACCAATGGTTCCTTGTCTTCTATTGTTAGGAAGGGCCACATCCTGTGTACCCATTCTATTTATCTTACCTTTGTTTTGCACGTTCCTTATTTTTCTCAAAACTTACTTTTTATCAATAATTTTACTAGATTAATGAATTTTTCTATAACATTCTTTCCAAACTCCATATACTCCCCTGCTCAACCTAAAACCATTCTTTTCTAAAGTGTCTCGCCATGATTCAAGTTGCGCGCAAAAGTGTAAATGTGAAATTTGAATCCTGGCGAGACACTTTAGAAAAGAAAGGTTTTCGGTTGAGCAGGAAAAAGACGGAGTATATGGAACTTAAATTTAGTAGTGCAAGAAGGACGGATGACTCGGTCATTAAGTTGGCTGACCAAGATATTTCTAGCAGTAAGTTATTTTAATATCTGAGACCGATAGTTCGAAAAGATGGAGGTGTAGATAAAGATATGATATATAGAATTCGAGCAAGCTGGTTGAAGTGGAAAGGCGCGTCTGGGATCTTATGTGATTGTAAATTGCCATTAAAACATAAAGGCAAGTCAATTAGATCAGCAATGCTCTACGGTTCTGAGTGTTGGGTGGTGAATTATGTACATGAGCAAAAAAATGAGAGTTGCAAAGATGAGAATGTTTAGTAGATCCGCAGATATGTGGACACACAAGACTGGATAAAATTAGGAATGAATGTATTAGGGATAAGACAAGAGTGACACCAATAGTAGAAAAAATGCAAGAAGCTTGATTAAGATGGTTTAGACATGTACAAAGGAGACCATTAGAGTTTAGCCATTAGACATGTTAAACGAGGGGTAGACCAAAAAAACTTGGGATGAAACTATAAGGAAAGACATGATGTACTTAGGCATTAGTGAGATTATGACTAAAGATAGGGCGCAATAGTGACAAAGGATCCATATAGCCTACCCACTATGGTGGGATAAAGGCTGGAGTGTTGTTGTTGTCATTTCTTTCCTCACTCTTTATTTTTTCAGGATTTGGGTACAAGAAAAAACATTGACAGTGGTAGGAACCATAAGGGCCTGTACCTCTTGGACAATCAGCTCCCATCTCAAACACTCTCATCTACGGCGATGCTTGGCGATTGCATCAACACTATTGACATTCGTCTCCTATTTATCTTCAAAAATTATGTCTGTCTTTTATGTTTTCTATTAAACATTTGTTGTGTGATGTTTATGAACTTCCTAAGCATGTTCGACATAGTATTTCTCCTATATCTTCTCCTATTTTTGTCCATTTAATGTAATAAATTCTGATATTTTGGGTTCATCCACAGTTCGATATTTTAATAGTTTTCGTTGGTTTGTCGCATTTATTGATTGCATGGGTGTGCCTCTTTAAAAAAAGAGTGGAGTTTTTAAGTGTTTCAGAAGATGGTGATAAACCAATTCACGACATAATCTTTGCCCTACATAGTGATAATAGGGGATGTAATGGTCACGAGGTGTTCAGGTAAAACTACATGTGCGCACACCTCCATTGAAAATGGCATTGTTGGACGCAAAATTGTCTTCTCACTACCATGCATCTCCCGAAGTCTTATTAGGGTGATGCCGTATAGACTATTGCATCTTATGCCATCCAAAGTTTTTTTCTATGCTACTATGATAGCTCGCGTCTCCACACACTGTGTGGTTCATATGTCACATGACTCATATCATCCTCCACATATTTTTGGGTGTGTTTGTTTCGTTCACATCCATTAACTCATAGGGCAAACATGATCCCGGGCTCAGAGATACGGCTTTATTGATTCTTCCTCCACTGCAAAGGGGTACTGGTTTTATCCTCTTCCAACAAGTCGTACTTTTTGTACCATGAATGTTATTTCCCTATAGGGGAGTCCTACTTTTTTGATCTGGCACATACCATTCGTCATGGGGAGACAGGTGATATAGGTGATGTTAGTACGTTGCAAGAAGGCGTTCATATGAGTGACATTCCCCTACCAATTACTCTCTTCACTTCTATTTTATCTCTCATCCAAGACATACCATATATCCAGGTTACTCCTCGGTTTCTGGTCTCCTTTTTCCATTGTCTATCCTCACTGGCATACATGGACACCTCAAGCACAAGTTCCTATGGCTCCACCTATACCAATGCTTGTCTCGGACTCAAACTCTGGAGATGATCTTCATCTTCCTGTTGAGCTTCTGAAAGGTAAAGTGCATTGTACAAATAATCCTATTTCAAACTATGTTTCTTATCGTAATCATACCATGAACATCTAGCTTTCGTTACCTTTTAGTTCTCTATTATTATTCTGAAGACACCTCGGATCTCAAAATGGAAGAAAGTTATAGAGGAGAAATTTTCACACTTGATCAAAGTGGGTATTCTCATTGAAACAAAATCAAAATATCATGGTAGAATGCTACAAAGTAAGGTTGGTGGCTCAATGATATATTCAAACCCAAGGAGATGACAATCGAGAGACATTTACTCTAGTTGCAAAGATGGACTTCATCTGAATCCTATAATCATGTGCGGCCAGTCTAGGTTCAGAACTCCACCAACTTGACGTGAAAAATGTCCTTTTTCATGGAAAGTTGGAGGAAGAAGTGCATATGAAATTCCCTTAAACAATCTCTGAGGAAAATTTAAGGGACGGTGTGTCATTTAAGGAAGTTGTTATACGACCTTAAACAATCTCTGAGGGTCTAATATAGAAGATTCCACATGGTTGTGATCCTGTTTTGCTATAATTAAGGACAATCAGATCATTCTAAGTTTATAAAGAGACAGAATCAGAAAATCTTTGTTCTCATTGTGTAAGTATATGACATTACGGTTACAGGAGATGACACTGATTAGATTACATCTCTCAAATCTCGGTTGTCCAAAAAAGTTATGGTTAAAGATCTGGGAAAACTCAAGTACTTTCTTGAGATCGAAGTTGCTACATCCAATAAAAGTATCAACATTTCTTAGAGGAAATACGTTCTGGTTCTTCTAAAGGAAACAAGGATCTTGGTTGCGCTTCATTGAGGAAAGTCACAAGATCAATGATGATAGAAATGGTGATAGGATTGGCGTGTCAAGCTATTAGAGACTAGTTGGTAGACTTATTCATTTGTCACACGCACGTCCTAAAATCACATACACTGTAGAGTTTTTGAGCTGACAAATGCATGCTCCAATAGACGACACATTATGTTAAAGGAATCAATCAATGATAATTCTATTGATGTTGTCATCTCTATATATGGAGGCGGACACAAGACATAACAAAATATAAAATACATATAAAATACATATTGGAACACTCCCCCTCAAGTTGGGCGTGAGATGTTGACCATGCCTAACTTGAGAATATTTGCAAGTTGTCTGTCTGAGGGAACAAAGGGAGTACACATAAGTCCCTTTTCAATATTCTCCTTGATGAAATGATGATCCATCTCAATATGCTTTGTACGATCATGTTGGATCGGGTTGTGAGCGATGCTGATGACAGCCTTATTATCACAGTATAACCGGATAGGCTCATCTTCAGAGAGACCCAGCTCACTGAGCAACGACCGCAACCATAGACCTTCACAAACACCATGAGCCATAGCCCGAAATTCTGTTTCAACACTTGATCTCACCACGCCCTGTTGTTTTTTACTCCTCCATGTAACAAGATTTCCACCAACAAGAGAACAATATCCTGAGGTAGATCGCCGATCGTCGGCAGAACCATCCCAATCATCATCTGTGTAGACCTCAATTTTTAGGGCCGAATGGGAGGAAAACAATATTCGACTCCCAGGTGAGGACTTGAGATATTTGAGAGTTCTGTTGGCAGCATCAAGATGACAAGTCTTCGGAGCCTGCATAAATTGACTGATAACGCTCGCAACATAAGCTATATCTGGACGGGTATGAGCCAAGTAAATCAGTGTCCCTATAAGCCTCTGGAATTCAGGAATATTTTCAATCTCCTTCCCATCATCATGTCTTATTTTGTGTTTCGCTTCAATTGGAGTGTCCGCTGGTCGGCAGCTACTCATGTCAGTCTTCTCAAGAATATCCAGAGTATTCTTCTTCTGAGAGATAAAAATCTCATGCTTGGACCTTGCCACTTCAATACCCAAGAAATATTTGAGAGCACCCAGATCCTTGACCTCAAACTCAGAAGCCAACTTTTTTTAGAAGTTTGATTTCTCCCACATCATCGCCCGTGATAACGATGTCATCAACATAAACAATGAGAGCTGTAAGTTTTTCGGTCCTATGCTTGATGATCAGAGTATGATCGACATTGCCCCGGTGATACCCAAAAGACAACATGGCTTTGTGAAATCTCCCAAACCAAGCTCTTGGAGACTGTTTCAGTCCATATAGGGCTTTCTTTAACTTGCAGACATGTCCCACTGAACATGTAGGAGTAAGGCCTGATGGGAGAGACATATAAACTTCCTCATCCAGATTTCCATGGAGGAAGATATTTTTTACTTCAAGTTGTCAAAGGTCCCACCCTTTACAAGCAGCGCAAGATAGAAAGACTCTGATAGTGTTCATCTTTGCTGCAGGTGCAAACGTTTCCTGATAGTCCATTGCAAGAGTTCGAGTGTACCCTCTTGCCACTAGCCTTGCTTTACACCTTTCAACCACACCCTGGGAATTTTGTTTAACTGTGAACACTCATTTGCACCCAACCGGTTTCTTCCCAGGCAGAAGAAGTACTAAATCTCATGTGTTGTTCTTTTTAAGCGCAGCCATTTCTTCAAACATCGCTTCTCTCCACATGTGAATCCCTATGACACTCTGCCAGGATGTTGGTATGGATATGGCCGCATGGGAAGACACAGAGGTCTTATGAGATATGGAGAGTGAGTCATAAGAAACATAATTAGAAAGAGGATGTTGAGTGCAGGACCGGATACATTTGCGGAGAGCAATTGGAAGCTCAGAAAGCCCTGAGTCTGGGTCTAATGATTGTTCTGGTATTAGGTCAAGTGTGTCGTTGGGCCTTTTTCTCTGCCGACTGTACACCTGTAGAAGCAGGAACAATAGGAGGAACAGTAGGAGGAAGAGTAGTATGGACAGGAATATCACTCACTTCTGACGGTAGAAGCTCCCCGTAAAGTGAGGGATATGAAGGAGGAACATGCAGAGGTACAGACGGCGAGGGAACAGACGAAGAGGGCAAAGAAGGTGGGTCACCTGGAGGAGGATAATAAGCCTCAGATTCACGAAACGTGACATCCATGGTAACGAAGACCCTCTTAGTAGGAGGATGAAAACATTTGTACCCATTTTGAGTGAGAGAGTAGCAATAAACACACACCGTATGACGCGAGGATCAAGTTTGGTGGGAGGAGGGTAATGGATGTGAACATAGTAGACACAACCAAATACCTTAGGAGAGAGTTGAGAGGGAGGAACCCGTAAAGTCCTGAGAGGAGTGACATTCTCAAGAATACGAGAGGACATGTGACTAATAAGATACGCGGCCGTAAGGACAGCACCGCCCCAGTAATACTTGAGAAGACGCACTGTGGCTAAGAGACAACGAGCCACTTCTAAAAGACGACAATTCTTTCGCTCTGTAACTCCATTTTGAGTAGGAGAATAAGCAAAAGTGGTTTGGTGTATAATGTCATGCTCAGCCAAAAACTCAGCAAAGTGTGAATCTAGATATTTACGACCATTATCACTGCGGAGGATCTGAATTTTAACATTAAACTGGGTGGAGATCATGTTATAAAACATTTTGAAGGTGGAGAAAACCTCACTTTTTTTCACAGTAAATATAACCAGGTAGTGCAAGAAAAATAGTTAATAAAAGTGACAAGCCAAGCACGGCCAGAAATAGAAGGGACGGGATAATGTCCCCAAACATCAGAGTGAATCACAATAAAAGGAACTGAACTTGGCAATGAAACATGATTAAAGGTAGTACGACAATGTTTGTTAATAGCACAGACATCACAAACAAACGAAGTTAAAACAGCAGCAGACATAGCATGTAACAAAAGCTTCATAACAGGGATAGATGAGTGTCCTAAGCGACAATGCCAGGAATAGAGGTCGGATGTGTTCGAGTGAATGGACAGAGAAGGTGCCACTGGGCTGGAGTCGAGCACGTACAAACCATTGACCAAGCTACCAGAGCCAATCACCGTCCCCGTCTTCAGGTCATGAAATACACAAGGGGAATGGTGAAAAGTTACTGAACAGTTCATGGAATTAGTCAAATGACTAATAGATAGCAAATTACGTGTGAAATTTGGAACATGCAAAACTGACGATAAGCTGAGAGAAGAACATAAGATGGAGCCCTTCCCAGCAATAGAGGAAAGAGAACCATCAACAATGCTCTCCTTATCACGACCAGATAGAGGAGTGTAGGAGATAAAAACTTAATGCGGAGCCAGTCATATGATCGGTGGCTCTGGAGTCAATGATCCAAGGAGTGAAAGGTTGAGAAGCAACAGAGTGAGCACCTGGGGTCCCTGTGTGGGTATACGAAGACAACACAGAAGACTCCGTAGAAAGAACTTGCATCATGCCGCGAAGAGCGAGAACTTCATCAGCCGAGAAAGCACCAGGGAGGACAAAAAATCATCACCAGGGAGAGCAAGAGAAGTATCTGCAGTAGCATCAGTGAGGTGGGCCGAACGAGGAGTGTGCGACCAGTGGAGCTGCCGAAGCCACGACCACCACGAGGAGGAGCACCACCTCTCTCCGGAGGAAAACCATGGAGTCGAAAGCAGGTGTCTGGTATGACGGGTCTTCCCACAATAATCACAGAGGAGGTGGTCTTTATCAGTACCCTTCATCTTAGAGTCACGAGAAGGACGAGCCCCCAGCAAGGAAGGGGTACTGGCAGCTAGAGCCGAACTCTCAGGAGCAGGGTCGGGAAGACGACACTGACGACGATCAAACTCCTGTTGGATAATGCTATAAACCTCTGGAAGGGACGGTAACGACACACGCCCGAAAATTTGAACATTAATTTGATCCAAGTCCCGATGAAGACCATGAAGAAACTCAAAGGTCCGGTTGCGATCCTCCCGAGCACAGACCATAGCCTCATCAATAGGGCTAACAAAGGTGAGGGAATCGAAATGATCGTATTCCTGATACAACTGAGTGAATTCCAAATAGTAAGCAGAGGGGGGGGGGGGGGATCGCCCTGGCGGAGGAAGGATATCTTTCGTCTCAACTGGAAGAGCTGGGTAGCATTTCCCTTGCGAGAATAAGTAGTCTCTACACGCCGCCAAATATCAACCGCAGTATCGAGAAATAAGTAGTGGCGAGCGATGAACTCCTGCATGGAATTCGTTAGCCAAGACATGACTAAGGAATTTTCGGAATCCGATTGAGGTCAATCAGGGGCAGCCTGCTCCGGTTACTTGGTGAGCCCAGTGACATAGCCAAAGAGGCGATGACTCTTAAGAGCAAGTGTGATAGAGAGAGACCAGTAAAGATAATTTGAATCATCTAGTCAGATAGTAGTAATCTGCGGAGTATTGTGATCATGAATCCCACGCAAAGAACTTGTAGGAGGAGGAACCGATGTGGAGGTAGAATCACTGAGAGAAGACATAGTGACCCAAGAATATAAATCTGGAGACCACACGCCACGCCAAGCGGCAAAGAGCGACTGATTACACCGAGCAAAGGCCGCCGTAGAATAGAAGATGAATAGAAATCAAATCCATTTCAGGACAGGAACAACAAGCGGAACCGGAAGGAAGCACAAGCCTCACAGCATATTCGGCGCCGGAAGGAGTGGGGCTACAAACCCTAAGAGGCCTGCTGGAAGAGAGGGAGAAAGAGGAAACATCGCTGGAAACGGTGCTGGAAGGGCGACCGAGTAGCGGGAAACGACGCTGGAGGTCCGCCGGGTTCTGGTCGCGTGTTGTCGCGGCTGTCATGGGAGAGACGCGGGGAGGTCCTGTCGCGACTGTCGCGGGCGGGATGCGGGAGGGCGGCGAGAGCGGATGCGGGAGAGCGGTGAGAACGTAAGCGGGCGAACGGATCGGGGGACAGGCGGAGCAACTAGGTCATGCGTGCCTCTGATATCATGTTAGAGGAATCAATCAATGATAATTCTATTGTTGTTGCCCCCTCTATATATGGAGGCGGACACGAGACATAACAAAATATAAAATACATATAAAGTACATATTGTAACATAAGATATCTTAAGAAATCTCCCGTCCGAGAAATATTATTCTCTAGAAACAACGACTTAAGGATTGAAGTCTTCAATGATGTTGATTGGGTGGGAAATCAGGATGATAGAAAGTCTACCATCGGATATTGTATGCTTGTTGGAGGTATCTTGGTGATCAGAAGAAGCAAGAAGCAAAATGTAGCCAACTCTAGGAAGATGCAAGGGCAATGGGTGGCTGTGTGCTGGCTGAGCAGAAATGGGCTAGAGGGATCGATAGTTCAAGGGAATTTAATCATTGGATTATTGTTGCAAAGTTTTTAAGTAGACTCGTCAGGATATTTATGTTTAATGGTGATTATTAGTCCAATATCAGTAGTATTTCTTTATTGTTCCCAAACATGTTCTCATATATTTTCTTTCTTTTTTTTCACTATCAGGTTATGTGAAGGTGGAGAATTGCTAGACAGAATCTTATCCAGGTATTCTAAATTACGTTTAACTTTACAACTTCTTTCTGTGCCTACTGTTGATTCAAAATAGGGTTCTAATGAAACATATCTATTTGATTTGGAAGAGGTGGAAGATATATGGAAGAAGATGCAAAGGGAATTGTTTCTCAAATTTTGTGTGTTGTTGCCTTTTGTCATCTTCAAGGTGTTGTACATCGTGATCTGAAACCGGAGGTGCGTCTTAGTAGTTCTTTTTATTTTTTTTGTAAGTAAATGATTTATATTTGATGTGCTTGAGCTGTAGTTCATTCATTCGGATAGAATCAGGGATGGTAGCTACTCTCTATGTTTGTATATCTTCGTCTATTTCCTCATAATGAATCGATATGACTTGCAATATTATTGTTATTCCATTGCCCAACAGATGTGTTTCCCCCATATTTCTTTTTTCTTTTCATGAATACGCTTCTTGATTTTGTGATAATCTATTTTATTTATCAAACTTTATACAGAACTTTCTCTTCACTACTAGAGATGAAAACGCACCCATGAAGCTTATTGATTTTGGCCTTTCTGATTTTATACGGCCAGGTACTAAGTTAATTTTTTTGATGTATTCAGATTTAACTATGCATTAGATCTATGCTTTCTCATGTTATCTCTACTTGTCTGTCATGATTCCTTTTTTATAGCATGGATTGATGATTGACAAGACTCTGCACTTTGGACATTTTTCTGTCTTCTGGATTTTCCATTTTATAAATCGTTCATCTCCTTCACTTGTTGTAATCTATCATCATTTAATCAACGAAGAATTCATTAAACCTCTTTATATCAATATTGATCAAAGCCAAAATTTTCTTGTGTATAAAGAAATTATTCGAAGTCTTATTTTTATTCTTCTACTATTTTCAGTTAGAGATATTTATATTATATTCCACCAGTAAAATATTTTAATATTTTTCTAACACAATAGGGCCATTCTAAGTTCAGGTATAATCCTGATATATTTACCCATGGCCATGAGCCTTCTTATCATTTTGGATCTAGTTTATTTTAGAACTTTCCTCATTTTTGTATTATCCGAACCAAACACAAAGTAAACTAACTAATAAGAAAAAAAAAATCTAAAAAGTTACTTATTAGAAATGTAATATATAATGATTCTCTGTATAAGAATAAGTGATAGAATAGGAAAAGTGGAATATATAGAAAATACTCATTAGAAATGTAGTATATAAAGATTCTCTGTATAAGAATAGGTTGTGAGATTTGAATCCAATAACCTTAAAGGTTCCTAATTTTACTTTTATTTTAGATTTGTGTATTTATTTTGAAGAAGCCAAAAGTTCATTCTTTGGGTAAAAGCCTGAGTAGTTAATGGAGACAGACTGCAAATTCATTGATGAGATGTTGTTAGGGGCCTACCCATAACATCGTCAGTGGAGGTGGATGCGGAGATACTTGGGGAGCTGAGTTCAACCACAAAGAATGTGAGGGGAGAGGAAGAAGGAGAGCCGTGCTCAACCCTAACCCTAGAAAAAATAGGAAAAAGAGAGAACTAGAGTCTGAGAGAGAACTTAGAGAGATAAATAAAAAGGTGGATTAATTCATTTCATGCCCTTTTCATGACCGAACGGGGTCTATATATAATATTACAGATGACTCATCAAGACTCGACTCATAAAGACTCATGATGACTCTACTCCATAACAATGACTCAGCACATACAACTCAAAATAACATACTTAAAGACTCCTAATAAAATATGCGTAACCTAATCAACGACGCATAATGGGAACCCATAACATCCCACCCGCCCTTCAAATCGAGCTTACCCTCAAGCTCGAACAACGTTCGAATGAGTTGATCATCTGATTCCTTGATTTCCCTCCAGAATAACTCCCAAAGCGCGTCGTTGTAGCGGAGGCGACATAGAGTGGTGGGGCGTCAAGTTGCTCACATGTGTCATATATGACTGCAAGGAGCTGCCGTGACAAAGACATTTGTGAAGGGGAGGCTGCCAGGCAGAGCTGGAGTCGATGTGAGTGCGCCTGATGGAGGGTGACGAAAGATCGTGCTATATGTGAGCTACCACGATGAGAAGCGACCGTGCCGAATGGGGAACAGTCAGCAAAAGGAATGGATCTAGAGGGGTCGACAGAGGAGGTGGCCAAAGCAGAGGCTGCGGAATGGCGACCCGCGGGAATTGGTTACAACGACACCAACTAGGGCAGTACCACCATGTGGCTTGGAGGCGACGATGTCGGTGGTGTAAACTGCGGGGTGGGAACCTGTTACCCTCACACATTTACCAGAGGAGCCACTCTTCGCCAGTACCACCGGAGCACACATATGGAGACCACTGTGATTAATTCTTGTGATTAGCTTATATTAATTAATTGATTGATGGTAATTAATAAATATTACAACAACACTCAAGCCTTTATCCCACCATAGTGGGGTCAGCTATATGGATCCTTTTTCGCCATTGTGCCCTATCTTTTGTCATAATCTCACTAATGCCTATGCACATCATGTCTTTCCTTATAGTTTCATTCCAAGTCTTTATTGGTCTACCCCTCCCTTGTTTAACATGCCTAGTGACTAGACTCTCACAACGCCTAACAGGTGCCTCTAATGGTCTTCTTTGTACGTGTCCAAACCATCTTAGACGAGTTTCTCGCATCTTCTCTGCAATTGATGCTACTTCTGTCCATTCTTGTCATGGCGTCGCCTAGGCGTCACGGCGCCCAATTGTAAACAAGGCGTTTGACGCCTTTTTTTTTACAAAAAATATGGGAATCGACTGCAGTTTATATATAAACCGCAGTCTATTTTATGAAACCGAGAATATACTGCGGTTATTTTAAAACCACAGTTTATCCCATGAACCAGAGCATCGACTGCGGTTTGTACAATAACCGCAGTGTAGGTTGTAGAATAGACTGCGGTTGATATATAAACCGCAGTCGATTGTAGAGTAGACTGCGGTCTATATATAAACCGCAGTCCATTCTCACACCGACTGCGGTTATTTTCAAACCGCAGTCTATTCCTTCCCGAGAATAGACTACGGTTTGTACAATAACCGCAGTCTATTGTAGAATAGACTGCGGTTTATATATAAACCGCAGTCGTTACTATCTATTTTTAACCGTGAGCCGTAAAAATCTTGTGTTTCCCCGAGTTTTTGGTTCTTCTTTTTACAGTCCCTGCGCTTTGCGAGAAACCTTAAAGGCGATTTTGTTCAAGTTTCTGCTCTCCTTTGCTTCGAACGATTCTTCTTCGACAAAACTAATATTCTCATTTAGGTATACTATTTCTTAATACCTTTTCTCGGTTTTTGAACTTTTGATCTCTTTGCTCTTTGCTAAGTATTGTGTGTTTATTATTATTATACATTTATACATGTCTAAACCTCTTGAGGAACCTTGTTAAACATTTATACATTTATACATTTATACATGTATAAACATTGTGTGGTAGTAAGTAGTAACTACTAACTAGTAACTAGTAGCTCAATATCATTGCGGTTTTGTATGAATTTTGTTTAGGTTTTTTGTATGGTTTAGGTTTTTTTTAGGGTTTTACAGGAAAATGTCGGACAAGAGATCTTCATCGAGGTCAACAAGAGGCTTCACGAAAATGAATGAACTTAATAAGCTTAGGCTAGAGGGGAGGAAGCTTATTATTTCTTTCCGTGATGATGGCCGCATTATTTCTGGTCCTGAAACAAATAAATTGATGAGTTATATGAGATCTCTTGTGAAGTGTTATGTGCCAATTACATATGTTGCATGGAGGGATGTTGATAAACAAGTTAAAGATCAAATATGAGCAAAATTAAATATACGTAACCTTGTTATGACTTATGAGTGATTAGTGATTACATATTTTTGGTGTTTTAGTTAATTTTTAATTGATATTTTCTATTATTTTCAGATATTTTTTGATAATATTGATGGTCATTACAAGACTTTAATGAAAAGCATGAGTGAAAGTTGGAGGACTTGGAAATCCAAACTTTTTGTCAATTATGTAAAAAATATTGATTTGGAGCATCGATACAATGTTCCTGTCAAATATAGTTTTACTGCCGAAGACTGGAGAGTTTTTGTCGACCATCGCACTACTATAGAATATATGGTTGTGTTCTTAACTTCTTATTAAATTCAATGTTTATATCATTTTTTAACTTTATAACTTATAACCAAATTAAGTATTAACACATTTATTTTTGTAGAAGAAAAGTAAGGTTAATACTGAGAGAGGAAAAGCACGAAAGACCTTTCATACTACTTCCAGAATGGGTTATTCTGGATTAGAAAAAAGAATGGTATTATCTCTCTACTTCTCTCTCGTTTTTTGTATTTTAAAATTTGGTTTCTCAATTATTTGTATGATAATTTATTTTCATTTTATTGTCAAGGTTGAACAAGGTGAAGCTGCACCAATTTCACGTGCGGAGTTATGGAAAGCCGGTCATAAAAGAAAGACGGATGAATACATTAGTAAAGATGCAGCTGAATTGACATCTAAAATGGTAAGTGTAAATGAATCATTTCATCATTTGTAAATTATCGATAGTAATATTTCTTGAGAATTATATTTTCTTATCTGCAATTCTGTTCCAACTTCCAATATTTATTACTTTTGTTTAGGACGAGTTGTCGAGACAAGAGTCCCAGAGTGCTGAAACAGTGTCACAGGGAAGAAATGACATCCTTGCATCTGTTTTAGGCCAAGAACATCCGGGCAGAGTTAGAGCTGGTGGCAAGTTTTCCACCATTACAAGATTTTTCAAGAATGATAGGCGGAGTGAGAGGACACCCACACCAATAGCTCGTATTGAAGATGTTGAAGCTATAGTACAAGAAAGATTGAGCCAGCAACAAGAATTATGGATCCAAAAAGAACAAGAGCAACAAGAATTATGGATCCAAAAAGAACAAGCGTAACAAAAATTATGGAGCCAAAAAGAAGAAGCGCAACAAGCCGAGATTAGTACTATGAAGAATCAAATTGAAGAGCTTATGCGCATGTTTAGTGCTAGAACTGGAACAAGTGTTGTACTTCCAGTTGCACAAGTATTATTATGTTTAAATATTTATACTTTTATGAAATGTTATCTTCTCTTTTTGTTGCGCAGGTAAGTAACTATTTTTTGTTACTTTTTGGTTTCTCAGTCTCAGCCGGAGTACGAATCCAGGTCACATGAACCTGAGAGTAGTCAGAGTAGACATGAACAATTATCTTGCACGGTATTATAATTTATAATATTTTTTTTGACTTTTATGTAATCAATGAATTCAATATTGATGTCCACATTCCACAATATTAATTCTTTTATTTCCACAGGCTAGTGAGACTGAGACTACAAATGAATTCATTGATATCTTGCCCAGTTTTATAAGTAAAATGGAGAATGAAGATAAAATAATATCTCTAGTGTTAGATTTAACAGTATTTGGGAGTGTTGAATCAACATGTACGTACTTTGAAAATTCAGAGTTGTATGATTTTCTAAATATGAATATGATTGGAGCTAACATCATATTAGCATGTATTGGGTGAGTATTGTGCATCTGACTACTGAGTATCAAATATTATAAAATTAAGAATTTTTATTAATATATAAATTGATTTTGAATTTACATGTTTTTGCAGGTACATAGACTCACAATTAAAGAAATTTACATACAATACTGGTGTATATTTTCATAATCCACATTCCATTTTTGCTATTAATGATGACTATGCCAAAGAACATTTAAAAACACGAGTTGAAGATCTAAAAATCAGGCTTAGGACACTTAGTCAACTCCAATCAGATTCTTTATTATTTGTGCCCTATAATAGATTGTAAGTATGAAAAATCTTTGTATCAAATATCAATGATTATTACTATTTTTTATTCTAATTATGTTATTAATTATTTCATTTATTTCACAGAGAACATTGGATGTTGGCTATTATTGATTATAATAATTATACAGTTTATTGGCTTGATCCCTTAAATAATAACATTCATGATGATATTAAAAATGTCATTACAAAGTAAGTTTATTAATGTGTTATTTACTTACTTTCCTAGTTGTTTACATTTTGCTATAAACTGATTCTTTTTATATTTTATGAAGAGCATTTAAAGATTTAGCAAAAGAGCAGCGTACCAGTTTTAAAAAAAATAAAACTTACAAAGTTGATTCCGGTAAGTTTTAGATGTATAGCCTATATGAATATGTATTGTAATTTAAACATTTGTAATTAAAATACTTAGCAATTGTTTATTTATGTTACTGTGTAGTGCCCAAAACAACCAGATAGTATTCAATGTGGGTATTATATCATGTGCTACATGATTGATATAGTTGATGCTCTTAAAATTAGGCCAATGCCATCATTGGTAAAGGTATATGGCGTTACTGTCTAGTGCATGTAGATTGGTAATAATTATGTTGAATTGATTTTAACCATTTTTGTTTTATTGCAGATCTATCATGAAGTGACACAATTTTCGCAGGAGAAAATAGATAATATTAGAAATAAGATTTGTCATTATATAATCACTTATTGTGTTTCATGAATCATGATTTGATTGACACATGACAAATGTATTTTTGTATTGCTAGATTTATCATGAAGTGTCTTGTCTATACTATAGAACTATAGAAGTAGAATTAATGAAAATGGTCTTATGTTCTTGTTGACTCTTCTAAATGAGCATGTCTTTGAGAGTTCTTTAAATTGTTCATTGTGATGATTTCTTTAGCCGTTATTTATTTCATTGTCCCGACCTAACTCTGCAATCTATAGGTCCTGTTTGTGAAAGATGGAAGACCAAAACACCAACACTCTTGCTCCATCCATTGGTAGCAATGACCTTGATCCAAAAACGGATCCTAAATGAAAAGCAAAGTCAAATGATCCTGGTTGGAAGTATGGTCATTGGCCCAACCTAGAAGATAAAAATACAGTTAAATATAATTTGTGTTAGATTGATAAAGGGTGGTATCAAAAGGTTGAAGCAACCCTTATGTGGCGGGTATGAATATGTATCCAAGTGTTTGAAGACTACTTCTGAAATAGCAGCTGAGATGTATTCAGCTTTAAATGCTAAAAAAAAGGACAATGTGCATCTGACTGTTGATGATGACAATGAGAGTGACCAAGAAAGAGAGCCAACAGAGTCACAAAATGTATCTCCGGCATTATCTACAGCTAAAACGTCATTTGTTCCAAGTTCTGGGACAAGTGCCAAAAAAAGGAAAGTAAACCACTTGCCACAAAAAAGGGGGCCTATGGATGCTCATGTGAGGCGTGCTCCTGAAGATGTAGTAGATGATAGACGTGCAAAAGGTCCTGCACAAACTACTATCGAGAGATGTTTTAGAACACCTGAAGAGAAAAAGAGAGTTGATAGTTATGTTGCTGATTGGTTCTATGAATGTGGAATTCCATTCAATGCCGCAAAGACACGAAGTTTTAAAGTCATGCTTGAAGCAGTTGGACAGTATGAGCCTGGTTATAAAGGCCCTAGTTATCATGATTTGAGAGTCCCATTGCTAAAAATACAAAAGATAAAGTCATGGAGATGAAGACAAACTATCAAGCGTACTGGAGGAGATATGGTTGCACACTTATGTCAGATGGTTGGACAGACAGGAGAGGGAGACATTTGATCAATTTCCTAGTCAACTGTCCAGAATGATCCTATTTTATGTGTTCCGTAGATGCATCCAGTCATATTCAAGATGCCACAATGTTATCAGATTTGCTTGATAGTAAGATTAGAGAGATAGGAGCAGAGTGTGTTGTTCAGGTAATTTTTTTGGTTTCATTAATTTAGTAATTTTCATATTTCAAGTTTAATAGTCTACAACTTTCAATAATTACAAATGTCTGCACTCTGCAGGTGGTGACTGACAATGCTTCTAATTACAAGGCAGCTGGTAAACTTTTAATGGAAAAAAGACCTACATTATTCTGGACTCCTTGTGCAGCTCATTGCATTGATCTAATGCTAGAGGATATAAGCAAGATACAACAGAACAAAACAGTGATAAGAAAGGCAAGAATGATTACAAATTTCATCGACAGACATACTCGTTTACTTGATGCAATAAGGACTACTATAGGCGGTGATCTAGTGAGCCATTCAGTAACTAGATTTGCAACATCATTCCTTACTCTACAAAGTGTGCTTAAGCATGAGAAGAAGCTGAAATTATTCTTTGTGTCGCCCTCGTGGAATGCCGCTAATTTGACAAAAACTGAACCCGAAAAACAGATTGTTGAAATAATACTTTCAACCAATTTTTGGAATGGAGTAAGAGATTGCCTAAAAGGAGGAAAACCATTGATTGCAGTTTTGCGATTAGTAGATGGAGATGAAAGGCCGGCTATGCCTGAAGTATATGCTGCAATGGAAGATGCCAAACAAAAGATCAAACAACATTTTGATAACAAATAAAGATTATTTAAAAAGATTATTGAGATTGTTGAAAATAGATGGACAAATCAAATGGAGCAAAAGTTGTATAGGGCGGCTTTGTTTCTAAATCCAAGCAAATATTTTGAATATGAGGAACAAAATAATGATGATGCCTGGAAATTTCAAGATGCTTTCAATGATGTTATTGCAAGACTAGTGCCCGATCAAGAATTGCAAGACAAGATTGCCGAGCAAGGTACTAACTACAAAGCATCTCGAAATAGTTTTGGAAAGCCTATGACTATTAGGCAACGAACCACCTTAAATCCAAGTAAGTATTGTTTACATTTTTATTTTTTCTTAAATTATTTATATGTCAAATAATTTATATTTGTCTTAAATGAATAGTGGACTGGTGGGGTGCACATGGAGGACCAAATGTTGACCTTACAAAGGTAGCATTGCGCATAATTGGCTTATGTTGTTCTTCTTCTAGTTGTGAGCGCAATTGAAGTACTTTTGAGTTTGTAAGTATACAAATATTCAATAAAAATTTTAATATTTTATATTTACTAATTTACCAATAAGTTTGAAATTATCTTGATTCAGATTCACACAAAAAAAAAGAAATAGATTGGAACATCAAAGGCTTAGTGATCTTGTATACATCCAATATAATCGGCGTCTACAAGCACGATTCCAAGAAAGACGTGAAAAGGGAAGAAATTACAACCCTTTGGTGCTTGATGAGCTCGATTGGAGTAGTGAGTGGATGGTGAACAAACCAGAGGAAGCTCTAGTTTTTGATGATGATAATCTCACATGGGATGCTGTAGAGAGAGCTCTTGGAACTGGGGCTCGAAATTTACGAAGTGGAGTTGGAACTAATCTTCAAATAAATGAACTAATAGCTCAAGGGGATGAAGATTTAGATCATTTTGTAGTTGCCAGTGATGATGAAGATATTTATGATAATTATGGGCAAATGACGAGTACCTCCATCCAACCAAACACCTGCAATGTCAATGACGACTTACTAGATGATGATTCTAGTTGACCTTGTATGATTATTTAAAGTTAATGTTAAAAATATTATTCATGCTAATATGCTATTTTTGTGTTCCCTTTTTTGTTATTGCTTTCTCTGAAGTTTGTCTTGAGTCTTGACCATTGATAGATGATTGCCACTGTTTTTTCTTACTGTTACATGCTTACTGCTTCATGGTATTTGAGAATTGAGATAGGTCATAGGTATGAATGTATTGAGGTTTGAGAATTGAGGATTTGAGATATCATGAATTCATGATTCATGAATACATGATATTGGTAGTTGGAACATTTGTGCTTGCTAGTTGCTAGTTGCTACTTGGCTACTTCTTGTCATATGATCATATCAGGTGTTGAGATTTGAGAATTGAGATATGAAGATATCATGAATTCATGATATCAGAAGATTCAGAAGCTATACTTAGTTGCTAAGTGCTAACTGCTATGCTTAGTTGCTTACTGCTAACTGCTAGTCTGCTATGAAGAACAAAAAAATCTCCAGCTGTGTTTGTAATTGGTAAACAATTTATTAAAAAAAAAATAGAGCTTTAGACTGCGGTTATTATAATAACCGCAGTCTAAAGTATGGCAGGCATACTATAGACTGCGGTTATTATTGTAACCGCTGTCTATATAGGACTATAGACTGCGGTTATTCTAATAACCGCAGTCGATAGTCAATAGATATATACTGCGGTTATTCTATTAACCGCAGTATATATCACATATACTGCGGTTATTAAACAACCGCAGTCTATAACATGTATACTATAAACTGCGGTTAGTATAAAACCGCAGTCTATATTATGTGTACTATAAACTGCGGTTATTAGAAAACCGCAGTCTATAGCATGTATACTATACACTGCGGTTATTATAAAACCGCAGTATATAGCATGTATACTATACACTGCGGTTATTATAAAACCGCAGTCTATAGCCTCAAGAGTATAGACTGCGGTTATTATAATAACCGCAGTCTATAGACTGCCTTTTTAAAAAAAAAAAATGGCGCCTTGCGACTTGCTCGCCTTAGTGTCGCCTAGGCGTCCGCCATGACGCCTAAGCGTCAAGGCGCCCAGCGCTCGCCTTGGTTCGCCTTGACGCCGAGACAAGAATGCTTCTGTCTTATCCCGGATACATCCATTCCTAATTTTATCCAATCTCGTGTGTCCACACATCCACCTAAGCATTCTCATCTGCGCAACTCCCATTTTTTGCTCATGTATACAATTCACTGCCCCCAACACTCAAAACCATAGAGCATCGCAGGTCTAATTGCAGTACGGTATAACTTGCCCTTCAGTTTTTGTGGTACTTTACGATCACATAAGATCCCTGACGCGCCTCTCCACTTCACTCAACCCGCTTGGATTCTATGTGACACATCTTTATCAATACCTCCGTCGTTTTGAACTATTGATCCAAGATATTTAAAACAACACTACGGGAAATATCTTGATCACCCAACTTAATAACGAAGTCATCCGTCATTGTACTGCTAAGTTTAAGCTCTATATACTCCGTCTTTGCCCTGCTAAACCCAAAACCCTTCTTTTCTAAAGTATCTCGCCAAGATTCAAGTTTTGCGTTTACATCCTCGTGCGTCTCATCAACAAAAATGATATCATCCTCAAACAATAAACACCAAGGTATTGCTTGTTGGATATGTCCAGTGAGCTCATCTAAGATAAGGGTAAAGAGATAAAGGCTTAAAGCTGAACCTTGATGTAATCCAACAGTGATAGGGAATTCATGTGTTAATCCTCCAGATGTCCTCACCCTTGTCACTGAATTTGTATACATATCTTTGATTATGTCAATATATGATACATTTACACCTTTCTTTTCTAAGACTCTCCGTAAGATCTCTCTTGGAATTCTATCATAAGCCTTCTCAAGATCAATAAACAACATATGCAGATCTTGTTTTCTTTCTCGATAGTTGTCAATGAGTCTTCTCAAGAGATGTATAGCTTCCATAGTCAACCTCCCTGACATGAATCCAAATTGATTCTCAGAGATGTTAGTCTCATATCTTACTCTTCTTTCTGTTACTCGTTCTCATAGTTTCATGGTACGACTCATCAATTTAATTCCTCTGTAATTAACACAATTTTGTATATCTCCTTTATTCTTATACAAAGGTAACAAGAGACTCTCTCCATTGGTCTGACATTCTCTTTGACTTCAGTATCTTATTGAAAAAACATGTAAGCCACAAATTTTTTTCATTTCCTAGACATTTTCATACTTCGATGGGTATATTGTCTGGCCCAACCGCTTTTTCATTTTTCATCTAATTTAGAGCATCATTTACCTCTAATACTTTAATTTTACGATAAAACGTTATGTTTAACGTTCTTATACTTTTCTGTTTTACTTAACTCTTCCAAGTTCAATTCATTGTTTTTTGTTTCATTATAAAGTTGATAAAAATATCTCTCTCATCGCTCTTTAATATTCGCACCATCCGTCAAAACTGTATCCGTCTCATCCTTTATGCATTTTACTTGGCTTAAATCTTTTGTCTTCCTTTCTCTAGCTCGAGTAATTTTATACATGTCACGCTTTTCATCTTTGGTATCTAGTCACTTATAAAATTCTTCATAAACTTGACTTCTTGCTTTACTTACTGTCTGTTTAGTTTCTTTTTTGGCGACTTTATGTCTGACTAAGTTTTCATCATTCCTACAAGCGTAGAGTGATTTATAGCTGACCATCCTTGCCCTCACTTTGTCTTGCACTTCCTCTTTCCACCATCTAGATTCTTTATTTGGGCGCGCACGACCTTTTGATACTCCAAGTACGTTCTTTTCACTTATCCTTAAATGTGAAGACATATCTTCCCATAAGATATTATGATCAACATAAGAGTCATCAAATAGTTGTTTCATAACTGCCATCTTGAAAATAACTTGCTTTTCCATCTTCAAGTTCCACCACCGAATTTTTTGCAATATTTTTGTTCGTATTAAATTTATTATATTTAATTTGTACATCTAACACCACTAACCTATGTTGTGTTGTCAAACTTTCTCCTGGTATGACTTTGCAATCTTTACAAATCATTTTATCCATTTTGCGAGTTATAAAATAATCAATTTGTTACTTATTAATAAATATTAATTAGATTAATTAATTACTTATTTCATGTTGTATTTCCTTGTATGGTTGCCCTCCTTCATCTATATTGGGGGGGGGGGGGGGGGGGTTGGTGTTAAAGTGATCTGGAATATTTTAGTTGTTTTGGGTTCTCTTTGTGAAGGAGGTTCTTGGAGGACTAGACCTCCTCGAGTTTGGCCGGAGCTTGCTTCAGATTGTATCATGTGCTCTTTTCAATTAATGTAATCTTTTGTTTGTTCTTAATCGCGTAATTTTCACCATTGTAACAATGGTCCGACCTATCGGATTCCGCCTGCTTCCCTTGTAGCCGTCGGGAACCAGCATCTGCCTCGCCCTCGACCTCGTCCATGACCTTCGAGTTCTGAATGACCGCATGGCCAAGGACCTTGCCAACACCATCTGCAAAATGGAGGATTTTGCATTTGCACGCCTCCAGTTGGCCCTCGCCGGAGACCAACAAGAGGATCCTACCTCACCGATAAACTCGGATCTGCACCCAACAATGATCACCCTGGTGATACCGACCGATGAGGAATTCAAAGATGCAAGTCGACCGACGACGCCCAAGCTTCTAGAGCAGCCATTCGGCGATGGACACTGCTTGACAAGGGATCCGCTTCCCGACTTGTCTTTCTAGATAGACGACGGCCTCCAAAGATTTGCGCATTGGCCCCTTCTAGCCGCCGCGCCCGCGACCTTCGTTGTCCTATGGTGCATCGACTCCTCACCGCAGGACCATCCGGGCTCTAGTCGTCGACGCCCCAATGACTCTTCCCTTTGATTCTTTTCCCCGACCAACACCCGCTTTCACTTGCCTTGAGCCTCTTAGCCTCATTTCGCACATCCTTTTCCATCTCAAGCCCCCTCCATGCCTTGGCGCATTGGCTGTGTCCTTCAGGGAAGTGGGACCCTCTTTTCGATTTCTTTTAGCCTTTCCTCTTCACCGACGGTTGCACCCTGCACCCTCCCTTCTTTCATTTATATTATCTCCTCTTGGAATGAGCTGTCTTCATTGGCTTTATTCAACCATTTCCTCTTTTGTTTTTTTATCTTCCCTTTCAATTTCTTACAAGCCCTACTTCCCACACTAAAAGCCAAACTCCATCTTCTTTCACACTCCGCTTATCACACTTTCTACTTTTCATTAGCTGTCACCCCCTTATCCTCTCCATTTCACTATAACAACACCGACTTTCACCCCACATCCCCACCCTCTTATTATTTTTTCCTTTAGTCAAAGGGCACAATTTCCCAAATCGAGTCCCACATTTATTTCTGCTTTCCCATCAATTATCCTCCTTTTCACATGACGACCACAAGTTATACATCTCTCCCATTCTTAAAAACCCTGGCACAAAATTAAAACTCGACCTTGAGGATAAGGTCGATTTTCGAGGCTAGTATAAAATGTTACCCTCATGCATTTGCCGGAGGAGCCACTCCTCGCTGGGACCACCAGAGCGCGCATATGGAAACCGCAGTGATTAATTCTTGTGATTAACTTGTATTAATTAATTGGTTGATATTAATAAATGAATATTAATTAAAGTAATTAATTACTTATTTCATTTTGTATTTCCTTGTATGGTTCCCCTCCCTCATCCATATACAAGGAAGGGGTTTAGGTGTTAAAGGGATCTAGAATATTTTAGGCTCTGTTTGATTGAGCTGTTGCTGATGGAAAAATGCTAATAGGAAATGTACTATTTCGGGAAAACAGAGTTTTGTTAAAAAACTGTTTGGGTGAAATGAAGTTTATAAAATGGAGTTTTGGAAAAGTTATTTGGAAACAAAAAAGAGTTTTAAGCGAAATTTTCTTTCCATAAAATAATTTCCAAACACAAAATATATAAAAAATACATTTTATCCCAAGAATCTCATCATTTACATGTCGCAGTGGTAACTTTTCGGATTCAAATCTACTATTTTGGTAATTAGAACAACTACAAAACCACAATTTGCATAATTTTTTATATCTAAGAAATCCAAAGATTTAAAAATTAGTTCAGTTAAAACAAAAAAATCATACACAGATTTAAGTTACCAAGAACATGCTATCCAAAAAAATTCTTCATTCAATCATTAGATGCTTATGATGATTGATTTCAGTCAACAAAAATAATCTGCATAACTCATTCCATTAGAGAATAATCTTCAGTAGCCTAACAACCAACCTAAATATCACAGGAATTATCAAAAGAAAGACAACCATTCCAAGCAAACTAAAAAAATCACTTGACAGAACAATAAAAAACCATTCCAATGATAGTAATTGTATGCTATGGAGATTTGATTGTGAAGTCAGCATATGAAACTCATTGTGAGAGCAAATTCGGAATAGAATAATAGACGGTAGAAATGAGAAAAGTCATGACTACGTTTAATTTGGGGGAATATACTTTGGGGGCGATGTCTTTAACGTTAGCACATCGCATTCCGATGAGTCTTCGAAGGCTTTTCACCTCAGCGGCAACGTTGGCTGCGTTCATCCGAACTTTCACCATCTTCGCTCCTCGTACTCTCCTATATCAGTCTATGGTTCCCGTCGATGTCCCCTGCAGCTAAAGCACCGTCACTTTCGCCTCTTTGAAGAACGGCAATCCTCCGAAATAGCATTGCTTGCGTGAAGGAGGCTTGCCTGTGGGGAAGAAGGGCACGTGGCAGAAGAAGGGCACAACGCGTTTGGATCACGCAAAAAGCAACTCCCAAGCTTGGTTGGGTTATAGCGATAAAATGCGGATGTAAATAAACGACGTTTAGTGAATTAGCCGAACCAAACGTTGCTTTTTGCGTAAACTGCATTTCACCATCCGCACCGAAGCTTATCAGCTTGTTTTGGGCTCTCTTTGGAGAGAAGGTTCTTGGAGGACCCAAATTCCTTGAGCTTGGTCGGAGCTTGCTCCAGATTGTATCATGTGCTTTTTTCAATTAATGCAATCTTTTGTTTGGTCTTGATTGCCTAACTTTCAGCATTGTGAAAAAACCACTGGAGATGATGGAGCGACAAGAACTGCGGAGAGCGATGGAGCATCTTTGGTCGTCAGTGGGAGTGGCGATTGCTCTAGTGAAATCAGTGTCGGGGAGGTTGAAATCGCATATGGAGGCGGCTTGCAGGGTTTGATAGTGACATGGGCTGCAAGCAGCGACGTAATAGGTGGCCTATGTGGTGCAAGCGTAGGAAGTGGTGAGACCAGACAAGTAGGAAAGGAAGGGAGGCTGCATGGGTTGGTTGGGATTGACGACTTTCGTGGGATCAGTGGTAGCTTCAGTGAAATCGGACCCCCAAAGTGGCAGTCAATACCGGCGGTGAGTTGCACAGGAGCTGCGTCATATTGCACCGACATCTCCAGTTACTTCTGTTGGAGTATCGAATGGAGGACGACTTGCTCGCTGGTGGTCGTGTCCGTACCAAAGTAATTTATTAATCAATTTGCTTTTGTGAAAAAAACATTAAATTAACCCATTGAGAGTTACTCAATTACTTAAAGTAATTATAACCAATAATAATCGGCACCGGAGGAAATAAAGGAACTACTAAGGAGTTAACTGGAACTCGCCGAGAGGAGGATTTGTGGCTTTCTAAAGTAGGAGTCAGAGTCTCAGCTGCAGAAGTTCAGTCTTGCTGTGTCAAGTTGTCGATCGAAGCTTCAGATTATACTAGGGGTCTGCAGTTTGCAAGAAGTGGTATGGAATGCCTATCAAAATCATTTCAGTTTTTCAGAAGAGGGAAGGAGAAATCATGAACTCACTGGAAATATTATCCGGTGGTTACTTGACACACAAAGGAAGGAGCGTGAACCGGAAACCACAGGGAGAGGGTCTCCAAGACTCCTCAAGTAGCATGAAGAAGTCGTCGATCACGACGCAGGGCTGGTCAACAACGAGGAGTCGTTGGCTAGGCGAGGAAGACGACTCGTGCAACTCTTCCAATTCTCCAATCAACAGGAACCGAAGCCCTAGTTGCTTGCGAATGAGAAGAGACTGTAATCTCCCATCCTTAAATGAAAACGGGTCGTGGGAGTGGAGGTGTCGTGCAGTCATTTGGGAGAAGGAACTGTGAACCGGTTCATGTTATAAAAATTAAGTATTTTCCTTATTCTCATATTACAAAAATACCACAATCCGCTAGACATGTAAAGCCTTGTCTTGCATTCTCTCTATCGTGCAACCAGATTTCTTCAAAATAAAAATCATAAAATTTGTATGCACATGACTTGCTTATATATTTTTTCTTATTTTCTTTCTTTTTAAATAATCAATTACACATAAAACTAATCCTAACTGGAATAAATTCCTTAATTTGCCGCTGATTCCGATCATAATCATTCGCTACCGGACCCTAAAATTAAGGGTTTATGTTAACCATAAATTTTCAGATGCTACAAATCTCTCATCTTAATAAAATTTTCGTCCTCAAAATTACAATCATACCTAGGTCAAAAAGAATGTCCTGTTCTTTGTTGCTCTGAAGTTACTTTTATTTCCCATGTATTCTCTGGTTGACCATAATTCAGCCAAAGCTTAGTTATTCAAGGCTCAAGGCGCAGCAAAGCACAAAAAGATCTTGGAGCCTAGGCTCAAGGCGCAACACCTCCGTTTTAAACAATCAGCATCAAACATCAGTTCTTTTTTTGATCAGATTCTTCAACTATTATACTCATTAATCATTCATTATTATCATCTATATCTTTTAAAAAATAGAATAAACATGGTCATTTGCATCATATGTAAGTCTCAACGATCGATTGTGTTTCACAAACACTAAATCATAATTTTTTTTGAGTTCTTACATGATTTTTTATCTACTTTGAAAAAATAGTTTACAACTGAAATATCGTTCAAGCATGCTTTTTATGTTCCAAAGGCATAAAAAAGCACACGAAGGCGCAAATCTCTGAGCTTGGTGAGTCTTAAGCCTTAGACGTGCCTTGAACAACATTGATCCAAAAGGTCTTTCACAAAACAGATCTCTCTGTTCCAGAGCTTTAGAATCCTTGACTACACAATTCTGGCTGGTTCAATACTGATACTAAGATTCGATTTGATTGGTGTATCCTCAGTACTGATCAACTCAGGGGGTCTCTGATTGCTCTCCTCAAATAGGAGACGCAAAAAACATCATGCATACCACTCATCTTTTCAGGCAAGGCTAATTTGTATGCAATTTCACCAATGCATTTAAGCACTTTGAATGGATCAACAAATCTGAGACTTTATTTCTTCATCTGCTTAAGTCTAGAGACACCCTTAACTGGCCGGACTTTGAGATAAACCAAATCTCCAACCTTGAACTCTATCATTCTGTGCTTTTGGCCATAATATTTGGATTGTCGATCCTGAGCTAACTTCATGCGTTCTTGTATGAGTTTGACTCTATCTGCGATTTTATTAATTGATGATTCTTTATTGGCAATCCTTTCTTTATTTTCAACCCAACATAAAGGTGTCTGACAACGTATGACATAAAGTGTCTCAAACGGTGCCATCCTAATACGTGCTTGAAAACTGTTATTGTAGTAGAATTCTACTAAGTTGATATATTTCTTCCACTTACCTCCCCCAATGTCCAAAAAACACATTCGAACCATATCTTTCATAGTTCTATTAGTGTGCTCGGTTTGTCCATCAATCTGCAGGTAAAAAGCTTTGCTAAACTTTAACTTAGTGTAATTTCAATATTTATCAGTAAATCTATCGTCTCTATCTGAAATGATAGACTTCAGAACACTTGCAGTCGGACTATCTCATCTACGTATTACCGAGCCAATCCCGGATCCTAGTCAGTCCTCTTATTAGGAATGAAATGAGTAACCTTAGATAAACGGTTCACGATGATCTGTAGAGAATCTTTTTCACCTTAAGACCTTGGAAGGCCATGCACAAAGCCGATCAATATGTCTTCAAAATTTCACTATGGAATGGGAAGTGGCTGCAACTCCCTCCGGTCTCTGGTATTCATCTTATGTGAGGAGCTCGAGGCCACGATGACCCCGCTTGGCTCGCACTGGCGGGTAGAAATCTCAAGGTCTATCGGTGCCTACCGTGCCATCGACGGGTGCTGACCTCGCGCCCTCATTCGTTTCCATTCATCCCGTTGTGTGCCTGTCATTGCCTCCTAGTGAACTGCCTCCACGGGGGACTCCCTTGGCGCTATGCACAGCCTCAGCGCGGCGAACAACCTCCTTGCCAGCGCCTGATCCCGCGCCTTTGCACAACGTGACCGTCCACCCGACCACGTCCCACAGATAGGGTTTGGAGATGGCGCCTTACTCAGAATGGGGCGAGTCCAGCGGGCATTGCTACTATCATGGCTCGCGAGATCGCTCGCGCGGTCATGAGGGAAAAGGGCATCGTCGCTGTTCCCATCACGCGAAGATGGAGAGTCTGCGGTGTCGTCGCAGTAAGGTTCTCACTTTATGCTTTCTTCATTGATTAATCGCCTTTAAGGAGCGATGCTTTAATAAAACTCATACAACTTGTAGGCCCAGCTTCTCTCACGAGGTTACCTCGTTGCTGGCCTGCCTCGCCAGCTGGCGAGTTCTTTACCGACCCGTGAGAGTCCTTCGACGAGTTCAGGGCTCGCATCCTCTCTTTACTCACCTCGCATGAGATGCGATTGAAGGCGCTGGCGGCATGTGAGCTCTACCACCGTCTGATCACATTGGAGTCTCGACTTTCCCTTGTAAAGGAGTTTACTCCTTGGCTTGAGTGTGCTGAGCGTAAATACTTCGACATCCAGTGTTTGGAAGTGAGAGTGGCCGAGGTGAAGCATAAGGCGTGGAAGATGGAGAACAACGTTCACCATCATTCTAGGTGTGCGGGCCTTCCTGACGACGTGGTGAGGATGAAGGACCGCATCCGACAGGCTAAAGAGATCGTCCGTCACCATTTGGAAGGCCTCCAAAAAGCCATGGATTAGTTGTGAGCTTCGTGTGAGGTTGTGAAAGAGATGGTAATCTCTTGAGAAGAGCTCTAGAGTGGTGGTTGTGGGTGAGTGAATAGAGTAATTAAATTTTAAGTAGATTAATTTTACTGTTTTTCACAGTTTTGCGGAATATCCCTATTATATCTCAAGCACATCAATCAATGGTAAAAAAAAGTGCGGAAAAGAAAAGCACAGAGAAGAGGCAAACAACACAATAAGTTATAGTGATTCCCCAAATGTCGGGTACGTCCACTCTTCTACTGCAGTAGGAATTCACTATTACTAGTGTTGAGTTTTTTGATAAAGAGACTCTTAGAATTAGGACTATTGATAATGTGTCCAAGAACTACCGAGTCTTTTGGTAAGGAAACTCTTAGAACCACGTACGTTGTTGATAAGGAAGCTTAACCATCGAGTCTTTTGGATCGAGACTCTCATAGCCAAAACTGAATCATTTGAGTAGGGATTCTCAGGACTCCTTGTAGTCTAATTGGTTTGGAGAGAAGTTTCCAAAAAGATATCTCCTTTTTATAAAGTTCTGGCAATGTAGTCTTAGTAGCACAATATGGATTCATTCGAGAAAGAATATCAACTTTTTATTGATCAAGATTCGGAAGGAGAGGATTGAGTTTTTATCTTCACCAATTACCCTTAAGATAAGGTCTTCTTTGTTTGAATCTTCAGGAAGAAGAGAAGATTCCTCTTAATCAATTGTTAGAGTTTTTGAGAGCAATACTCCTGTATATTGCACATAACTGAGAGAAAGTTGATCTTCCTTTTTTTAATGACCAACCGTTGTCATTTTCCTTGTTATCTTATTTTTATTCTTGTCAATTGAATTCTCTTATATATGTCTTTTGTTTTTGAATTCTGTTGAAGCCAAGAAAATCCCGACCTCAGAATTCGGATCAAGGCCGCCTAAGGTTATCGGTTCAGGGGTAAGACTAGACGGCTAAGATGACTAGGATGAAGAACGAAAGTAAACAGGACCTCAGATGTTGCGGCAGGAAGGTTCCCACCAAGTACCAGGATGCTCGAAAGGAACAACCCTTTCTCAACCAAAAATGGCCGAACTAGGTATGAGGGAGACTAGCTGATGACTAAGTCGCAAGGTCGCGATCTGGTCTCTAAGGAAAAGGAATCCAAAGGCTCGGCTAGTATCCGGAAAGGAGAGTTCGCGAGTATCCTGCAGAGGATTTCAAGTTGTTAGAGTTAGTATTTTACTATTAGTGAGTTTAGTCCCACACCGCCTATCGGTGTTGGGTGTCTTATTGTAATCCTATATATTGCCCCTATGTGGCTGAATAAAACTTGCACCTTCCATTTCCCTTCTCCTTTCTTACATGGTATCAGAGCGAAAGTTCTGAAGACCTAAATAATTTTTTTTTCCCGCTTCCGCACTTTGTTCTCCCCCCGACCCGTGCTTCCGCTTCCGCTCGCCTGCTAGGGCTCGACGGGCGCTTCTCACCCCCCTGCTCCCGTCTACGGGATCAGCCCTTATTTCCGGAGACAGGAGCGGGACATTCTCCCTGTACAACTCTCCCGACGGATTCTTCTCCCGACGTCACCATTCGCTGCTTCCGCCGCTGCTGTGCGCTACCTGCGACATCGACGGCTCGACTTCTCTGCTTCTCCGGCTTGTCTTCTTCTCCTCCGACGGTGCTACCGCAATTTCATCTTCTCCGGCCCGGCCTTCTTCTAGCCAGCTGCGCCTCTTGCCGCTGCTCATCTTCTCTGGCCTGCTGCTTTGCCGCTTCTTCTTCTCCGGCCTGCTGTTGCAGCCGCTTCTTCTTCTCCTGTCTGCTGCTGCAGCCGCTTCTTCTTCTCCGGCCTGCTGCTGCAGCTGCTTCTTCTCCGACTTCTGTCTGCACCCGCTGCATCTCTCTTCTTCTCCGCTGTTGGATGCTGCTCTGCCACTGCTTCTCCGGCCTGCTGCTGCCGCAGCTGCTTCTTCTCCGGTTGCTCTGCGAGTCGTGCTTCTCCTTCGCTGCTGTCGTGCTGTTCCTTCGTGCCGACGGATGATTCCTTCTTCTTCAGATCCAGCCCGGCCCGTAGGGTTTAACATTTAAATTTTTTTTAAAGTTGTTGTTTGTGGTTGTTGTGTTGTGTCTCTATGATTTCCGCCTTCTTGCACGTGATCTACGTGAGGGGGAGTGTACGTCACGGCCTCTAGGCGTAGTCTATACCTTCATGCACGTATTCCACGTGAGGGGGAGTGTTTGTGATATCGGCGACTCAGATGCTTCTTTCCCGACTCCTGCCTTAGTCACACACGGCCCCTAGGTATAACCTATGTCTTCTTGCCTTAGTCACACACGGCCCCTAGGTATAACCTATGTCTTCTTGCACATGATCCACGTGAGGGGGAGTGTTTGTGATCACGGCGACTCAGATACTTCTTTCCCGACTCCTGCCTTAGTCACACATGACCCATAGGTTGATTTCATATGTTGTTTGTGTCTCCTCGTCGTTTTCTCTGGATTTGGTAGGGTTGGTTTGGTCTTGCGTGGTTGACCTAGTTTCCGCTCCGAGTGTATCCAGCTTGGTCATGGTCGGTTTTGTGGACCAACGTCGTGTGGCTCTTGCCCGGTTGAAGTATCCCGGTGACACGCTGTTGGGCCTCGGTGGCTGCTGTTATGTTCCACGTTACCAACCTTCTTTTACCTTACATTTTATGTTGTGTTCAAGCTGTAGTCTTCCCCTTCAGCTTGAGGCGGAGTGTTAGAGTTAGTATTTTACTATTAGTGAGTTTAGTCCCACACCGCCTATCGGTGTTGGGTGTCTTATTGTAATCCTATATATTGCCCCTATGTGGATGAATAAAATTTGCACCTTCCATTTCCCTTTTCCTTTCTACACAAGTGTCTCACCTTGTACCCCTGGGGTCCTATTTATAGGAAAATCCAAGGAGGGGGGGGGGGGGGGGGGGGGCGGTCATATTTATACCCCACCCCCGGGCGACTAGGCGACTTCCAAGGGGAACTCTCATGGACTGAGCGAGTATCTTGCCTAGTCGCCTACCTGACGAGTATGCGAGGGGAGCTCGTCATACTCGCCCAGGCCTTCCGCGGTCTTGCGCGCTGACTGTGACTTCTATCTTGACTTGTTGACCTTGACTTCTGCTGATCTGGCTGTGGTAGGGCCCATCCTCGACGAATACGGGTTGTACAAATTCATTCCAAAATAGCTGCATTAAATGCTCTGTATACTACTTCCATAGACATGAATATCTTGCTTAAAATAGAAGTTTAACGACTGTATTTTCTCCACGATTTCTTCCTTGACAAGTTTCGAGAAATGAACTGTCACGACCCGTCTCGACAAAAGTCAGATTGCGCTTCGGGACAAGTCGTGATGCCACAGGCATGGGCGGAAAAAAGTCATGCCTGCTAAGGCGGATGCAGAGAACACTGAAAATAGTTTTAAAGTAGCTATTTTTGGGGAAAACATGTTGTTTTTATTATGCGGAAGCTTTCAAAGTTTTAAGTGCATATGCATTTTGTAAAATTCATGTTTTACAGGCTACTACTATAGTTTTCATGCCATTATGATGCAACAGAGAGTGCACATGCGTTATATTCAGATTCTAGTACATAAATATTTATATAGCGTAGCAGTTGTCCATGATACCAGAGAAAATGACTGATTGCAATTATTACATAAAAGAATTATTTGATAGTAAAAAAAATGTAAACATAAAACCTGAAACTTGAAGCGGATCGGGCTCGAGGACCTGGCGGCGCTACACGAACTCTAAGGCAATTCCAAAATACAAAGGAAAAGCCTCAGAACATTGAAATAAACAGAATGAGTAAAGTAAGGTACAAAACAGTAATATAAGCAAAAAAGTATGAGTACCAGATTCTCATGAAGCAAAACTAACCAGAACAAACAAACAAAGAACTAAACAGAACAAGTTAGTTTATTAGACTACTCCGGAGAAGCCTAAAATTATGCATGTAATATGTTGTAAGCTGTGATCGATGAAGGATATAGGTGCTATAGCGGACGCACATGACTCACGATCAGATCTGAGTGCATGTCTTATCGGAAAAGTAATCCTGCTTGCCGTGACCATGACAACAGACAGATGCCCAGTTAGACGCTACAGTTCAAGGATTTGCTTACAACCACAGATTTGTTTTCGAGTTTCATACGAGATTATTTATCATATTATTTTATGAGAACATTATGAGAAAAAACTTCAGATCGTGAAACAGATTCACGTCAACGGGAAAGATCAGATTGTAAATAAGTTTACTCGGGTCTTACAATCAGACAGACATCAGAAACCAGACAGACATCAGAAACCAGACATACATCAGAAACCGAAAATTTTTTGAGTAAAAAGCAGAGGTAAGTTGTGTATTGGGTCGGAGATGTTAAGAATTCGCCTAGGTTAACAATTTCTAGGGCACAGTTATCTTCCAAGAAAAACATGCGTTCACTACCGAGCATGATATAGAGGCATCAAATATATATTTGTTATTCATAATTCGTTACAAGTGTGATCTTTCAATTCAAAAGTGTGTACGGTACGAGCGTAACATAAATCAACCATCTTTAAATCACTAACCAAGAGCCTTAACAATGATCATTCAAATCTATTAATGCTCGTGTTCAAACTTACTGTCCTCAAATTATTCATCAAAAGATACAAAATTCATCAAAATAGATCAGATTATTCACCCTAATAAATATCCAACCAAAATCATTCATCTAAGTGTGTATCAATCTAAGACTCGCTCATCATCACAAACTCATGTAGTTCCAAGCATATCACCTCCTAAATTATTAACTTATCAGCTTGGGTATTCAAGATTTAAACTTATTGACAGACCCAACATTTCAGGATGAAAATCATAAAATCGTAAGAACAGACAAATCAAATAGGATATAAATCCATTTGACAGATCAATATCTACTGAAAAGCAATCATGAATAAGAGAATGGAAGCATTAGTTTAAATTCAATGCTTGCAAGAGAGAGAGAAAGATCCAGCTTTGATACTGGATCTCTGACACAAAACCCACATCCAACAACTTCTGCACCTCCTTGCGAATGGGCTCAGCCAAAGAGGCGACAATCGCTCTCTTCTAACGGATTGGGCGAACCTCCGGGTCTAGGTTTAGGCGGTGACATGCCGCATTGACATCAACGCCGAGCATATCTGCGACGCTCCAAGATGTCGACATTGGCTTGCAGACACGCTGCGATCTTTTGTTGATCCTCCTTTACCAGCTCCTTGCCGACGTTCACGCTTCCGGGACTTCCGTCCACATCAATTAACTTTACCTCAACCACTTCTTGGCATGCCATACCTTCCAGCACTGTATTGATCTCCTCCGCATTCTCTCTCTAGCTGGTGATGTTGACTTCTAGAAGATGGCACTCCCGGACCACCTTCAGATCGCTCCTGATCCGAATCTGCACCCCTGCCTGATTGTATTTAAGACACTGGTGGAAGGAGGAGGGCATAAATTGAAGGAAGATGGCCTCCCAAAAAGTGCGTTGTAAATCAGAAAGTCCATAATAATGAACCGACAGTTCTTCGAGGTACCTCTAAGGGTCACAAGCAGTTCCACTCCTTCTTCGACCTCCTTTCGCTCCCCAGAGAATCCGAGCAATGGGCCATATGAAGCCTTCACCCTCGTGGCTTCCGCTACCATAGCATCGAACGCCTTCTTGATAATGATGTTGACCGAACTGTTGGGTTGCTTAGTCATCACATGCGCAGCGAAATATTTGTAAGAAATCAATTTCTATTTTATGATCATGCAAAAATCAATAGATCAAGAATGTGGTTCATACCTGCATCATAATCATATTACGAGGAGGATAACTGTCGTGGGAGAACAACATCGTGTACGAGATATACATCTTTATGAGTATCCACACGAACGTCGTAAATACCTCATCGTTAGTTCAACGAACTCGGGATGGAAGATGATCGTCCTCCTTCGTCTCCACAAAGTAATAGTTTCGTTTCTAGGAGAGGATGCTGCTGCAAGTTTTTCAGTTGTCGTATGAGCCACGCTCTAAAAGTCTGTCACTGAAAAACCCTAAACACTATATATAGCAGTTTCATAAACTATCTGTTTGTGCTTCGAGAGGGAGTGATTTTACTAGTCGGCGTACTTCGACTTCATAAGTCACTTGTGTCGAGTTCAGGATACTACTCAATGTACACAGGCTTCATAAGTCGCTTGCGTTAAGTTCTAGTTTCTTCTAGTCGACGTACATCAATTTCGCAAGTCACGTGCGATGAACACTGTATTATAGTATAGAAACTGCACCGTATGTCGACTTCATAAGTCAACTATCTAGAAAAGTTTGTATTGATGTTAAACGCACACTAAGTCGACGCAAGTCGACTTCACAAGTCAACATACGTCAAGTAGTCGTTTAACATCCCCATTTCAAATCCAATTCGACATACAATTATTCTCAATTGTTATTTAATTAATTCATAATTAATTAAACATTATTCTAGGCTTGGTTCTTCACTTATATCATATATAAGTAAAAACCAACACGAATCATTTATCCATTTTTCAAATATTCTTATGTGCGAACCCATAAACTCATATTACATTTGTAGTAAGACTAAATTTTGATCACTTATAGATCACCGAAGATTCCAACACGAGCATTCGTTATCCACAAGGATCCGAGCAACTGTAAAGCTCTCGATTGCCGCTTGGATGACGAGGGCGTCGTGGAACAAATCCTCATTCTCTGACATATCTTCCGCCCTGAATGTGATCTCTCCAATCGGAGGTGGGATTTGAGACGCCTTCTCAATGTCAACTCGTTCTTCGCATCTTTCTCGAGCGGTGGTCGGGGTTTGCGTTCCTTCGACCATCGCTTCTTGTTGTTGGTCCTCTCGCCCCGCTCCTGGGGTTCTCCTGGCTCCTATAGCCACCCTTCTTTTCTCCAAGAACTCCTATCACACTGAGGTGGCTTGACCTTCTACCTGATGAAAGTCTCAATAGGGAATCACATTCCCTCCTTGTTGATCCCGACCCAGATCTCTCCTCAGCTAATTGCGATTGTGGCGATTAATTGCCACAGTATCTCGAGGTGGTGACCAACCAGGTCTCCTAGTCACCTGACGTCTCTTGGGTGCGTTGTAGCGAGCTTGATGCTTGGGAGAGCGACGCGTACCAGGTCCGAACAGACGATGCCCTCCTCCTGCCGGCCTGCAGAGAGATCTATTCGTTGGGGCCTTGAATCTTCTCTCAGGCTCCCTTCACTCCGGAATAACTCACAGTCTCTTGAACTCTCTGCCCTGTCTACGGGCTTCTTCTGGCTTCCTGCCCCCTCCAGAACTCTTCGGTTCATCCTGCTTTTATAGCCCTGTAAGAGAGGCCAAGAAGTTCTTATTGTTGCCTTCTGTCTGGATGTGCTGCCCTACACAGTTATTCAGTTCTTCGAATGAGACAGGGGGATCCTTATCCAACTTCATCTTGAACAACCCTTCCTGCAAGCCGAAGATGATCGCCATCTGGAGGGTGTAGCTTTCCACCTTTTGGATCTGCTAGATCTCCTCCTGGAAGTAGTCGATGTAGTACCCCAACGACTCGTCGGGTCCTTGCTTGTGGAGGAAAAGGGCGGTCGGCGCAGATCCTCGAATCGTAACATCAATCATTTGCACAGATCCTCAAAGCAGTCGATGGAAGATGCCGGTAGCTGGTGGAACCAATCTCTTGTCTTCTCTTAAAGCTGATTGTGAAAAACCTGCACTTAAATGCGTCAGTCATAGCTCAAATTAAGAATACATCTTCAAACCACTTTAGCTCTTGGATGAGATCATCTTTCCCCGTATAGTAGTTGACCGCGAGCTCGCGGAAACCTTCGGGGGTTGGCGCGATCATGATCTCGTAAAATGGGCTCGCCGTCCTGGCAAGGCGAGCTCCATCGTCCTCGTAGAAGCGAAGAGCTCGCGGGGTGATGCATTAGCTTCAGTCGAATAGGGCTCGCTTCTCGGGCGAGGCGACGAATTCTTTATCGGGTCGTCGTGACAGTCTAGCACCCGCAGCCAGGGTGAAGACCAATGGTGAGGTCGCTGCGATCTTTACAGTTGGTGTTTGGGGAGCTAGCAATGTCTCCATCATCCTTCCTTGAACTTTGCGAGGTTGGCTTTGGCGACAAACTCGTGCGGAGCTTGCCTATTGTCGATCTCCATCTACCTTTCATTTTTTTCGACATTGGACCTCCCACTAAAGGTTCTTCCTTTGATCACAGTCCATGGTCATCGCACCAAAGTGTTAGAATCAAGAAAATTCTGGTTCACAAATGTTCAGACCTAGAGGGACCAAAAGCCACATGTCTAGTGGTCGATCCAGACGAACCTAAACTAGAAGAAGGTAGAGAGCATGATCTTTTCTTTGCTTGTCTTTAAACAAGACATCGCAAGCTGCAACGAGGATATCCCGCCACGTACTTGGAAGTATATAAGAACTTCCCCTCTTAAACCAGAGTTGAGCTACCCGAAGAGACTTTTTGGAAACCTTGGGGGGGGGGGGGGGGGGGCGTCAACGTGTCTTTAACTTGTGCCTTGGGGGCTACTCAAATGGGTATGTGTGTGTGGTGGTGGTGGGGGTGGGGGGGGGGGGGGGGGTGGAGTACATGGTGTACGAGTAGCTACCCCACGTTCTAGGGTATTGGGTATCTAACACCTGGGCGACCTGTTTACTAGGAACCTCAGGAGGAAGCGAGTTGATTGCGAGGTCGCCTATGCCGGGTATTAAGATGGTGAGCTCGACGAAGTTCAACGCAGGGAACTTGGTGGCAAACCCAAAAGGAGCTCGCGAGCAGATTCCTCAAGGTGGACTAAGAGGGTAGTCAAACTTCGATCGTGGCGAGCATACTGGGGATTGAGTTTCAGGGTTTAGGGTTTAAATACTATACCTGCTCCCACCCATGCAGAACCATGCTCACTATTCACCCTAGTCCACCACCATATTTATCTGCTTTCCAATCACACCTGTTCAAAACCCCACCAATATTTTGCCCCCACATCGTTCACTGTTCATCATGCATATTATCTATGTTACAGAAATTGGTTAAGCCTCAGATAAATTTGTCCAGTCAGTTGTTGAGATCGTGATGGCTCTTGATAATTCTACCCTCTCCTCATTGACACCGACATGAGCCCACCTGCATTCTCATTCACTCCAAACACCATACGTAGTCTCACCTAGGTAGACCTAGGCCCACGATTTATCCAACTCCACTATCCAAAGTTTTCCACCTTCCAATCTCACTAGTTTAACAACCAACCAACACTTTGTCCCAACAATGCCCTAGTTATACAGATAGAAATTGTTAATGACTCGGACAAATTTGTCCAGCCAATCGTTGCGATCAATATTGCTTTTCTCTTTTGCATTGGAGGAATACTCGCTATAGAATTTCCTCGCTTGACTTTGGGGACAAGGTTGGTTTTCAAGAGTGGTATATTTTTACATTACTCACCAACAAATCCTCCACTACAAGTGAAGAACTCGGAGTTGTTATCTTGGGACAATGAGAGCCACCCTAATATTAAATGATCTTCTCTAATTTACTAAATATTATTTTGCTTAATTAATGGGCCTAGGAGTTTATATATATTTAATTAGTGTGCCTTGAATACTATATAAGATGTTAGTTGTAAGTGTTATATAAGGTGTTGTAAGGGTTATATATCGACTATCTTGTATTTTGGATCCGGCTTCTATATACATCAGAAGCTTGCCTCTAGAAGATGTATTGTCTTTGGCTTGGTGAGAGCATGTTTCTCAAATAGCAATTGTATTGTCTTCCTTTTTGTTCTTGGTGTACATCTTTTTCCTCCTCTCAGTCCTTGTTCTATCTAAAATTGGCATGGTGTTGATGCGTATGCAGACCGCCTACTTAAGCATACTAGGGGTACACAAAAAGAAGAATTGAGGGAAAGGGATGATGGGAGATGCTAATAACTCATTGTGAAAATTGATTTGGCCGCCGTTTAAATTGTTTTTCTTTAGAAGGGGAATTTGTCTAAGGTCCTTGAGTTGACCTTCCATCAATTTCATAGACTTATGATGAATTATCCATAGTATGCATGCCGATAGGAATTTAATTATGTATTCATAATTCCAACTTCATAAAGTGACATACTTTTATCCCTCTAATCTTGCATGTACACACATCCATGCATGTATGTGTGATTAGTTTGGCACCTTATTAATAAACTAATGCTGATTGTATCTTGTAGAAATGGTCAGAAACTTATGTATATTGATTGAGTATCTGAATACAAAGAGAGTATACAAATATATAGGAGAGAAAGAGAGGAAACAAATCCTATACAAGATGTGAGACTAAATAAGAAGAAGCATAAATGGGCCAACAATACATGGGCCCAATACAAGGGTTATTCTAACACTCCCCCGCAAGCTGGAGCGTACAAATCGTATGCACCAAGCTTGGACAAGCATTGATAGAAGGATGCTTTGGGAAGAGCCTTTGTGAGGACATCTGCAACTTGTTCCGTCCCTGGAACATGCTTTAAATCGAGCTTCTTCATTTGAACTTTCTCTCGAACGAAGTGCCAATCGACTTCAATGTGCTTCGTTCTTTCGTGGAAGACTGGATTCTTGGCGATATGTATAGCCGCTTGGCTATCACAAAGAAGTAGAGCAGGAGAAGGTAATTTTACACCCAGATCAGTGAGAAGACTTTCAAGCCATGTGAGTTCGGATACAACAGAAGCCATTGCGCGGTATTCTGCCTTAGCCGATGAGCGAGCAACGACCGCTTGTTTCTTGCTTCTCCATGTAACCAAATGTTCCCCAAAGTATGTGCAGAAACCACTAGTAGACCGCCGGTCATCAAGAGAGCCCGCATAGTCCGCATCAGAGTATGCCACTAAGGTAGGAGCAGACGAGGAAGTCCGGTACACAAGTCCTTGACCCGGGGCTGTTTTTAAGTACCTCAGAATGCGTTCAACCGCCAGAAGATGAGACTTGCGAGGAGAGTGCATGTATCGACTGACAAGACCAACAACAAAGGAAATATCTGGTCTGGTAACAGTAAGATAGATCAACTTTCCAACAAGTCGTCGATAATATTCAGGGTTCTGGAGAAGAAGATCCGAGTCAGAAGCCTGAGCACACAGCTTGTGATTTACATCCATTGGGGTATCACATGGCTTACACCCTAAGAGACCAGCATCATGAAGAAGATCAATACAGTATTTCCGTTGAGATAGAATAAGGCCGTCCGGTCGCCTGGCAACCTCAAGACCCAGAAAATATCGCAGAGTCCCCAGGTCCTTTGTCTGAAAGACCGAGTTCAGATGTGCTTTGACGACATGTATCCCTTGTGAGTCATCTCCCGTGATGATGATGTCATCAACATATACTAATAGAAGGACCGTCCCTGATGATCGGTGACGAGTGAAGAGCGAGAAGTCAGCCGAGCTTCGACTAAAGCCGACAACTCGAAGTACTTTATTGAATTTCTCAAACCAGACCCGTGGAGATTGTTTGAGACCATACAGAGCCTTGCGAAGGCGGCAAACCTGAGACTCCCCCGTGGTCTCAAACCCGGGCGGTTGTTGCATGTAGACCGTCTCCTGGAGATCCCCATTTAAGAAAGCATTCTTAACATCGAGCTGAAAGAGAGGCCACCGGCGATGAACAGCGACAGAGAGGAGGACCCGAACGGTATTGAGCTTGGCGACCGGGGAAAAAGGTTTCCTCATAGTCGAGCCCCTGTTGTTGAGTGAAGCCGCGAGCGACAAGGCGAGCCTTCAGACGGTCGATCGTCCCATCAGCAGCATGTTTGATGACAAAGACCCACTTGCACCCTACCGGTTTCTGACCCGGAGGGAGGGGGACAACGGACCATGTCTGGTTAGCCCAGAGAGCAGACATCTCCTCTTCCATGGCTGCCCGCCAGCCCGGATGTTGAAGCGCCTCCTGTACAGAGTTAGGAACAGAAATCGAAGAGATAGAAGTAGCAAAGGTGTGTAGAGGTGGAGAAAGGCGATGAAGAGAGACGTAGGCCTCCAGAGGATGGGCAGTGGAGGACGTTACCTGATCAGAGGGACGCGGAGTGTCCACGGCAGAGGTCGGCGGCAGAGGGGCAACGGAACTGGGAGGGCGACGAGTGTAGACCCGGATAACAGGCGGTTTGGTGGTAGAAGGAGCGGGGGGAGGAGAGAGCGGTGGTGGTGGTGGAGTAGCAGGAATAACGGGACGAGGGAAGGACGGCGGAAGAGGAGGCGGTGGTAGAGCAGTAGGAGAGGGAGCAGGAAAGAACGGTTCGTCTTCCCGGAAGGTAACGTCAGCAGAGACAGTGACCTTGCAGGTAGCGGGTGAGTAACAAACATAGCCCTTCTGGGTGTGGGAGTAGCCAACAAAGATGTGTTTCGCCGCCCGGGGATCCAATTTATCGGAGGAGGGCCCGAGGCAGTGGACATAGCAGGTGCTTCCGAAGATACGGGGCGAGAGAGGGAAAGCCGGAGTGGAGGGAAACAATATGCTGAAGGGAGTCGCATAATTGAGGACAGAGGAAGGGAGGCGATTGATGAGAAAGCAGGCAGTGGAGACCGCAAAGTTCCAGTAGGCTTTAGGAACATGCATTTGGATCATGAGGGAGCGGGCAACATCCAATAAATGGCGGTTCTTGCGTTCGGCAACCCCATTTTGTTGCGGGGTATACGCACAAGAGGTTTGATGGAGAATCCCGTATTCCGAACATAAGGTGGTAAAGTCGTGGCTTGTGTATTCACGAGCGTTATCAGTACGGAGAGTTTTGAGGGTGGTATTGAATTGTGTCCGGGTCTCGAGGACAAATGCCCGAAACACCCGGGGAAGCTCGGAGCGTTCGCGAAGTAAGTAGAGCCACGTGGTGCGTGAATGATCATCAATAAAAGTGAGAAAATAACGATAACCACATATACTAGGAATCCGAAATGGTCCCCAAATATCCGAATGAACAAGATCAAAAGGAGCCGCACTCCTAGTACAATGCGAAGGAAACGAAGAACGTGGCTGTTTGCCGAGAATACATGAATCACACTGAAAAGAAGTAAAAGAAAGGTTTGGAAGAGCCCGCTGGAGAACTGGCAGAGGGGCATGACCAAGGCGGCGATGCCAGGCAGTGGAGGAGACGGAAGACAGGGCGATCGGAGAGGCATCGAGAAGGTAGAGCCCATTCCGCAGCTGACCTTTACCAATGGTAGTCCGCGTCCGCCGATCCTGTATAACAAAAGAAGAGGAAGTGAATATAACAGAACAATCCAAGTCACTCGTAAGACGCCCAACAGAGAGTAAGTTAAAAGGGGAACTCAGAACATGAAGAGCCGAGCGAAGAGGGAGGGATGGGTGGATATAAAGATCGGCCGAGCCGGAGACAGGAACCAGCGCCCCATTGGCCACGGTGATGGACTTCAGATAAGGAGAACCCGAGTACTCGGCAGGCCGTTGCGAAGTGATGTGATGAGTAGCGCCGGAGTCCATAATCCAACCCGGGCTGTGGGAGAGACAAGCAGTACCTGTGTGGGAGACGGAGGCGACGGAGGCCGAGGGGGGGTTGAGCAGCCCCTGGAGATGCTGGAGCTGAAGACGGACGGTCTCGAGATCTGGAGGAGGAGCGTCAGTAACGGCAGAAGCCGTCGGGCGGGGGCGGTGGGGGGGGTAGCCGAGTTTCTTGTAACAAGTCGCCTCAAGATGGCCATCCTTTCCGCAGAAGGAGCACTTTGGCCGGCCGGCCGCCACGGCCACGGCCACGCGAGCCCGACCGTCCCCCCCGAGTAGAAGGGGAGGAGAGGGTAAGAGCGGAGGGGCATGCTGAAGGAGAGCCGGTGGAGAAGGAGCTGGAAGATCTGGAGGAGGCGAGACCCGGAGAAGCATGGAGCAGACATCCGAAAAAGAGGGCGTAGTAGGAGCGGCCAGGACCTGAGCACGAAGACTGTGAAGATGAGAAGGAAGTCGAGCCATAAGGATGGCAATGCAAGCAGCTTGCTTCTGAGCCCGCTGAGCAGCAAGATCAGTGGTCGGCGGCTGGTGCTGGATCCAGGCTTCAGCAAGCGTTTTAGCCCGAGCGACAAACGAGGTCATATCTGAGGCGCCGCCAGTGTCGAGAGTGAAGAGATCAGTGAGGATGTCATAAAGATGCTGGAGGCTATCGCGGCCAGAATACAAGGAATGAAGCTCATCCCACATAGCCTTGGCGGTGTCGTGGTACATAGCCATTTGATAGGGCTCACTATCCAAGGAGTTCAAAATCCAAGTCTGAACACGACCGTCATTACGAAGCCAATCATCCGTAGGTGTAGAAGGAGGTGCCTGAGTAAGGTGCGGGAGAAGGCCCTTAGCCTGGAGAACCCGCCGAACAGAATGTACCCAAGGAATAAAGTTCTTCTTGCCAGAAAGAGAGATAGTAGTGATCCGGAGTTCGTCACGGAGTTCGACAGAACAGGCCGAGCGGTCTGGAGGACAGGCCGGATGGACAGGGGGCGGGCTGGCCGCTGAGCTGGGAGAAGTACCAGAGGAAGTCATGGAGACAGGCCGCAGCACTGAGACGACTATGGAAGAAGCCGCGGATAAAGAAAAGCCGGGCGGACTGAGACAAGCCGCACTGGACTGAGACAAGTCGGGCAACCAGGAGACGGTAGGAGATCGCGACCAAGATGCAGGCGGGAAGGAGACAGCCCGCACGGTCAGGCAGATCGTACGCGCCGGACTGAGACAGGCCGCGCCGGACTGAGACAAGACGCGCCGGACTGAGACAAGTCGCGTCGGACTGAGACAAGTCGCGCGACCAGGAGAAGGCAGGAGATCGCGACCAAGATGCAGGCGAGAAGGAGACAGCCCGCACAGTCAGGCAGATCGGAGCAGCGGACAGAGAAGGAGGCCGCGGTGAGAAGAAAGGCCGCGGCGGACAGAAGAGAGGCCGCAGACAAGACAGGCCGCGAACACGCAAAGAGCGCAGGAGCGGACTGGCGAGAGGCCGCGACTAGGTGAGAGGCCGCAGCGGACAGGTAAGAAGGTGGTCCCACGGAGAGAGGAAAGGCTATAAAAGCAGGAGGGGGGGGGGGAAGGGTGAAGGTGGATCCACGGAGAGAAAACAAGGGCAGGAGGAGGCGGACTGAAAGAGCAGGCCGCAAGGAAGCGCGGCTAGGAAAAAAAAACAGGCCGCGAAAAACAAGCCGCGGGAGGAAGACCGCGAGAGAGTTTACACAGTGCGGTCAGACGTCGGCAAACCGCGAGTGTCGGAACCTGGCTTTGATACCATGTAGAAATGGCCAGAAACTTATGTATATTGATTGAGTATCTTAATACAAAGAGAGTATACAAATATATAGGAGAGAAAGAGAGGAAACAAATCCTATACAAGATGTGGAACTAAAGAAGAAGAAGCATAAATGAGCCAACAATACATGGGCTCAATACAAGGGTTATTCTAACATATCTGTTGGTAATAAACTTCTAAAGAGATTGTAGCGGTGATTCCCTCAATGATTGATATGTATTCTTTTCATAGCTAGATTTACCTATTCTATTTTAGAAAGCTGCGTCTCCTGCTAAATTGTATAAACTGAAATTCATCTACATCCTTTTGTTGCTTTTAACTCCTGATTAATAAATATAGATGTGATGCTTTGAAATTTTAAACTGAAATGCTAACTGAGGACCTCTAATATCCAGAATCTAGTATATGTTCAATTTTTCATGCAATAGTTTCTTGCTCCTGGAATTTCATTGAATTGGTAATTTTTAGAACTACATACTATGTTATCGGGGTTCTTGAAAGTGCTATTTTTGACTGTTTTTGCAGATGAAAGATTAAATGACATTGTTGGCAGTGCTTACTATGTTTCGCCAGAAGTCTTGCATCGATCATACAGCACCGAAGCAGATATATGGAGCATTGGTGTGATAACTTACATCTTGCTATGTGGTAGCAGACCTTTTTGGGCGCGCACTGAATCTGGAATATTCCGTTCTGTGCTGCGAGCTGATCCTAACTTTGATGATTCTCCTTGGCCTACTGTTTCATTAGAAGCAAAGGACTTTGTCAAAAGGCTTCTAAATAAAGATTACAGAAAGAGAATGACTGCTGCACAGGCTTTGAGTACGTTCTTATTTTTTGTTCTTTTCTATTGCTACTTAACATACTATTAGAATTTTTGAAACTTTAATGTGAAATTTTATTGGTATATTTTGTTACCTTAATGTAATGTTTTATTGGAATTTTGCATGACAGCTCATCCCTGGTTGCGAGATGGAAATGGGCAAACTCTTCCTGATATCCTTATCTTTAAGCTCGTCAAAGCATATATTCGAGCCACACCTCTCAAGCGTGCTGCCCTAAAGGTAAATTTATGTGAGAAACTGTTGTTATTATGGGTATCTCTTTATGGGTATCTCTTAAACATATCTCTGCTAAAACATTATTTGCCATGGTTGATTTGTCCACTATGTGGTATTTATAAGTGATTATTTTGAGGGTTGGACTTCATTTTATACTTCTAAAGTTGTATCATGCGTTATTTTTATTAGAACTAGGAACAAAAAACAAATTTACAATTTATGGAGAGGCCTTATGACTTATTATCAGCAATTAAGTGGAATTAAAAAACGTACACATTGGGTAGAGATCCAACAAGACACATGATATAGGGGATATAAAAATGTGGTCCTTCATACAAAAAGCCATGTGCATACAACCCACGCAGTCGCCTGGATAATGGTCCAACACACCCCTCACTCATGTGGATCTAGATAAGCTGCTCTAAAATCTTGGCCTGATACTATATCAGAACTAAAGCATCCAACAGACTGGCCATGTGTGGAGAGGCCTCAGGACTTACAAAGTACAAGAGAAAATTTGGGATACCTGATGTGGGACTAAAGCAACTACACATCAGGTAGTGTTCCAACACGACATGAGCCATGTGTGGAAACACAAGCATGTGCCTCACATATGGAAAGCCACAAGGATACAACGCACTTGTGGACCTCAGGATAATGCTCCGACAACTTGTGCATTATTTTTTTGTATTTTCGAAGCCCTAAGAACTTGTAATGTCTCGTTCTCTCTTATATAATGGAATGTGGGTTTGTGGAAACATAACACCATAATTTATAAATCTTCACATGGTATCATAGCATGTTTTAATCACTGTTGCTGCGACTTCTCCACTTCACTCTTCAGTTCCGGTGAATTCCCAAGTCCCTCTCAATGATATATTTTATCAGTTTTGTTTTAATCAAAATCCTGAGTCGCACTCAGATCTTCAAATCTCCTTTCCACGACCTATTTTATCGATCTACAGTGAACTAACTTCTTCATAAAGCTTATGTCGACACCTCCAGCTACTGTCGCCATGACTTCTCTACTTGAGCCATGACTTCTCTACTTGAGCTTTTGGCAAAGTTACTTGCCATGACCCTACTATTGTGCTACAATTTGACGAATTCTACATAGAGCTTATATTGATGACTGCAGTTACTCTCTCACTACGACTTATCTACTTGAACTTCTGTTGAAGCCCCTCGACACATCCTTCTGAATTCACTCTCCTTTCTTTTTGGTTTATTACTTGAGCTATAGTCACGACCCTTTTTCGAGCAACTTTTAATGACTTTTTAATAGAGCTTCAGTTGATGGCTCAAACTACTCTCTCATCGCTACTTTTCTGTTTGAGATTTTATTAGAATCCCCAACCAATTGCCCTTATGTGGAATAACAGGATCTTCCTTCTCAGTGATTCATTCATCATCTGAATGGATATCCTCAAAATTTAAAAACTTCTCCTTTTATTGCATATCCCTTTTATGTTGTCGTTCCATCAACTTCATATCATACATCACAAAAACTAGATCATTCATTTTCTTTTGATGTAATCGTTTTTCTAATGCACCTATTTTGGAAAAATAAAAATTATAAGAACACTCATGCATGAATGAAAATGAAGTCGGACAAATAATCAATGTTACATGTTAGGATATTTTTGTGCAATAGATCTCACCATCTCGAAGGCACTCTAGTTGCGTTCACATCCAGAAGAGCTAAATGTCAAATATAGAACCCGAGTTGCAAATCTTTTCAATTCCGAACAGTTATCTCCATAGGAATCTCACCAGTTAATTGTAAATAACAATACATTAAATGCTTTATATGATAATAATTAATAACATGTTTATTGCTTAATAATTGAAAATATCATTAAACAAATATGTTTAACCATGAGCTTTTTTAGTTCTAGTTGATTTTGCAGAGTCTAACCCAAATAGTTCTTTAGCATGTTTGAAATCATTCATCTGAATGTCTATTTTTGTTTTCTCATCTTCATTAGAAATCATTCGTTAGAGACAAGTATAAAACCCAATTTTTACTTCTGCATATGCTCTCAAAAGATGGGCTATAATGATAATGAGGGTTTAAATAATAAGTTACTGCATGCAATGACCTATGGAATTGGCTTGATCACCCATCATCAATGATGACCCACATTGGCTCATATCTACAGTTAAACACAAAATAATAATTATTTTTTTGTCAGTGATTGAATCAAAAGAAACACTTATATAATCATTGATGAAAACACATAAATTACTTACTTTTTCTTGATCCTATCAAAATTAAATTGAATTTTCTCCTTCGCTCTATCCATTTGTTCATATATGAATCTCATCATCGGACCCTCTGAATCAACCATTCTAAGCACTTTAATGAGCGGAAGTGCTGCTTTCAAGCATAATGTAACATGAGATCAAAATCGACCTGAATCCAAAACAATTTTTTGAACAGCTTTCCCCCTCCTTTGAACCAACAAATCGATTGGACTTCCATTTGGCAGAGTAAACATTCGTCATCAAACCACCTTTATTTTCAGAAAGGCATCCCAATGTCAAGTAAGCTATTGCAAGTCTAGTAATTGTAGGTCAGATTAACTTTTTCCCCTTTGTAAAGTCAAGTAACCAAGTGTGAAGAAGACTTCTGGAATATATGTATGTTATCTTTATACCACTTGCAATTGTTAATTTATGAAGATCGATTTTTTTCTCAAAATCTTCTAAAATCAAGTCAATACAATGTGCAGCACAAAGTGTCCAATATAAATGTTTTCTCTTCTCCATCAACATTTAACCAACAGCCTTGTAATTTGAAGCATTATCTGTCATAACTTGAACAACATTTTCTTCCCCGACCTTCTCCACAACATCTAACATTTCAAAATTTTTATCCGAAGTTTTGGAGATTTTTTAAGTATCTATGACTGATAAGAACATCGTGCCTTTAGGATTAATCACTAAGAAGTTGCATATAGATCTCTGTTTCCTATCTGGCCATCCATCAAACATAATTGTACAACCGACTTTTTTCCATCCCACCTTGTATTCCTTTTGTAATTCTAGAGTTCTACCAACTTCTTGTTTTATGTATTTTACTCTAATATCATTTTAGAAAGGTGGTTTTATTTCGGGACCATGTTGGCCGATTGCTTAAATCATGCTAATGAACTCCGGGTTCTTGAAAAAGTTGAAGGGAATGCCGCTTGTATAGAAAAAACAAGCAATTTATTGACATGCTTTTTCACGTGCGTCCTTTTTGAAAATATGATTAATTTTAGCTTGACTTGATTTTCTAACAAATAAATCGATTGACTCCTTTCCTTTTAGTTTTTTAGTTCGTCTCACACCAATCTCAACCTCAACCTCATCCCCCCTTCCTCAATATTTTTTTCTTTAAAGCTTCCTCTCCATGTGCTTGAAGAATACTCAAAAATTGTTGTCTAACATCCTCAGGTACTTTTGTACATGCTTCAACATTAAATTTAGTACCTGCCAAGTGATGTTTCAACTTTTATATTCCACCAGATCGAATTTCCTGACAATATTTGCACTACACCTTTTTAGTAGTACTATCTTTCTCAATCCCATGGAGCCATTCCAGATCACTTCTTGAACCCAAAACATTCTTGTGAGACTTTATGGTAGTGAGCTTGAAAGCTGAACCCGAACCAAACATCTCTCTTTTTCTAGCACAAGTAAAGAATCAATATACCGAAAAGTACAAGTAAATAATAAACATAATGCCATTTTTTTCTTGCCCAACAGAGAAGCATAAAAAATGAAACAATAACTAAAGTTACTAGCAGTAGCATAATCTTATGAGTTTTGTGTAACTAATTTGAGTATGTATAAAGTATATATTAAGTATAAGAAATCTATTCACTATTTTATAAAGTAGAGACAACCTATCTTGTTGCAATAAGAATTTCCTCCTACTGGAAAAACATGTTAGCATTATAAAGATTTATTACTATCTGGGTCTTCCTTCTACAAGGGATCAATGAAAACATCATAAAATAAAATATATAGAGGTTGACGTGGAGTAGTGGGGTGGAAAGAAGAGGGCTCCCCTCATCACTCTCTGAATAATTAATTATGATATTATCAATGATATTATCCTCCTTAATGATTTGATCCTCCATGATAATATTAAGGGTGGAATTGATGAATATAGAGTGGTTGGGGACGCCTCATTAATAGAGGCACATGGAGGCGGTTCTACAAGTGTAAGAACCAACTCTACATCACTGATTAGACTCTTTTTCATGCACTGATTATATAACATTCAGGTAGTCCCATGCTGGTGCACTTGTAGGTGTCTCCTCATCTAAAATTTGGGAGTTACTTGAAATGAAGCCAGTTTCCCACAGAAAATACATCAAATAAATATTCATGATTCCAAGAATGTTTAGCATCTACTGATAACTACAAAACAGTGGACGATTATGAAAACATGCAAGAAAAATAAGGGAATATAATTGTAACTATAATCATGCACATGAAGACCTGCCAGAAAAAACAATGCAGTAACAGATATAGCTTCGTAACAAGTTATGCTAATACAAAAATTTAAGAAAACTATTAACAAGAATCTTTGCAGCATAACAATCCATTGGAGAAAATGAAGAACACTGACCATCTCCTACAGTCCTCCCTTCAGCCTCTCTCTTTCTCCTCCAAACTAAGAAAGAATCAAATAGAAATAAAATGCAGAGAAGGATGCAAAAATGGAGAAGGATCTTCGATACCTGGTGAGATAACAGTCGGCATCGGCGTCGGCAGAGAGAAAGGAAGAGAGCGTCGGCGTCGGCAAAGAGAGGAAGAGAGCGTCAGCGTCGACGTTGGTAGAGAGAAAGGAGGAGAGTGTCCGCAGTACCGGTTGAGAGAAAGGAAGAGGGGGTGAACTGAAGCGCAAGCGAAATAACGAATAGGGTTTATCGAGGGCACGAGATAATTTTATAATATGATCCGGATCAATAGGATCGAGATCAGATCTCGATCCTACTGATCCTACGATCTGGATCGCGCTTCCGGCTGAGTGAGCCCGATTTCGATCCTACTTGCGATCCAGATCAAAATTCGGAATCCGGATCGTAGGATCGTGCGACCCTACGATCTGGATTGCGATCCTGACAATGTTGGCAGGAGGTGTACATGCTTCTTCCTCCCGGTCTCTCCTCTCCTCCAGACCTTGTCTGTCGCTTACGACGAGCTCTTTACGTGCGCAAACAGGCGCCCCGCGCATGGTTTGCATGTTTCAGCTCAGTCATTACAACCGTCGGTTTTCTGCCGAGTCCACATGATCCAACCATGTTTGTGCACTCCCCTCGTGGTTGGACTCTTCTATTACTTTATGTGGATATGATTATTACTAATGATGATCCTTCTCATGTTGCTTCGCCAAACATCATCTTCAACAACAATTTCAGATGACTGACCTTGAACTGTTGAGCTACTTCTTGGGCCTTGAGGTTACCTCTATAGACCGTGATTTTCAACTCTCTTAGTGGCGTTACACATCAGATCTCATAACTCGGGCTGCTCTCTCTGACTCTCGCACCGTGGTAACCCCTATGGAGCTTCACATTCAGCTACGTCCGGATGATGGAGTTCCACTTTCTGACCCTACTCGCTATCGCCACTTTGTTGGGAGTCTCGTCTACCTCACTATTACTCGACCCGACATTTTCCATGTTATTCATGTGTTGAGACAGTTTGTGGGTACACCTATCTCTGTGCATTATGGTTAGCTACTGCGGCTCTTGCTAGGCCTGCAAGCGGTTCAGTTTGGTTTTAGGTAAAACCAAAATCGAACCGAATAACCTTGGTTTTTACACACCCAAAACCGAAATCGAACTGAAACTTATTGGTTTGGTTCGGTTTTTTAACATCGGATCAGTTTTTTAACATGGGTTCGGATTTCCGGGAAACTTAAAACATGGTATTTTAAAAAATATTGGTTATTGTTAGTGTTTTTGTTACGGGTCCCACGAGTGGCTACGTGGACCCGAATAGGCCTGTAGACCACACCCCAACCTTGTAGCTCACTTGGTGTTGAGCTCTGCTTCTAGCGCAACTTATCAAAGGGCGTGCGGGTTCGAAACCGCGCGTCAACAACCGGCCCTGAGTTTAATCCCGGAAGCCCCAGGTGGGCTCAGGGAGAGATGGTTGGGGTGTGTGGCCTGCAGGCCTGTTCGGATCCACGTAGCCACTCGTGGGGCCCGTAACAGTTTTCTTGGTTGGTCCACTACTAGTTGAGTGGAATGCCGATTAACTATAAAATATATTATCTAAAAAATAAGTTCATCAACATTTAAAGGAAAACTCAAGGAACATATATAATAACTTTTTGATTAACTAGTGAAATTAGAAAAATAAGTTCAAGTATTAGTTCAAAATGGAAACATTACATACAACATATTTAATTTTCACTCACCATATTTAATTTTTATTCATGTGTCTTTCATCTTCAACTTCATTCATTTTTTTAATGTTAGTTGTCATCTAGAACGAAGAAGTTAGATGTCTTGATCCAAAATGAATTATAATGCATAAGCTTTGATAATAGTTTTTATTATCCAAAAGTTAGGTTCGGTTTGATTTTTTCGGTTTACCCAACCAATAAATCGAACGGAAATGATGTCGGGTTTTTAGCCCCCTAAACCAAAATCGAATTGAATCGGTTCGGTCTGAAAATTGGTTCGGTTCGATTCGATTGGTTTCACACATCCTTAGCTCCTGCGCTATCTTTGAGCGACGACTTCACGAGGTCTCTTCTTCTCCAGCTGTAGTTCTCTGTAGCTTCGTGGTTACTTGGATGCTACCTGGGCCAGTGATCCTGTTGACCGTCGATCTGTCATGAGTTTCTGTCTGTTCTTGAGTTCTTCACTTATTGCATGGAAGTGTAAGAAACAGTCCAGTGTTTCTCGTTCCAGCACTAAGGCTGAGCCTCAGGCCATGACTACCACGACTGAGGACATTATTTGGCTTCGCTGGCTTCTTGTGGACCTTGGTGTCTCTTCTCTAGATCCCACTCCACTTCATTGTGATAACACTGGTGCCATTCAGATTACTCTGAACCCGGTGAAGCACTCTCTTACCAAGCATATCAGGGTGAATACTTTCTTCCTATGAGAGCAGTATGATCGTGATATTCTTGCTCCTCACTTTGTTCCTTCTAAGCAACAACTTGTAGATTTGATGACTAAACCACAAACGTGAAACTAGCATACATATCTATTGACCAAACTCTTGGTGTATAATCCACCTTGAGTTTGAGGGGGGGAGGGTGTTAGATATTGTATATGGTAGATATAATTTAGACTCATCTCGGGTATTGGGATCACCCTCATGTATGTATATATATGTATACCCTATTGTTTATTATTATGCAAATTGTTTTATTCTATTACTCTTAACGAACTCGACGCTACTTTGAGAAATACATAGTTTTGACTCAATATACCCGTTCCCTAAATATGGTTAATATTCTAATTAATCACTCTTTAACCTGTATATCAAATCAAGAGGCAAGTTTTTCCTAACAATCTCCCTTTATTTGATATACTAGTTTTTATAGAAATTTAGAGTGATTTTCAGAAGAAGTAGAAGATTTTAAGGCAATCAAATACAACTCGTTGATTAACATTTACATTTCACAGAATAAGAGTGAATATAGATTCTGCCATCAAAAATAATTTTAAGAAAAGCAAAAAGTTAGAGCTTATCCAGACAGCAAATTACTCATATCTATTTCTAAGGTCTCTTTATTTCTTTATAATTCTTACTGAAATATTCATGATCAATTAAACTGTAAACCTCAACCTCTTTTAGTCAAGTCCTAATTGTCTTAGAGATAGAGAGAAAGAATTCTAAGATGGAGAACAACTGGGTTTTGTTCTGCTCAGTGTTGTGGATATCCTCCGATATGGCCGACATAAAGGGTTCATGGACAAAACGACACGTTTCCGATATTTTTTTGCAAAATATCCTTTGTAATATATCCTCCGATATATCTGCTATTGACCGATATATTCGCCGATATATCAACCGATATATCCCGTCATTTTATCGATTGGTTTTTTTAAAATTTATTTTAATTAGTGTCTATTTTCTAATAGACAATAAACTAAAATTATTTCATTATTTAGGTTGTTTTTCCCTTTCTTTAGCTCTCTTCCTTGCTCAAGTCCATCATCGACTTCAATTATGCATGGTCTTTGAATTATGGTCGAAAAGTTTCTTATCTTCCATTGTCATCGACACCTTCCTGATATTCTACTTCCTCTTATTGTATTTGATGTGTTATACCGTTATTACAAGTGTAACACAAAATGTTTATATTAGTTTGATAAGTTTAGAAGTTCAATAAATATCAAATTATTAATATATATAAATTAAAAAATATTAAATTTATATAATTAAACATATAAATAATTAAATATTAGAACCCGATATATGAAATATTCTCGATATACCCCCCGACATATTAAAGCCAACATGAAAAATCTAAACCGACATGTCCCCTATATCCGACATCTACAATCTTGATTCTGCTGATGTTGAGTGAATCATGGCATCACAGTCTCAATTGCCTCTTGCTCCCCTAGAATGTTGTCATCTTCGTCTGTAGCAACCGCCTAAAGAACAACGGGCTTCTGATGACAAAGGCGATGAGGGAGATCCCGATGAAGAGAACCAGTGCCCAAGGATACGTGTGTCCTCTGGCATTTCTCCCCCTGGGCAAGAGCTCAATATAGCTCATTGGAGAGAGGAATCCAGGATCATATATGACATTGACATTTCTAAGCAAGAGGTTATGTTGCATCAACCTCATGCAAAGAAATGAACTCCAGATCATATGTGATATTACATATTTCATTTTTCACACTAGGATTCACCATTCTCCCCCTTCTTTATTCATAGGTATGAAGATCATCCTAGGAGAGAATGGTTCAGAGGAGTTGGAAAGTTTCTTGAAGAAGACGGAATGCTACAAGAACTAGAGGTAGAAAATGCGAGGAGAAGAGAAAGAATGAGATAGTCGGATACTTGGAATGAAATGCTCATTTGGAGTAGCCCTTAAATACGAAAAAATTCTGAATTGTCTAACTTAATGACTATTCAATTCTTTTGGCCGAAACGAATGAGAGGAGTAAATGCGCTACTGCTAACCTTTTGAGTTTTCAAGACGTGACTATCCCTAGGTTTTGAAGAGATGTAAAGTTCTTGTCATTTATCGCATGCAGTTCCAACGCAAGCGATTAGCTTCTAGACGCTAGGTATTAGACTTACACTAGTTAATAAGTGCGTCTACTTGTGCAAATAATTTTACTCACTTATTCTCTAAGATCTTTTATATTAACTTATTCCAACAATTGAATTTTTTAGAGAATTCTCTCTTCCACAGCTGGCTTGTGGTGAGACTGGTTTCTTACCTACAAAAAGAACAAACATCAGAAGGATCCCATTTTAACTTGGGTCCAGTATAATAACTAATGTGAGAATAGAAAGGAGTTCTCACAAGACATTTAAGGTGTAACATCCCAGATTTTGACGTCGCGCTTAAATTAATTTCAGGGTCCGATCGCGAGCTTAATTAATCGAGTCGGTGGAGTGTGAAGGTAATATTTATTTTATATAGCACTCCCTAGTGATAGTGTATTAGCATAATATAATAAAAAATTAAGTAACAATAGAAATAAAAAAATGGGATTCCCCCCTCTAATAACCGGTTCACAGTTATAAACATAGGAGAAACCGCTCCATTAAGCCTGTACCCCTTCATCCCGATAACTCCCTTCCGATCAGAAAAGGCGCAGCGGAAGCGTCTCGCATTCCGGAGAGGCCCGCGCCTTCCGTCGCTCGCAATCACGCCGCAAACAGGGAACAGAAGCCCTAGCCGACCACTCCTCTATCGTCGGAACCTCGTGTCGACTTCTCCTCCTCCCTCTACAACCCTAGTCGGCCCTCTCCTTCTTCCCTAGTGTTGTTGAAGTTCCGGATTCAACCCTAATCGGGGGAAAAAGTTTCTGAAAACCCTACATTGGTTCTGGTGAGTTCCGTTTCTTGGTATTTTCATTTCCTACCAGAAATCGTTTTAGTTGGAGGCCGATTTTGATTTTCTCTTCGTTTCCTTTTAGCCCTAATTTGGGAATCGAAGAATTCAGTCCTCTTCAGTCAGAAATCGACCACTAAATTTGGGGGCTAACCACGGTTAGATCGATGTAACGTCTTCATTTACGTCTTTTCCTCCATATTTAGTCTTTTGGCATTGTTTGGAGTAATTTTCACCGAAACCCTAAAGAGGGAAAATGTTTATTTTTAGATTCCCGTTTAGATTTCAGATTTTCAATGGTCGTTGGAGCAAGAGATTGGAGAAGTTCTTAGCAGTCAGATCTTTTGATAAAGAACGTCATGTCACCTTGACGGCGTGTACGAGCGTCGAAGCGCCGCAGTAAGAAATTCGACTCCTTTTAGTCCAGCAGTTCAGATTATTTTAATTCGTTTATTAAAAATGTTGGTATATGCACTTAGATTTACAAGTTCCTATAGTTATAAACAGGTCAACGGGGTAGGATACACTTAGGATTAATTTAGCCGAATCAGTATCATGAAAATCCTAAGCCCAGTGTATTTAACTAGAGTCCTATTCCGTGTTAGACTCACTGAACATCAGTCTAAGTGAAATTCAGGAAAGATATGCGAGGAAGGATTAACCTCGCGGTCCTGGTGGAGGCACACCAGTGTATTTCCAGGGCCAGTAGGCCACCACTCGTATTTCAAACTCAGGGTTGATGACCCTTGTCTCAGATATGGAACTCCTCAGATAGAAGTCTGTGTTCCATTTGAGGAACACTCAGTTCAGGGCACCATCAAGCTTGCCACTCGAAATGCAGTTTCTAGTTGTGCGCAGTCGTTCTTAGTGATACAAGTTAATAAGAAGTCAGTGAAACAGGTTGAAATGTACAATGGATATAATTTCAAAACTTCAGAAATCAACGATTTATACAGATAAGAAATAGTTTGTCAGATCACACGATAAGTTGAATTCATGTCAGACCATGATTTCAACTGCCACGTTTAATATTAGAATTTTTGTACAAACTTTTAAATTCAAGTATTACTCACCTAAAATGTTTTTCTTTAACTGTTGCTGGAGAGAGTAGTTTTTCTTACTCTTCAGTGGGCCTGACCCATTTAAAACTTATTTTTACAAGGGGCTCAGGTCAGGAGATCCGCTTAGGATAGACGGCTCAGTTTTTAGTCGTCAGTTTGTTCAGTTGTATCACTGTTGTTGTACTTTGCTTTTATTTACAGACATTTGTATTGTAGTACTTCACCCGTGTTTTTGATATATCGGTTATTTCAGTTAGACAGTAATTTAATCCCTTCGTGATATATTTCAGTTTTAGTTGGCTCTGTGAATTCAGATTGTCAAGGTACACTTTTAACCTTAGAATTACTTCACTTTTTCGCTGTAAGTCTTTTTTAGCACTTTCATTACTTTTTCCTGTTTTATACCATTTTATATACCGTTAATTAGTTTACCTGCTTTCGCGTACCCGACCGGACTGCTGATTCCTGTTAAACTTGGTTGGGGTGTTACAAGTTAGTATCAGAGCCATAATATCCATGGACCTAGAAAATTCACAGAGCTATAGGATTGTCAGAAGAAAACTCTCAATAGTAGAGTCATCGAGTTTTGTCTAACTCTTAGTTTTCGCGGGTGCATGATAATACCTTCAGTATTAGATTTGTTTTTCAGATATATCATTGATATTAATAATTTCTTTTTCTGTGCCTTTTAGGCACCTCAAACCAGTGAAGCGGGGGAATCCTCATGTCAGAACGTTTATCCTGATACTGCCATGGGTGATATAAATGCACCACCTCCACCACCCGCACTGACAGTCCCAGAACCTACTGATTTGGCAACCCAGATTGTCAATATAGTAGCTGTCGCATTATTGGAATTTCAGAGAGGCCAGCCTGCAGGAATTCCAGCTCCAGTTCCTGCACCAGTCCCTGCACCTGTAGCAGTAGAGGTCGGTATGGATCGATACTTAAGGTATTTCAGAGATCTCCACCCTTCCAACTACAGTGGAGATGGAACTCCAATGGATACGGATGACTGGATTGCAAACACTAGAGATTTGCTGAATATTATGGAGTGCCCAGAAAATAAAAAGGTTCCACTAGCAACTTTCCTCCTTCGGGGCGAGGCAAAAATTTGACGGACTAAGTATTTAACAGATGATCCTGCCGGTAAGATGTCTTGTGAAATTTCCTCTGTTGGAAAATTGTTCTCTTTAGTGTGGAGTAACGTGACCCTTATTCTTGCCAGGTCGTACAACTGATATGTTTACTTGAGGCGATTTTTCAAGGGCTATTGCGAACTGGTTTGTGCCCCCTTCCGCACGTCGAGGTCTCCAGGAGAAGTATCTCAGGCACTACCAGGGAGATAAGACAGTTACTGAGTACGAGCGAGAACTTATTCACTTATCTCGATACGCGGGCTCGATGCAGGGAGATGAAGCTGAGAAGTGCAACTGTTTTGTGGATGGCCCGCGAGATTCTCTAAGACAGCCGTTGATGACCATGGTCAACGCAGATTACAGGAATTTGGTGGATACAACAAGAAGATTAGAGGCTGACCAACAACGAGTCTGAAGGCGTGATAGTTTCCGCCCCAAGAGGCCTCATAATGGGCCACCGTTTCAGCAGGATAAGAGTCAGCCATGGGATCGCTGGAATAAAAAGCGAAAGACTGAGTCTAAGCAGGGCAATCAGTTTGGGGACAAGCCTAGAGATTACCCCCTTTGCCCGAAATGCAATCGACATCATTCTGGAGAATGTTTGGCTGCTTCAGATGTCTGTTACAACTGCCAAAGGACTGGACACTTGCGCGGAATTGCCCAGAGTTTGCGGGTAATCAGTTAATATGATCTTTTGCCTGATGATTTTCCTTTATCCAGGATCTTTTCTTGTAAGTTAATACTTGTACTGTATTATGACTTTTAGTCGAAATACAAGCATGGCGGCTCGAGTGGGGTCGATAAAGGGAAGGCAGTGGTGGTTACTGACCCGAAGCTAGCTTCAGGACGCGGCCTGATTCAGCCTCAAGCCTATAGTCTTGGCCAGCAGGAGGCCAAAGAGCAAGATGATGTGGTGACATGTTTGAAATCTTAAAATTTGTAATGTTTATTTCTCCCTCTCTCCAGAAACACTTAAGGGTTAATATTATAAGTTTGTACATAGGTATCCTCATAATTTATGGCATACCGTCTAAGGTCCTCTTTGACACAGGCGCATCACACTCATTCTTAGCAGAGTCTTTTGCGTCTAAGCTTGGCATGGAAGTCGTCACCAACCCGACTCCCTTAGATGTCACAATTCGGTGATGCAGATCAGTTGTAAGTGTAGGGCGCCAGTTTTATTTGGAGAAGCAGAAATCGTAGTGGAGGCGTCCCTTTTGCCTATTGCAGAGTTTGATTTAATTTTGGGCATGGATTGGCTGACTGATGTGTATGCCAAGATCGATTGCAGGAGTAAGAAGATTCAGCTAGAAGGACCTGATTAGTCTCTCATTACCTTTCGAGGCTTGAAAGTGGTCTCCAAGCTGATCATCTCTTCAGTAAAAGCTACGAGGCATGTCAGTAAAGGGTGTTCCGCCTTTTTGTTGTTGTTGCATGCGGAAGATAAAGCCTTTTTGTAGGAGGTACCAGTGGTCTGTGATTTTCCCGATGTTTTCCCGAGGAGCTACCTGGTGCTCCTCCCTACAGAGAGATTGATTTTTAGATTGACCTTGTTCCTGAATCTGCACCAGTGGCCAAGGCTCCTTATCGCATGGCGCCTAGGGAATTGGTTGAGTTAAAAATCCAGTTACAGGAATTGCTTAATTTGAGATTTATCAGACCCAGTACGTTGTTGTGGAGAGCACCAGTCCTTTTTGTGAAGAAAAAGGACGGCAGTTTGAGATTGTGTATCGACTAGCGAGAGTTGAATAAACTTACTATTAAGAACAAGTATCCTCTTCCGAGGATAGATGACTTGTTCGACCAACACGAGGGGTCTTGCACGTATTCCAAGTTAGATCTGAGGTCGGGATACCATTAGTTGAAAATTCAAGATGACGATATTCAGAAGACGGTGTTTAGTACTAGGTACGGGCACTTCGAGTTTGTGGTCATGCCGTTTGGGTTGACCAATGCCCCATCTGCATTTATGGACCGGATGAACAGGGTGTTCAGAGAGTTCTTGGACCGATTCGTGATTGTTTTTATTGATGATATCCTAGTGTATTCCAGGATCAAGGAGGAGCATGTCACACATCTAAGGACAGTTTTGAACACTCTTAGGCAGAATCAGTTATATGCTAAGTTTTCTAAGTGCGAGTTATGACTCCTAGAAGTGGCATTCTTGGGCCACGTGGTTAGTAGAGATGGACTTGTTGTTGATCCAAAGAAGATTGAGGCGATCAGAGATTGGCTGAAGGAAGTTGCAGAGGTTCGTAGTTTTCTCGGCTTGGCAGGCTACTACAGGAGATTTATTCAGGACTTTTCGTGAATAGCCCTTCCGTTGACTCTCTTACTAGGAAGGGAAGAGTTTTTAGTTGGACTTCAGAGTGCGAGTTCGCTTTTGAGCAGTTGAAGACCAGATTATCAGATGCACCAGTACTATGTCTTCCTTCAGGTGTAGATGACTTTCAGATTTACAGTGATGCTTCAGGCCAGGGTCTGTGTTGCGTTCTCATGCAGCACGGAAAAGTTATAGCTTTTGCTTCCAGACAACTGAAGAATCACGAGAGGAATTACCCTGTGCACGATTTAGAGTTAGCGACTATCATTCATGCTTTAGAGATTTGGAGACACTATCTCTATGGCATTCGATGTGAGATCTTCACAGATCATAAGAGGCTCAAGTACATATTTGATCAGTAGGAGCTCAACAAGAGGCAGCGTAGGTGGCTCTAGTTTTTAGCAGATTATGAGGTGACTATTCAGTATCATCCAGGAAAAGCTAATGTTGTAGCAGAAGCTCTTAGTAGAAGGAGTTCTAGTTATGCTCTCAACACCCAACGGGAAGAATTGGTGCGAGCCTTGGAAAGGCTAGAGATTAGTGTGGTGTCGCGCCCTAGTTTTAGCCCTGTTAGTTTGAGATGGATTGAGATAAAGTGCGACATCAAAAAGAGGATTCGTGATGCCCTTCTCTTAGATCCAAAGATGGCAAAGATTCTTGATTTGACTCGGTCAGGCCAGGGAGACGATTTCATGGTTCGTGATGGGTTGTTGTTGTTTAAGGGCAGAGTGTGCATTCCAGATGTCGGGAACCTTCGCGAGGATATTTTATTCGAGTCTCATAACTCCAGGTATTCTATTCACCCGGGCAGCACGAATATGTATGCACACCTCAAGAAGTCTGTTTGGTGGCCAGGACTTAAGGGAGATGTCTAAGACTGTGGGGAAGTGCGAGACTTGCATCTTAGTTAAGACAATGTCAGACGCCTGGAGGCAAGCTGCAACCCCTTCCAATTCCAGAGTGGATTTTCAAAGACATTTCCATGGATTTTGTGCATGACCTCCCTAGGTCCCAGAATGGGAATGACTTGATATGGGTGGTCGTTGATCGACTGTTCAAGGTTGCACATTTTATTCCCAACAAGAGAACCGACCAGGGTCCAAAGTTGGCTCAGATGTACGTGGATGAGTTAGTTCGGCTTCATGGCGTGCCAAAGTTTATTGTGTCCGATAGATACGGTAGATTTTCTGCTAGAGATTGGATATACGTTCAGGAGTGTCTGGGTACTCAGTTGAAGTTCAGCACAGCTTTCCACCCCCAGACTGATGGGCAGACAGAGCGTACAAATAGAACCATCGAAGATATGCTCCGCATATGTATCTTGGACTTTGGGGGTAAATGAGAGAAGTATGTCACCTTAGTGGAATTTTCCTATAATAATAGTTTTCAGGCGAGTATCGGCATGACACCATTCGAGGCCTTGTATGGCAGGCTTTGTCGGACACCTTTATATTGGGCAGAAAGCGAAGAGAGAGCTTCTAGCAAAGAATCCTGGATAAACAAGACCACAGACAGAGTCAGGCTCATTCAGGAGCGCATGAGGATTGCTCGGGACAGACAAGCCAAGTATTATGACCAGAGATATAAAGCAGTTGAATTCAAGGTTGGAGATCACGTTTATCTGAAGGTGAGACCAGTCAAGGGAGTCTCTAGGATAAAGCAGATGAAGAAGTTGAGTCTCAGATTTGTGGGTCCATTTGAGGTGCTAGAGCGCATATGCGACATTGCTTATAGGTTGGCATTACCTGAGGATATGGGCGGATTACATGACGTATTCCACGTCTCCTATCTGAGGAGAGCAGTCAAAGATCCAAATCAAGTGATCAATACTAAGGATGCGCCGATTGAATCAAATCTCAGCATCAGTATTATGCCAGTCAGGATTGATGATTCAATGATTCAGAAGCTCAGAAACAGAGAGATCTGTATGGTTAAGGTCCTTTGGATGAATTGCGGTCGACCAGAGTATATTTGGGAAAGAGAGGACGAACTCCGTGGCAATGAAGATTATGCGTTTCTCTTTGATTCAGGTATGCTTGCAATTTTCGAGCACAAAAATTTATTAGGAGGGAAGATTTGTAACATCCCAGATTTTTACGTCGCGCTTAAATTAATTTCAGGGCCCGATCGCGAGCTTAATTAATCGAGTCGGCAGAGTGTGAAGGTAACATTTATTTTATATAGCACTCCCTAGTGACAGTGTATTAGCCTATTATAATGAAAAATTATGTAATAAAAAAAAATAATAAAAAAAGGATTCCTCCCCTCTAATAACCGGTTCACGATTATAAACATAGGAGAAATCACTCCATTAATCCTGTATCCCTTCATCCCGATAACTCCCTTTCGATCAGAAAAGGCGCAGCGGAAGCGTATCGCATTCCGGAGAGGCCCGCGCCTTCCGTCGCTCGCATTCACGCTGTTAACATGGAACCGAAGCCCTAGCCGACCACTCCTCTGTCGTCGGAACCTCGTGCCGACTTCTCCTCCCTCTACAACCCTAGTCGGCCCTCTCCTTCTTCCCTAGTGCTGTTGAAGTTCCGGATTCAACCCTAACCGGGGGAAAAAAGTTTCTGAAGACCCTACATTGGTTCTGGTGAGTTCCGTTTCTTGGTATTTTCATTTCCTACCAGAAATCGTTTTAGTTGGAGGCTGCTTTTGATTTTCTCTTCGTTTCCTTTTGGCCCTAATTTGGGAATCAAAGAATTCAGTCCTCTTCAGTCAGAAATCGGCCACTAAATTTGGGGGCTAACCACTGTTAGGTCGAGGTAACGCCTTCATTTACGTCTTTTCCTCCATATTTAGTCTTTTGGCATTGTTTGAAGTAATTTTCACTGAAACCCTAAAGGGGGAAAACGCGTAAGTTTAGATTCCCGTCTAGATTTCAGATTTTCGGTGGTTGTTGGAGCAAGAGATTGGAGAAGTTTTTAGCGGTCAGATCTTTTGAGAAGGAACGTCATGTCACCTCGACGTGCGTACGAGCGTCGAAGCGCCGTAGTAAGAAATTCGACTCCTTTTAGTCCAGCAGTTCAGATTATTTTAATTCGTGTATTAAAAATATTGGTATATGCACTTAGATTTACAAGTTCCTATAGTTAGAACCAGGTCAACGAAGTAGGATACGCTTAGGCTTAATTTAGCCGAATCAGTATCATGAAAATCCTAAGCCCCGTGTATTTAACAGGAGTCTTATTCCGTGTTAGACTCACTGAACATTAGTGTAAGTGAAATTCAGGAAAGAGAGGTGAGGAAGTATTAACCCCGCGATCCTGGTGGAGGCACGCCACTGTATTTCCAGGGCCAGTAGGCTACCACTCGTATTTCAGGCTCAGGGTCGATGACCCTTGTCTCAGATTTGGAACTCCTCAGATAGGTGTCTGTGTTCCATTTGAGGAACACTCAGTTCAGGGCACCATCAGGCTTGCCACTCGGAATGCAGTTTCTAGTTGTGCACAGTCGTCCTTAGTGACATAAGTTAATAAGAAGTTAATGAAACAGGTTGAAACGTACAATGGATATAATTTCAAAACTTCAGAAATCAATGATTTATACAGATAAGAAAAAGTGTGTCAGATCACACGATAAGTTGAATTCATGTCAGACTATGATTTCAAGTGACACGTTTAATATTAGAATATTTATACAAACTTTTAAATTCAAGTATTACTCACCTAAAATGTTTTCTTTAAGTGTTGCTGGAGAGAGTAGTTTTTCTTACTTTTCAGTGGGTCTGACTCATTTGAAACTTGTTTTTACAGGAGGCTCAGGTCAGGGGATCCTCTTAGGATAGACGGCTCAGTCTTCAGTCGTAGTTTGTTCAGTTGTGTCACTGTTGTTGTACTTTGCTTTTATTTACAGACATTTGTATTGTAGTACTTCACCAGTGTTTTTGATATATCAGTTATTTCAGTTTAACAGTAATTTAATCCCTTAGTGATATATTTTTAGTTTTAGTTGGCTCTGTGAATTCAGATTGTCAAGGTACACTTTTAACCTTAGAATTACTTCACTTTTATGCTGTAAGTCTTTTTTTAGCACTCTCATTACTTTTACCTACTTTATACCAGTTTATATATTGTTACTTAGTTTACCTGCTTTCGCGGACCCGACCAGACTGCTGACTCCTGTTAAATTTGGTTGGGGTGTTACATAAGGTGAGAGATTGTTAATAAGTTATACCAACATTCTCTCATGAAACAGCTTACCTTATAGAGACAATGGCACTCATACTTGTTATTTTGGTTTTTTTCCAGGTAAATGTTATGGGGATCAGGGTGAGAAGTTCTCAAATTTATTCTGTCAGATCTGCTGTAGAGAGAGGCTGCAGTCTGGAAACCAAGATTAGGTTGAATCGTATTCGACGCATATTAGTTACGTCGTGTAGCATTCAACGACGTTTGATAACTACGTCGAATAGTATTTGACTTGACTTCAAGGTTGCGTCAATTTGTGTTCGACGATACATAGTTGTGCCAATTATTATTCGACAGAATTATGGAATTGCGTCGAGTAGTATTCGACGCATATGGTGAATACTTAAGTTTTTCCATGTTTCTGTTAACCTTTATCTTTTCTTGAATTAAATTCTTGGGGTTTTTCCAAGAATTTCTTCCCGTGAGAAAGCTATTGGAAGGTTTTTATTATTATTATGTTGATTTGATTTTGATGTTAGAGGAACATCTACCGGAGACAGGGGATTTTCCTTTGCCCTTAACAAATACCACTAGGCTCTTCCAAGCTGGAACATTTGAAGGGTCCTTTGACGTGGCAGGATCAACTCCTAGCCCTAGATTCTTAAACTTTATTGTTAGGTTTTCAGAAATGTCTTTTAGTCTGCTGCTTCTACCATTTAAGAATTTCCAAATTCTTTTGTTAAGTTGATCTTTCAACTCAGTAACTTTAGTTTTTAGGGAGACAATTTCCCCTTCTAATTTAGTGTTTTGTACTTTGAGATTTCTGTTTTCAATTTCATTGACATCATTCTTCATTGTTTGATTAAGAGATGTCAGCTCTTTCTTAAGATCATTGATTTCTTTCACTGCTTCATGATGAGCAAGGTAAAGTACTTCAAAGTCTTTTATGAATTCAGATGAATTGTAATCAATAGTCTTAAAGAAATGTACCTCATTTACCTGAGTGACTTCTTCTAGATTTGAGTCATTGAGAGTCATACAGTTAACTTCAACATCCTCGTCCTCTACCTCATTATCAGAGTTGGAGGAACTTTTTTCACTTTGGCTCTAAATTTCAGCAATGAAGTCTTTGCCCTTCTTGACCTTGTCCTTTGTATTCTTAGTGATCTTAGGAGAAATTTAAGATGGTCTTTCATTTCTCCTTTCATCAATAGGGCCTTCTACTAATCTGGTGAGGGTGTCCTAAATTTCTTTTACTGATAGGCAGTCAGCTACTTTCTGAAAAATTATATTAGATATTGCTGATATTAGAATGTTCATTGTCTCAGTATCACACTCTTCTTGTAACCTTCTGACCATTCATCTTGGCTAATGAGTATAGTTTTTCTATAGTCATTTGTCCTTGTGGGATTTACAAAGCCTGTTAAAACAGATTTAAAAATGTCTTCATCAATAGAATTCATATATAACCTAATTCTAGATTTCCATAAAGAAAGATTATTTAGATTGTACATAGGTGGTCTTGCAATTGCATATTTTTTGGCTTGAGATATGCTCATATTTGTTATATAAACTTTTCTCAAGTTATTAGATTCTCAGGGGATCTTATTGATCAAGGTGTTAGCCTTTTATTTGATCAACTCCCCTTTGATATCAATTGAAAGAGAAGGTGATCACTCGAGAAGAGATCTTGGGAGGGGGGGTGAATAAAGTAATTAAATTTTAAGTTGTCCCGTTTTACTATTTATCACAGTTTCACAGAATTCCCCTATTATATCATAACCACAATAGTTTATAGACTATAGTAAATAAAAGTGCGGAAAAGAAAAGAACAGAGAAGAAGCAAACAACACAGACGACACAAGAAAATATAATGGTTCCCCAAATCTCAGGTACGTTCACTCTTCTGCCACAGCAGGAATTCACTATCACTAGTACTGAGTTTTTTTTATAAGGAGACTCTTAGAACCAGAACTTTTGATAAGGTATCTGAAATCCACATAGTCTTTTGGTAAGGAGACTCTTAGAACTATAACTGTTGATAAGGTGTCCAAGAACCGCTGAGTGTTTTGGTAAGGAGACTTTTAGAACCAGGTAAGTTGTTAATAAGGAAGCTCAACTACCGAGTCTTTTGGCTGAAGACTCTCATAACCAAATTTGAATCATTTGAGAAGAGATTCTCAGGACTCCTAATCTGGTTTGTTTGAAATAAAGTTTTCACTGTGTTCTTCAGCATTAGGATTTTCGAGAGAACTAATTCGTTGCAGCACGCTGTGGATTCGGTTGAGAGAGAGCAGCAACTTCTTATCGTTCATGATTTTGGAGAAGGTTTGTTAGAAAAGCCCATGTAAAGAGCTCATTATTGAGCCCTTTTTTATTGTATTTTCCTTCTTCTCTTCTTAGTCCCACATCTTGTATAAGATTTCTTCTCTCCTCCCTCCTATATATTTGTATTCTCTCATTGTATTTAGACACACAAGCAATACATACAAGTTTTGAGCTCTTCCAACATGGTATCAGATGGAGGTTATCCGGCTGTTTTTTTTAACCGGGCGGCCTGCCGTTCCGCCTAACCGGGAGGTCATTCGACCTGGTTTTTTTGTTGCCGCCCAGTTCCTTTGTTAATCGGGCGGCCTGCCGTTCTGCCTAACCGCAAGTTGGTTGCAGTCTCTCGTTTCTATCCGCCCTCCCTTCCGTGGATCCACCTCCTCATTCTCTTCTACGCCCTTTTACAGTTGTTTCTCTCCCTGGCCCGTGGACCCCACTCCCGTGCGGATAGGCTCTCTTCCCGCGGCTAGCACTACCCGCTGCGACCTGTTTTCTGTCCGCTTCGGCTTCTTCCCGGTGCTCTCGCCGCGGCTTCTTCTCTTGTCGCGCGAGATCCTTCCTTGTCGCGCGGTCTCTTTGTCGCATGGGTCCTATTGCTCTTGCCGCGCGAAGGTCGCTCCTCTCTTGCCGCTCGAGTTCTTCAACTCGCGGCCACTTCGTCCCGCTCGAGTTCGCTTTCTCGCGGATTCTTCTTCTTCTTCTTGCCGCTCGACTCTTCTTACTCGCGGTTTCTTCTTCTTTTTACTACGCGTGCTCTCCTCCTCGCGGCTTCTGGTTCTACTCGCCCGATCTACCTGCCTACCCGCTTCCCTCTCCGCTGCGGTCTTTCTCTCCTCTTGTTCACACCACCTTCTCCTGTCTCTCTTCTCTGACCGCTGGTGTGCTCATTGAGACCGTGCGGTCTGTCTTTTTCTCCCGCATTTTGGTCGCGGTCTCTCTCTTCGCATTTCTCTTCCTTGCGGCCTACCTCTCCTTGGTCGCTGCTCTTGTCGCTGACTGCTCGCTCTGTATTTTGGTCCGGCGCGGCCTTGTCGTGCAAGAGTTCCCGGCCTGCCTACTGAGCGGTCTCTTCTCGCATCGGTCTCTTCCCTAGTCGTTGTGACTTGCCTCCTGCTTTTATGGGCTCTTCCGTTTACTCCACCGGCCAGGCGACTACTCTGCCTGCAGACCACCCGGCTTATACGGCTAACATCCGCGATGAGCTGCGGATCACCACCATTTCCCTCTCTGGGAAGAAGAATTTTATCCCTTTGGTTCCACACCAACTTTGGGTCGATATTGACATGAATTTTGTATTGAGCCTTCCTCGCACTTTGAGGAAGCAGGACTCTAGTTACACGTTGGTAGACTGGTTTTCAAAGATAACTCATTTTATTATCTGTCGCAAGACCGTAGATACGGCTCACGTGGAGGCCCTCTTCATGAGAGACATCTTTTGGTTACAAGGATTACCTAAGTCCATAGTGTCCGACCGTGATGTGTTTTTTCATGAGTTATTTATGGAGGACGTTATTGCTTAAGATATGTGTGGCCCTGAAGTTTTTGAGGACTTTCCACCCTTAGACTTACAGCTAGACCGAGGTCGTGAATAGGAATTTAAAGAATCTGTTACGGTGTCTAGCGGTGAGCATCCTTATGTTTAGGATTTTGTGTTCATGTAGTAAATTTCGTAGTGTTAGGATATGAGCCTAGGAAGGTTATTGACCTTGTCCCTATTCCCCTAGAGTCATATCCTAGTGAGTCTGCTAAGCCCTTCATCCATCACATGCATAAAATGCATGAATTAATCCCGAAAAATGCTAACAATAATGAATTATATAAGGCATAGACTGACAAGCATTGGCGTGAGTAGCAACTTCAGATGGGTGAGCAGGTCATGGTCAAAAATTCGCATGGAAAGGCTCCCAAAAGGAGCCGCTAAAAACTGCAACTTAAATGAATGTGTCCTTGTATGATTAAAAAGAAAATTAGAACAAATTCCTACGATATCGATCTCTCGGCAGATATGTGTATTTATCTTGTCTTTAATATGAAAGTTTTGACACATTACTTTGAGTCTCTCGACCATATAGACCCCTATCTTGAGCCAATTCATGCACCCTCTCAGTTACAACCTGACCATTACCCCGACCACCTAGGACAAGCATCTACGAGCTTGCTCGCACCCTTATGAATCCACAGGTTCTTCTGGACCCACCATCATGAGATATGGGAGCTGAGAGTATTGCTGACATTATGGCGCAGCAGTGCACCACCACCCTAGACTACCTATCTTGTTGTTACTTAGTGCATTGGAGTGCACACCCCTCCTTTGACGACACTTGGATATCGTCGACGGAGCTTGATAGACTTTCCTCCAATCTTCGACGTCAGTACGATTATCTCCATTCATCGGAGATGAATGTTTTTCAGTCGGGGCGAGTTTATGGAGATTAGCCACATAATCGATAGTGGAGATCGGGCCACCACTCGACGGGGCCCGCATTTGTGTACTTGCGCACGAGGTATTGATTAGATCCGTGATCCGAGACAACAGGTGTGTTCGAAGCGTCGTTTTCCTACTAATATGTATTTCTTTATTTTCCTGGACTTAATTTAATATTAATCAGACATCAGGTGTAACGATCAATCATAGACGTTCACGGCAGGTGCTCAAGCCCCTTTCATTATAAATTGGGATGATGAATTCCATTGTGGATTATTGTTAGCCTTGTGAAAATTCAGAGCAAAAAATCATATCATGGTGCGATGCTACGAGACCCCGAGGTGCAAAGTCCCAGTTTGTATTTTGTTTCTATCGTTTTCTCCTCTCATAGCCCCACTTCCGCACGATTTCCTTCCCTCAATTGCTAAACCGCCCATCCTTCTCTCCCTAGTGCCATTCTCGTCGATCATCTTCCCCACTGAAAATCGCATATCACCTTCAGATCAAGTCGCGAGCTGCTTCCTTCTCTCAATCGTGCCTCACAGTACGACTCCCCTCCCGTTCCTTCCTCTACCTGCAACACTCTCCCTAAGCCATACTTCAACCCGCGACCCACCCTAGTCCCGATTGCAGTTGCATGCTTGCCCTCTAGCCGCTCGCCACCCGCATGCATCTCCTCCGACTCCTGCTGTGACTGCCCGCCCTTCCAGCCAGCCACCAACGCCACCGACTCCCTACCCCACCCCTGCGTTTCCTGCCCCACCCTATTGGCAGTCACGACTCATCCCTCCACTGCATGTTTTTTGTTACCAAAGCCATCTTGTACGAGTGACAACCACCCACCATCACTTCCGCCGCCGAATCTTCTTATTTGTGAGTATATTGAAGTGTGTTTTATTTTTTAATATTGAATATTTTGATGAATATTGTAGACTTGTTTAGAAAAAATTTTCTCATGTTTGCTCTCTTGTTTCATTTTAATATACTCCCATAAAACTCATTCGTGCAAGTTATAGTTGAAAGTCATTTGTGCGAAGGAGAACGTGTTTTGCTTGCTTACTTGTAGATTGTGGTGAGTGTCGTATTTTGTTGCTAAACCTAATTCATTTTATTACTCAATTTAAGTCAGAATTAATTTAATTAGTGCACGCATCATATCATTTAGATTTGTTGAGTCAAACCGGCAACCCGATTGCATAGGGTCACATTAATGTCATTCCACCTTCACAACCAACACCAACATTTCTGAATAGTTAATTTTTAGTTCATTTTGAAACATTTGATATGTTTATGATCAGCCATATGAGTTTATGAAAGTGGAGAAACTGCATAAACTGTCCATGCCAACACACCAACATTTCTGTTGGTAGTTCTGGTATTCAAAATGGTATGCTTCCTTTTGTAATATATTTGACGGTGATAGCTTGAGGCTATATCTAAATGTATTCTCTTCTAAGTGAAGATTTATTATAAAGCCACTAGTTCAGTGATACTTTCTGACTTTAATATATCACATAACTCAATAAATTTTTTTTGGCTGCATCTTCTTCTTCCTCTGTTCTTCGCCAGACTGTTTTTGATGAGACATTATGTAATTATTTTAGTACTTGAGTATAGAAATTATTTTCATCTTTGTAAAATCTAATTGTTATTTACAATAATAGGCACTCTCTAAAGCTCTAACAGAGGAGGGGCTTTTATACCTCAAGTCACAGTTCAAGTTACTAGAACCAAGTAAAGATGGGCGTGTCTCCATGGAAAACTTCAAAATGGTAGGTTCTTTATAGGATACGTTAAAACATTCTTACTTTGGTGTGCTTGCATGTTTCTAAATTGGTTCATATTTTGTGTGAAGTGTATTATTTGTGTATGGCTGGTTTTCTGCATCAACATGCTGACCAGTGGATGTATCTTAACTTGGCTTTTCAGCATTTTATTTGCACATTGTATGTTCATTTGATTTGTTTTTTTTTGTATTTTTGTTGCCTAAATTACATAAGGATATAATAGTTTAAATTAAACTAATGTAAGGTACTTACAGGTACTCTTGCGAAATGCTACAGAAGCAATGAAAGAATCGAAGGTTCCTGATATTTTGAATATGGTGCGTCTTCTAATTGTTTGTACTAACTATTATTTTTTTCCTAGTTCTTATGTTTTTAATAATGATTTTCTTTTCTGTTCGTAACAAAGTAAATTAGGGACAAAAGCATATGCTGTTTGTTAATTTGAAAGTTCAGCATACTGATGCTAATTGAAAATTGTGATGCTTTCAGCAGTCAGCAAATAAGATTAACTTATAAGTGATTCAAATTCTAATTAACGTGTCCTTATCTATATTTTATTGCTTGGAGCCTTGGAATTTCAGAAGAGATGCTTAAATTTGACGCTGAATAGTTTCTATATATGGCACACCGCTCTTTGATTGCAAGATGCTTAGATCAGTACATTGAAGATTTATACTTCGGCTACTAATCACAGCATAACCTGCAAATGCATTTACCTATTGGCTGTAGTAACTAAGCTTGTTGGTCTTGTGAACTTATTTTGAATGCATGCATATCCTATATTGTACTTTGTCGGTTATCTGCAATGATGCTGCGTTCAATGTTATTTAAACTAGGGCAAGGACGAGTATTCAAATACTGGGAAAATGATCTTATCACTTATATGAAGGTAATGATATATTTGAATGTTAGTGGAAAGGCTCTTAAGCTGTCTGGAGCAACTATGATGTTTGATTCGTGGCGGTGTGAAATTGTGGTAGCCAATTGGCGTGGGAAGAAGCTGCGTCTGGAAATTTCATTGCAATATTTCGGTCCCAAAACTCCATTTTTTGATTTGGCATTTGAGATCGCTATTGTACTCGCACATGAGAATGATTTTGGGGGCGTTTTGGCCCAGAACTTAATTTGGAAAATACTATTTACTGCCGCAGTGACCTAAAAATTACGTATGTTTTTTTACCACAGAATTCACAACTCCCAACACTCCCATAAACAGAGTACTGGTGTGTGTTTAGCTCATTTGTGCTCATCATAGAAACATTGTTGCTTGTATGCTTGGAGATACAAATCAATATAACTAAATTTTAATGTATGAATTATGTTGAAGATGTCATGAGGGTGTAGCATCCCGAATCAGATGATGAGGAGTATTCTGGTGCATTGAGGTCTGAATAATGAATGACTTCTGGCATACTTATAAGATAAAAGGAGTATCATCTAAATTCCAAATCAAATATGGAGGAAAAAAGTTTTTAGTAATTCAAGTAATCGTTTAGACCACAAACTTGTGAGACACCTAAGAGTATGTGACGGGTTCAATTAAGCACTCAACTACTTGTGCTTGGGTGAGAGTACTTACAGGATGGGTGAGTTACCGTGAAGTTCTCGTGGACTATCCCAGAGTAGGGTAAAACTTTAAGATTCTGCCTAATATGAGATGAATTGAGTGAAAGTTTACCTCGCGTATTATGAGATTAGTTGTTAGTTGTCACACATGGTATAAGAACGAGATCTTCTATAGTACAATGACTAATTCGGGGACAAACCTGATGGAGGTTGGAGGACCTTATCCATCTCGACTTTGGTGAGGGAGGAGAGTTCAACTGGAGCACCCCACAAGGAGCTACTTATGGTAGTCATCTAGGAGAAAAGTGGTGCAATACTGGGCTAAATCCAACCTCCAATATAGACAAAAGTTTTTTGCAATATATAAATATTACTTTAGAACAAAAATATGTGATGAGCCTTTTAAGAATATGTGATGAGTTCAATTAAAAAACTATGCTTTGTGGGAGGACTTCAAGAATAAGTGACCTATTATGAAGTTCTCATTTACAACGTTAAAGAATGGTCAAATCATATGGATCATCTTAGTATGAGATCGTCGGAGCCAAATAGGAAATACCTCACATATTATGATCTATCATTACTATTGGAGAGGTAAAATTTGTGTATTATTCAATTAAAGAAGAGAATCCCTCATATATATATAGGAGGGAGATAAAACTATAAGGGCAAAACAGTAAAAAATGAGTAAAAATAACACAATTCTAACACTCCCCCTCAAGTTGGGCGTGTGATATCTTGCATGCCCAACTTACACATAATCTTTTTGAACGCAGTTTGACTTAACCCCTTGGTGAGAGCATCCGCTGGCTGTTGATCTGAGGAAAATAAATGGTGTGCTCACAACTTCTCTTTCTATATTCTCTTGGTGAAGTGACTATCAACCTCCACATGATTTGTGCGGTCATGTTGGACGGGATTGTGAGCAATGCTAATGACGGTCTTGCTATCGCAGTAAAGTCTTATGGGGTCTTTGTTTTTCATGCCAAGATTGTTCAAAAAGGATTTGGTCCATAGTGCTTCACAAATCTCATGCGTCATAACTCTGAATTCTGACTCTGCACTTGACCTGACAATCACATGTTCTTTACTCTTCTACATTACCAAATTACCGCCAACAAAAGAAGAATATCCATAGGTGGACCTCCTGTCATCAACTGAACCAGCCCAATCAGCATCAGTAAGACTTCAACAGTCAGTTCTTTGCCCGAGGAGAATAAGATACCTTTTCCAGGAGAGGACTTGAGATACCAAAGAATACAGTAGGTTGCCTCTAAGTGACGAGTTTTGGGTGAATGAACTGACTGATGACACCCACGACATATGAGATATCTGAGCAAGTATGTGATAAATAGATAAGGCGAAGTCGTTGAAATCCAGTAATACCGCAACCACTTCCCCATCATCTCTACCCAATCGGCGGTTTACTTCTATTAAAGTGTCAGCAGGTCTGCACCCACTCAACCCACATGACTGGAGCAAGTCAGTATACTTCCTATGATATATGAATATACCATGCTTCGATCGAGCAACCTCTATTCGTAGGAAGTATCTGAGATTTCCTAGGTCTTTTACTTCAAACTCTGTTGTCAATATTTGTTTCAGAGTCTGGATTTCTTCAGTATCGTTTGTGATAATAATATCATTCACATAACCAATAAGAGCAGTGAGTCTCCCATGTTCGTGCCTTACAAATAAAGTATGATCGACATTGCTCTGGGAGTATCCAAATGCGACCATAGCTCTATGAAATCTCCCAAACCAGGCCCGAAGAGATTATTTTAGGCCATATAAGGCTTTCTTAAACATGCATACGTTTCCCCCAGATCCTGCTAGTGTAAGACCAAGCGGTAAAGGCATGTAGTCTTCTTCTTTCAAGTCCCCGTGAAGAAACACATTTTTCACATCTAACTGCGTCAAAGTCCACCATTTTACTGGCAGCACATGAGAGCAACACTCTTATAGAATTCATCTTCGCCACAGGAGCAAAGGTTTCTTGGTTGTCAATCCCCATGGTCTGGGTGTAGTCCCTAGCGACCAATCAAGCCTTCTACCACTCAACAACACCTTCAGAGTTCTTTTTGACGAAGAACACCCATTTACATCCTACCACAGTCTTGCCAGGTGGTAAGGGGACCAAGTCCCATGTTCAATTCTTTTCCAAGGCCAACATCTCCTCTCGCATAACATCCTGCCACTTTTGGTGAGCAATAACATCCTGCCAAGTTGAGGGGATATAAATGGAGAAGAGAGAGGCAATAAAGAGTGTATGTGAGAGAGATAATGAGTTGTAGGACACAAAGTGAGACATCAAATGTTGGGTAGAGTTACCTTGAGAGCTTAAAGAAGGGTCTGATGTTAGAGTGGGTAGCCTTAGAGATGTCGATGTACCTGGACCCCTTTTCCGCCGAGTGTACACCTGTAAAGGAGGAGCGGTCACGGGAGCAGACATAAGAGTAGTCACAGGAGCGGTCACAAGAGGAGTAGGAGTGGGATAGTCACCGTAAGAGGAATAGAAGAGGAAGAGAACTCACTTGCATTGAGTGAGACTCCCCCTGAAGTGAGGACTCATAGTAGGACTCAGACTCCCGAAACGTGACGTCCATAGTAATGAATATCTTTCTGAAAGTTGGATGAAAGCTTTTATATCCTTTCTGTGTCGGAGAATACCCAATAAAGATACACTTGAGGGCACGGGGATCAAGTTTGGATGTAGGGTGAATATGTGCAAAACACACACCCAAAGATTTGAGGGAGTAGATTTGTGGGTGAGACAAAAAGGGCTTCAAGAGGTGACTTGTGGCCATGAATACGAGTCGGCAAACGATTAATGAGTTATGCTGCAGTAAGAATTGCATCACCCCAAAAATACTTAGGGAGGTGCATGTTCAGGAGGAGACAACGAGCTACCTATAAAAGATGACGATTCTTGCGATCGGCGACCCCATTCTGAGTCAGGGTGTAGACACAAAATGTCTGATGTATAATGCCCTGATCACTAAGATAACACTCAAAGGAGGAGTCGACGTACTCCTGACCATTATCACTGCGCAAAACTTTAATGGTATAATTAAACTGGCAACCATCTTGTGGAAACGTTGAAATAACGGAGAAATGTCATTTTTGTGTTTCATCAAGTAGATCCACGTACAACGAGAAAACCATCGATAAACGTAACAAACTAGCGGAAACCAAAAATAGAGTTAACATGGGATGGACTCCAAACATCAGTATGAACCATAGAAAAAGGAGAAATACTAGGAGTAGACACATGATTAAGAGAAACAAGATGATTTTAGCAAAAGCGGACACATCACATTTAAAAGTATTCAGAGATACATTTGATATATGCGGAAATATAAGATGTGTAGTAGATAGAGAAGGATCGTCGAGGCAGCAATGCTAGGAGTCCATAGAGGTCGAAGGAGCAGAACGAGCCTTCGAAGATGAGGCAGAGCTAGAGGGATCAAATAGGTAAAGGACATCATACAGTCTACCAGAACCAATCACCTTCCCCATCTTCAGGTCCTGAAAGACACACGGGGAGGGAAAAAAGGTTACAGAGCAATTCATAGAATTAGTAAAGTGACTAATGGAAAGTAGGTTGCGGGTAAACTTAGACACATGAAGCACCAAAGAGAGGGTGAGGGAGGAGCAAAGAATGAATCCTTTCTCGGCAATAGGAGACAGGGATTCATCAACAATGCTCACTTTGTCCCTACCAGACAAAGGAGTATTAAAAACAAAACATGTAGCAGAACCAGTTATGTGGTTTGTGGCACCAGAATCAATGATCCACTGAGAGAAAGAGCAAGCAGTGACAGAGTGAGCACCTGGAACTCCCTGATGGGCATATGAGAAGCTGGCAGACTCGGAGGTGTGGCCAAGCATAAAGTGGCGGAAGGAGATAATTTCCTCAACAGAAAGGGAAAAAGGAACCTCAGGGGACACATGTCCTTCATAAGGAGCAGGATCATCAACTACATCAGAGAGATGAGTCGAGTGAGACGGAGAAGGTCGAACTAGAATGCAACCAGAGCCACGACTGCCACGATGAGTAGGACCCCTGCGAGGAGAAGGAAAACCATGAAGCTTAAAGTAAGTGTACCGAGTATGACAGGCTTTCCCACAATAATCACACGTCAAATGATCCTTGTCCGTAGACTTGGACCTATTGTCACGGAAAGAGCAACCCCCAGGACTAAACCGAGCGAAAAGAGAAGAGCCCTTAGCAACCGAATCAGAAGGACGAATCTACTGATGATCATGTTCTTGCTGAACAAGACTATACACCTCGGGTAAGGAAGGTGTTACGGTCCCGCTTTGGTCCTGCTTTGGTCGTGTATATCGCCGACCCTTATCTAGTTCCACTTTCTATTTTATTATTATGCGTGCTTTTGATCCCCCGTATCTAAGCCCAAGGAGGGGGCATTTCGGTGTAACTACTTATACCCAGATGGGGAACCAAGGAAGGAGGCAAAAGCAAGTTTATTTTATTTTCTTAATTCCTATCTCTCTCTCTAAACCCCTTTTCTTACCTCACGGACCCGTAAGCCCGAGCCCGAGCCCTAGCCTCCCGGATCGCGATTCCCGCGATCTGCTCCTGCCGCCTCCGCCGTTCGCAAGCCGCAAGCCGCCGTCGCCATAGCTCGCCGGAGTTCCTCCTCCTCCCTCGAGGACTTGCCCCCTCTTCCCCCATGCACACGCTCTCAATATAGGGCACGTAACAACTTGGTATCAGAGGGAACTCTCCTCCCCGCCACCGAAACTCCCGATCTATCCTCTTCTACCACCGCTGTGGCCGACCCAGTCATCCCCGTCGTGCATCAACTTCCCGGCCGCTTCGCATAGCCGGCTCCGCCCCGCCACCCGAACTCAAACAGCGACGGGGGCTCCTCCCCGACCTGTTCCACCCCGATCGGCTCCGCCCCACCAGGCCCCGTCCCACCAGGCTCCGTCCAACCGTCTCTGGCCGGACCGGCTTCACCCCGACCGCTCCCCGCCAGCCCTCCACCACCGCGCATACTACTCGATTCCTCCATCAACGGGGGGCCCTAGCTCGCTGCCTCTACCGTGCTGCTTCCACTGCCGGTCCCTCCTTCCTCCAATCCCTTCAGCGCCGATCACTCACCAAATTCGCCCTAAACAATGGCCGAACTGCCCTCCCTCTCTCAAATTTTTGAGTCTCTCGCCAAGCTCCTAGCGGATAACAACACCGCAGTGATCAGCACCGTCATGGCTCAACTAGGGTCCAACCGAACGACCCACTCGACCACGGGCTCCTCCAATGACGTGCCGATCCCGCCAACCCCATCAACCCCGCCAGAGTTTTTTCACTCGAGACACCAAGGCAATGTTGTGCCCCGATACATGCGACTAGATTTTCCACTATTCGACGTCCACGAAGACCACTTGACTTGGATTTCTCATTGCGAACAGTTCTTCCCCCATCATCGCACCCCTTGGGAAGAGTGGCTCAATATTGCTTCCTTTCACCTGATGGGCCCAGCCCAAGTTTGGTTTTCTCAGCTGCAACGAGAGAAACCACTCCTATCTTGGGAAGATTGCAAAGTGAATTGCACCCTTCGCTTCGGGCCACCTCTCCACAGCAATACCTTGGGGGATCTCATTTCTCTTCGGCAGACCGGCCCGATCGACGAGTACCTCAAACAGTTTCAGGTCCGCCTGGCGCACACTCCCTTAGTTCTTCTACACAACAGGTGACCATCTTCACTACAGGACTCCATGAATGCCTTCGCATGGACGTAGAACTTTAGGCCCCGCAGATCTGACGACTGTAATCAGTTTTTCTCGCATCTGCGAGAAGCGTCTGCTCTTGGATCGCTCTCATCTACATCACACGGATATCGAGGGGTTCAGTCGTATCCCGCGCCCCCTGCCATCGCCCACAGCCAGTCTCCTCGCTCCGGCCCGCGATGCTGACTGGTCGGATACCATTCGTCGACTGTCTTTACAGGAGATGACTGACCTCCCTGCCAAGTGCCTCTGTTACAACTGCCGTGGACATCGCTGCAAGCGCCTCTTTTGGTTGGAGGTAGACGACCCAGCTGCAGATCGGGATGCTGACACTGACACGGGGGATCCGACACCGACCATCACCACAAAACAAGCTTGAGGGCAAGCTTGTCGTCTGGTAGGGTGGATATGTTACGGTTCCGCTTTGGTCCCGCTTTGGTCACGTATATCGTCGACCCTTATCTAGTTCCACTTTCTATTTTATTATTATGCGCGCTTTTAATCCTCCGTGTCTAAACCCAAGGCGGGGGGCATTTTGGTGTGACTACTTGTACCCGGATGGGGAACCAAGGAAGGAGTCAAAGCAAGTTTATTTAATTTTTTCTAATTCCTTTCTCTCTAAATCCTTTTTCTTACCACACGGAACCCGCAAGCCCGAGCCCTAGCCGCCCGGATCGCGATTCCCGTGATCTGCTCCTGCCGCCTCCGCTGTTCGCAAGCTCCTCCCTCGAGGGCTTCCCCCTCTTCCCCCGTGCGCGCGATTTCAGTCTAGGGCACACAATAGAAGGCAGAGGAGTGCGGCCAAGAATCTGAACACTGATGGAATCAAGGTCACGGTGAAGACCATGAAGAAACTCAAAGATCTGATTGCGTTCCTCCCGGGAACGGACCAGCACCTCGTCCTCAGGGAAGACTAGAGTAAGTGAATCAAAATGATCATGCTCTTGGTAAAGCTGGGTAAACTCCAGGTAGTAGGCAGCGGGAGGACGATCCCCTTGGCGTTGAAGAAAAATCTGTTGCCACAACTGAAAAATCAGAGCCGCATTGCTACGACAGGAGTAGGTAATCTTGACATGCTTCCAAATGTCGGCTGCAGTGTCCAGGAAGAGATAGTTGTGGGCAATAGACTCCTGCATAGAGTTGGTCAACCAGGACATTACCAATGAATTCTCGGAGTTTCGTTGTGGCCAATTTGGAGAGGTAGGAGTAGGTGCCCTAGTAGTACCACTGAGGTAGCCAAACAGACAACGACTCTTGAGGGCCAATGTAACAGAACGAGCCCACGAAAGATAATTGGTCCTATCCAATTTAATAGTAGTAATATGTTGAGTCCCATGGTCATGAGTGATGCAAATAGATCCAGTAGAAGGCAGGGAATCCGAAGGAGCACTACCGCCGGAGGAGACATCCAGAGTTTCAGCACTTCCTGACATCACAGGCGAGGGGAAAAACATCGGGCTGCGAACAGAGAGAAATTTCACTCATAAAAAGAGGAGAGGCCCGGAGGAGCGCAATCACGCAAGGAGAGGAAGAGACATCGCTGCACGGAGGGGAAACAAATGCTGGAGAAGCTTTCCCTGCATAAATCCGACGTCAAAAGAACTCAGACAGCCATGTGAAGGCGAGGGAAGACCGGCGCTGGCCAGCTCCTGCTGGTAGTGGAAGAAAGGGGGTCGAATGGCTCTACTGGGAGAGGAAGAAAGGGGGCCGACCCGCGCTGCTAGGAGAGGAAGAAACGGGGCTGACCGACACTGCTAGGAGAGGAAGAAAGGGGGCTGATCGGCGCTGCTAGGATAGGAAGAAAGGGGGCCGACTTGCGCTGCTGGGAGAGAAAGAAAGGGGGCCGACCAGCACTGTTGGGAGAGGAAGAAAGGGGGCCGACCAGTGCTGCTGGGGAGAAGCGCTCGCGGGAAAAAGAGAATACGGGCCCGACGCTGGCAGAACAAAGAGGAACGACAGAAGCGAGGGCGGCAGATCGGTGGAAGCGAACGGAAACGAGATTGGCGAACGCAGACGGTTAGGGCACCAGGTGCACGTGCTCTGATACTATTATGGAGAGGTAAAATTTGTGTATTATTAAATTAAAGAAGAGGCCCCCTCATATATATAGGAGGGAGACAAAACTATAAGGGCAAAACAGTAAAACATCGGTAAAAATAACATAATTCTAACAATTACAAATAATATCAGTCTGAGAATTGTTAAGGGGCGCCAACCCTCTTACCCCACCTTCCTGACTTCATATGCGCCAATGCTTGGCCTCACCCGAAGACAAATGTTATGCTACTGCTAGGGTTCTAAGCGAAGAGGAAACTAGAACAAAAAGAGACGGCTAGGGTTTTTGTGGAAGAAGAAAGGAATACCTGAAAATGGATAATACATGCCTCCATAGAGGGGGGAAAAGGGGTATTTATGGAGCCCCCTTTTCCCCAGGGCCGGCCGGCCCCCATTGAGGGCTGAACCGGTGTGGTTCAGCCCTCTCTCCTCTTATTGATTAATTGCGGGCTGAATCGGATGGTTCAGCCCGGTCGCTGTCCGGCGCTCCTTTAGGTATTCTGGCGTACTTGAATCCTCGGAACCGCAGATCGTCCGGGGCCATAACAACAACCCTGTCGGAAGGTTAAGAAACATTTTTGGAAGATGAGTCATGTCATGAATAAATTATGTAATTAGGAGGATACTATATGCGGTTTTAATGTAATTAATGATCGAGACCCCTTCCTTAAATAGCGTGCCTACTCTTTATAAAAGGGATTCATGCTGGAATTTAAGCATCATGGATCATATTGAGTTTTGGGCTCTCTCTTCTATAGGAAGCAACCATGGAATTTCCCATGTGTTGTATTTTTGTTCTATTTAAATGTCATATTCTTCATGCGTCCGCTCTTCTCTCCCCATCAACTTTTCACTTCATAATAGATCTCCTATAGTACGATGTATGGTTTGGGGATGACCAAGCGGAGGTTGGTAGAACTGTAATATCCTGGTTCTAATGGGACTGCTTAACGAGGATTGAGAATGCCACTGGAAAATTTAGTCCTAGAAAAGGAGCGAATTATCACAGGATTCTTGGGAAAATAACTATGGTAATGAATTAAATTCTACATCAGATATGCAGGATAGTTTTATGAACAGTAGAAAGTTTAGATTTCAAATATGTGATATCACCCCCAATTAAAACCTCAGCTTATTGTGTTATGGTGGAAGTACTTGCATGATGGGTAACTTGCTAGAATTTCTTGTAGGCCACCTCAGGAAATGTTAGAACCATGAGCTTCAACTTAGTATGAGATGGGCTGAAGTGAAGATGACATCTCCCATGATTTTGGCTGGTTCATCACAGAGATGGTTCATCTCCATGCCTTCTCTTTGATGGTGACAATGTATCTCAACATGTTTAGTTTGCTAATGGTGAAATCTTTGCTATGCTTATAACAGCTTGGTTATCAAGATGCAATACACTTGTTCAATGATCATGGAGCTCCTTTAGGTACCTCTAGATGCAATACTTGGAAGATATATTGCTCTCCTTTATATCAATTGACTGCAAATTTCATATCAATCCTAGTGTGTGAGAGATTATGTGAGCTTACTAACAGGTTGATGTTTTCCTTTGTCAATTGCTTCTGTGTCTTTATTTGGCTTCATCTTTAGTTACAATTTTTATTGGAGTATCTCTTTATTTAAAATCAAGCACTCACTTCCTCTAAGTAAATACTTGTGTTGAGAAACCACAATACCTAATGTTGGTATAATTTCCATACACAGGAAATATTTGAAATTTCTCCAGAACCGAATTAAAAAAAAATGAAGTTTGGTCGCAATGAGTTGGATTCTTTCTATGCTCATAACAAGTTGGTTGTCACATAATATAGTGATTAAATTTCCTACAATAATTCAAAGCTGAGGAACCAAATGCTTTTAACCACACCCCTGGCAAATTCCATGTGGGCTGCTCTAAACTTGGCTTTTGCACTCCAAGAAACGCTAGTTCATTTCTTACTATGCCTCGCGATCATGTTTCTCCATCCATATGAACACTATGTAAAGGATTATATTATCAGTTGTACTGCCATCATAGATGCTTCATTGTTCCTCATACTAGTATTTTTGAAATATGGTCCTATTTGACCTTTCTTTAGGTACCTTAAGGCGCGATTCACTTGGTCAATATGTTGTTCAGCTGGGCTGTTTAAGAAATGACTCAGACACACCAACTGCAAATCCAAAATCAATCCTACTGTTGTTCAGAGGGCTAGGTGAACTTACCAACAAGTTTTTGAAATGTTTGTCAATTGCTTCAGTCTCTTTTTTGGCTTCATCTTTAGCTGCAATTTTCATTGGAGCATCTCCATATTTACAACCAAGTACTCCATTTTCCTTAAACAAATCAAGATGATAATATTGCGTCGAGAAACTACAAAACATTTATTTTTCATGCGGAGTGTTAGATGGCTAGAATATCTACAAATTACACTGACTACATTACTTCTTCTATGCAAAATTCTTTTATTATTTGTAATTTTTAACATTATTCTTTTCGCATTCCAATATTTCTACTTTATTATATATATTTTAAAAGTTTTTGTCTCCTTCTAATTTATATTTTGTTTTAGTTTACTTTATTGAAAACATGGAAGTACATATAAATGGATGCCTCAAGGTTACATAAAAAAAAGATGATTTACTTTATCATAGTAAAGAGGGAGAAAGACAGACCCTCGTCTAGGGTTTGAAATAAATCTTCAGATTTGCAGTCTCATAAATCAATTATCTGTTATCTTTTTAATTGTGGAAAGAAAAAAAAAACATAAAAATCAATGCATCGCCTAAAAGTTCCAGTGCCTTTTATTGCTAACAGCTGGAGCCTCTTTCTAACCGGAGGATGGACTTTGAAGAGTTCTGCGCTGCCGCCATTAGCCCGTATCAGCTGGAAGCTCTCGAAGGGTGGGAACAAATGGCGGTGACGGCATTTGAATATTTCGAGCAGGAAGGCAACAGAGTCATCACAGTGGAAGAGCTGGCACAAGTAGGAATAAAGCTAATACTTCTATTTAAACCATAGTAATCTTCAAAACAAATTTCCAGTACTCAATAAACTCTTGCTCAAATGCAGGAAATGAACCTTGCCTCTTCTGCTTATTCCATTGTCCAAGAATGGATCCGACCTTCGGATGGTAAGCTGAGCTTTGTTGGATACACTAAATTTTTGCATGGCGTCACAGTTCGAGGCTCCAACGTTCGACGTCAATAGAACTTGCTGCTGCATTTGTTTCTTTCTAATATTTGTATCCATAATATATCGTATAGGAGTGAACCTGCACTTTTGTAATTGAATTTAGATGCTTGTAAAAAAAAATATCAATGTGAAAACACACAATCATGTTCTTAGTTCTTTAGCGGGCACCCTCCTGTATCTTTTTTTTTGTTTTTCTATTTCTTGAGACCACAGGAGTAATTCTTTTTATGCCCTAGACATTCCTCTTTCATTAAGAAAACACACAATCGTGTTCTTAGTTCTTGACTCCATTTTGTTGGTAAAATGAATCTATGGGAAATTGATGTCGTGCTGCTTGTTTGAGGGCATTGCTGAAGTACCTTAACTCCTTGCAGTGCTTGTCAGGAGGCCAATCTATAACTCCAAATACTTCATGATGTGGAGCATAGACGAGCACTTCCAGTGGATGACGAGTTTTGGGGCTCGTTCGGGGCTAATTGGCGACTTTCCATATATAGAGTGCTTGGATCGACGATCGGACTCCGCGGATGCGTTCGGATTCGCGTTGCGAATCAATTTTATATATTAGTTTATTATATTTGTATTTATTTTGATGTATTGGGATGGGCTCCACCTCCGGCAAATCTTAGTCGTTGATGGAGGATGCCCTAATCCTTATTTTAGGACGTTGTTAATAGCAAACCATCTTTTGATATTAGCAAACTATTGTTATTAGTAAACCATCTATTTTGAAAAAGGTTATTAGCAAACTTTTTTGTTATTAGCAAACCACAAAAAAATAAAAAAAAATGAACTTTTCCAACATCGTTGAATGTGCAAAATGTCAAATCCCTCTATTTTGAATGTGCAAACAACCAAAGAAGCTAAAAACAGTAAAAGATTGGAGAGAAATCTTCACCTACTTCTCCTACCCTGTAGGATCTCGCGATTATTCGTGGTGGCCGGAGAAGCCGGAGGGGTGGCGCCGCGTCGTAGAAGAGTATGCTTCAAGGCTGATGGATCTAGCCTGCAAGCTCCTCAGCGTCCTGTCGGAGGCCATGAGGCTGGATCGCGAAGCCCTCACAGGCGCCTGCGTCGACATGGACCAGAAATTGGTCATCAATTTCTATCCAAAATGCCCTCAGCCGAACTCACCCTCTGCCTCAAGCGCCACACCGATCCCGGCTCCATCACCCTCCTCTAGGATGACGTCGGCGGTCTGCAAGCCACCAAGGATGCTGGTGACACGTGGATCACCGTCCAGCCTGTGCCAGGGGCCTTCGTCGTCAACCTCGGCGACCACGACCATGTAAGTTCAGTTTCCCTAAAAGAAAATTTGAAGTAAGCATTTTGTCGAACACTTGGTGTGCATGTGTGTAATGCAGTATTTGAGCAACGGACGGTCCAAGAACGCGGATCATCAAGCGGTGGTGAACGCGGAGAGCGCGCGGTTATCCATCACAGCGTTTCGGAATCCGGCGCCGGCTGCGGTGGTGTACCCGCTGACGGTGAAGGAGGGGGAGAGGCCCGTGATGGAAGAGCCGATCACGTTTGCAGAGATGTATTGGAGGAAGATGATTCGAGACCTGGAGCTCGCCAGGTTGAAGAAAATGGCCAAGTTGGAGGAGACAAAGCCGCCGCCGGCGGAAGCAGCGGCGGCGGCGAAAGCGGCCGTGGCGGTGGCTATGGAAACAAACAAGGACGGTGAACTTATAGCTTCGGCCAGTCCAAGCTTGAGCTGAAAGGGTTTGCTAATAGTGGGGTATCAGGATTGAAAAAAAATACTTCAATTCACTGAACCCGGTTTTTTGGGGTTTGCTAATAACGTAATAATGTTTGCTAATAACAACGTCCTTATTTTATTATAAATCGATGTGATAGGGGGCTGATCTAGCCATTACAGAATTTGCTGAAAGGTATTCCCGGATTCCCGCGATCATCTCACGTTGTGGACTCTGTGGAACTCTAGGTGACGACTCCTAGACTTGTATCTTCTTCCCCAAAGTAACCCCAAACCCTAAGCCTTATTTCCCCCCTATAAACCCTCCTATCAGCCGCCCAAACAGCCCCAAAACATCCTACAATTGGCTATCCAGAATTCTCAATTTTCGTTCACTATTACTATTCAAAAATGAAATTTACTGTTCATTTATATAGTTTTTTAAACCCTGAACCACCGCCGACCTGCTACCGCCTCTCCCCTGCACTGTCGTCCTCCCTTTGCCTGATGCTGCCACCCGCCCGACCACCATATTCTTTGTTTCATCTGGTTCCCCTCCTCCCTAACAGCAACCCTCACTAATCCAGTCGGTCGTCCACCTGATCCACCGCTGGTCGCCCCATCTAAACTCCTCCAGCAACCCACCACCCCCTCCAACATCTTCCCCACAAGCCGGCAAACACTCCAGCCGCAGGTTTCTACTCCCCCACTGCCCCACCTTATGTGTATCCACTTTTCACAGCTCCTCCCCCTCTAGATCAATTTGGATCTAGACCATCCAGCCCCAATCTGCTATTTTCTACCCGTCCATCACTCTCTAGCCCCAAAACGGATCCACCCCCAAAACAATAAATCTATCCACTCACACCCGGATCTACCCATACGTGATCGGATCTATCAACTTTCGGTCTGATTCCACCCTACACCGCCGAGGACAACCACCTACATCGTTTTCCACGCTGCCGGTTCCACCTCGGATCGTCGTATATTCATCTTCGGCCCCAAATTCCTTAGTGTCTTAGTCAACTCATTATTTTGTGAGATTTAGTTGTACTGGTTTATTATTTCAAAACTTTTATATTGGGTCGGATCACTATATTAGATTGGATGCCTTGTATTGTGGTGGATTGTTAGATAATTATCGTGATTTGCAGAATTTATTCGCCGCACGCTCTTGCTTTGGTCATACACGCGGAGTAAAGTCTAAGCTTGTTTTTCCCAAATAAAATATTTTTTCTTGTCGTGAATTTATCAGTGTGGGATGATTTTAATTTATTATCCAATTGTGATCTACCCGTCAGACTTTTGCATAGCATGTAAGGTTAGGTCGCAGATTTCCCTCTGTCTATAGATTCGCTCTGCGTCAATTGGTATCAAAGCGAGGTTGGAGTGATTCGCCCTTCATTGGAATTTTTACATTGGATTTTTGCACGCTGTTGGGTACATTGGTCGAATGTACCTGATTTGAAGAAGCCTCACCCAACTCAATGATATACATCATAATGTATTTGATGTATGTTTGAGTTACTTGTGCAGGTTAAGAAATCACTGGACTGAAACAAAAAGTTTCTAAGTCCATGTGTCGACACCCAGAGGGAAAGTGTCGACACTTAAGAAAGCTTGTGTCGACACCCAGACAAGCAGTGTCGACACTTGGAGTCATTGTGTCGACACCTGGGATGCAGAGTCGACACCAGACAGAAAGTGTCGATACTTGGAGCTGTGTCGACACTCAGTGAAGAAAAGTGCAGACAGAAAGTGTCGACACAAGGAGGTGTGTCGACACTCAGTGAAGCTGTGTCTACACCAGAAAGTGTCGACACTTGGAGCTGTGTCGACACTCAGCAAAAGTCTGCAGAGTCCAAGTACAAGTGTCGACACTCAACACAATGTGTCGACACTATGCAGAAGAGTCAGCACTTGAAGTAAGTGTCGACACTCAACACAATGTGTCGACACTCAACAGAAGAGTCAGCATTTGAAGTATGTGTCGACACCCAGAACAATGTGTTGACACATAGCTGAAGACTCAACACTGGAAGAAAGTGTCGACACATGGAGCTGTGTCGACACTTAGCAAAGAACAGAAAGAACAACAAATTATTCTAAGTACAAGTGTCGACACTGTGGGAATGTGTCGACACTCAGCTGAAGTCTCAACAACAAGAAGGTGTGTCGACACAAGGAGCTGTGTCGACACTCAGCAAGATTCAACATAGAAGACTATGTGTCGACACCAAGAAGCAGTGTCGACACTTGACAGATTCAACACAAGAAGATGTGTCGACACAAAGGAGATGTGTCGACACATAGAAGAATTCAGGAAAAGCTAGAAGAACAAGTACTTGTGTCGACACTCAATTTCAGTGTCGACACATGAAGAAGAATCTGTGTCGAAGACATACAAGGATATGTGTCGACACCTTGTAGACTTGTGTCAACACTTACACAACATGTGTCGACACTTGGACTATAAGTGTCGACACTTAAAGACAGAAAGTCTCGACACTTACAGACAGTTAGAGATTTTCAAGAAGTGACTGGATGATTTGACAGCTGCCGTTCCAGCCGGTCTACAGCACCTGTCAGAGATATCAGAAGTCAGTTATGGACCGGACCAGCCGGTTACCATGAAGAAAGCCTATAAATAGGCACCTACAGTTTACAGAAACTGTGTGTTCAGAATTGTTGAAGTTGTTGAAAGTGGTTAAGAGTTGTTGAAGTAATTATTGAAGTAATAAAAAGAGAATCAACAAAAGAAGATCTTGCAGTTCAAGTGCAGATCTAAGAAGTTGGAGAGAGAGGGCTTCATCCAAGAAATCAGCCTTTGGAACTAAGGCTGAGAAGAAGGATTCAGATTCAGTCTGGATCTTAAGTGGCAGAGGTCAAGGAACAACTGCAGAGGATTCAGTCTTATTCAGTTCTACTCAAGAAGCTTTGAAGAAAGCTAAGTCAGGGTGAATCCAGCTGAGTTCTTCCAAGAACTCATCAAGAATCTCTCAACTCCCCTTCTTAATTCTGAGTTGTAGAGTTATTATTTGTATTACATTTTTAACTTGTAGGATCCATTGGATCTGAGTGATTGTAAGCCTATATTTATAAAGGCTGAGGGTAGGGCTTGTTAGCCTGAGTGTAGGAGATAAAGATCTCTGAGTGTAGGCCTTGTTGGCTGAGTGTAGGCCTTGGTTGGCTGAGTGTAGGCCTTGATTGGCTGAGTGTAGGCTTTGGGATAAAGCTGAGTTGTAAGGCTTTGGGCCTGAGGTGTAGGAACCAATTTGGGTTCTGAGACAGTGCAGGAGTTTGGCCGAATCTAGTACACTGCTAGATAGGCGAAGGGGGAAAGTGGATGTACCCATATCTTGGGGAACCACTATAAATCACTGTGTGCTGTACTGTGCTGAAATTGTTGCTGTGTATGCTGTGTTTGCTGTGATAAACTAGTTAGATTGCTGTGATATAACTGATTGCTGCCAATAAAGTTAGAAAAGGATTAGGTCACCTATTCACCCCCCCCCTCTAGGTGTTTAGGTACCATATCTTTCAAGTGGTACCAGAGGGAGGTTCCTCAAAACAAGGACTAACAGTCTGAGGAGATCCTGTTTGGCAGATTCAGTGTAAGGCATTACACAGTTTCAAGAAATTCAAGAAAATCAAGAAACATGGGTTCTTATGAGAATCACAAGGAATTGGGTTCCATGAAATTACCCATATGCAGAAAGGAGATCTTTGGGATCTGGAAAGAAAGGGTAAGGCTATTTATGGAAGCCTCTGACCCTAGAATCTACATCACAGTTAAGGAAGGGCCTTATGTGCCAATGAAGATTTCAGTATTGGATGCAAACCAGAGAACTCCAAAGGATTTCTCTGAGATGACTAAGGATGAAATTGTCCTGGCCACCATGGACAAGAGGGCACAAAACATAATAGTGAGTGTCATTGATGATGCAACTTTTCAGAACTTAATTCACTGTAAAACAGCAAAAGAGATGTGGGATACTCTCATTGTCTATATGGAAGGTTCTGAAGAAGTTAAGCAAGATAGGAAGTCCTTGCTAAATCAGGAGTATGAAAGCTTTAGGCAAGGAAAGGGTGATAGCATCACTGAGTGCTATAAGAAATTTTACAGAATAGTTAATGAACTCATGTCTTATGGAAGAGAGTTCAGTAACTATGAACAAAATGACAAGTTTTTAAGGTCCCTAACCAAAGATTGGGACACCAAGATCTGTGCCATAAGAGAAATGGCTAAGTTGGGGGAAATTCCTCCTCCCACACTGTTTGGCAAGCTATTGTCATATGAGATGCAGTTGACAGTAAGAAAAGAGGAGGAGAAATCAACAAGGACTGAGCATAAGGAAAGAACTGTTGCTTTCAAACAGAAGTTCCCAGAAAGTGCAGGAATAAGTCTTCAACTCCACCTCCAGAGGTAGTTGAATCAGAGTCTGATGAGTCTGTCAGCACAAAGTCTAAGAGCAGTGAAAGTGATGAAGACTTTGCTGCTTTCACTAGACACTTTCAGAAGTTTTTGAAAAAGAAACAGTGGAGGTCAAGGCCTTCTACATCACAAGGAAAGGAAGACTCTTATCAGAAAAAGAGGTCTTCAAAGAATGACAAGAAAAGGACAAAATCAAGCAAGGCAACTGGTTCAAAGATTGTTTGCTATTGCTGCAATAGACAGGGCCATGTTATTGTAGATTGTCCAGAGAAGAGAAAGGAATCTGGTGACAGGAAAAAGACTCACTTCAAAGGGAAGAAAGAAAAGTCTTTTGTTGCTAAGAAGGAGAAGACTCTATCAGATATCTCTTCTTCATAAACTGAGTCTGAGGCTGAAGCCTACATAGGGCTGTTTGCTGAAGAAGAAGAGGAAGAATTCATGCAGATCTTGGAGTCAATTTATGAACAAGAAGACAGTCATTGCCAAGGGCTAATGGCTTTGACAGACAGTGCCAAAATCTTGGAGCAGCCAGGACCCAGTCAGGTACAAGGTTCATGTTCAAGTTCAGTTTCTTGTTCTAGTTCAGATTCAGATTCTTCTTCATCAAGTGATGAGAATGTATCTGAGTCTGAGGAAGATATTCATCAGCTTATAGATGAATATAAGGTACTGTTGCAAGCCTACAAGAAAAGCAAGACCCTAGCCAAAAGTCAGGCAAAGGAAATTGCTGATCTTAAAGCTGCTGCAACAGATTTTGAGAAGCAATTTGATCAAAAACTGAATGAGGTAGCCAGGCTGAAACACATTACTGTGATTCAGATGGGAACTATCACTTTTAAGAATGATCAAATTAAGTGTCTGGAGATCAATCTTCAGAAAGAGAGAGAGCTTGTTGCTAGGTTTTCAAAACCTAAATCAGTGCTACCCTTAATTGATGAATTTGTTCATCATAAAGGCAAGGCTGGGCTGGGTTTTGTTAGACCTGCAGGGACTGAGCAGTCCAAGTATAAGTCCAAGGGCAAAGCCCCAACATTCAACAAGCCTGCTTGTAGTCAAGACAGCCAAGGCAGTACCTAAGCAAAGGTACAATAAATTTGAATGTTGGTGCTGTGGCAAAGTTGGCCATTTTGCAGTGGACTGTTGGCACAATGTGAGTGCCAAAGTGAGTTCCAAACTACCTGTTGGAAAGCCAGTAGGTAGGTTTGTCAAATTGCAAACTAACAATCACCAAGGACCCAAGAATACTTTGGGTTCTAAGGTTCATTAATTTGTTTTGCAGGTGAGTCCAAGTGGCCATACCCCTACATGGTACTTGGACAGTGGATGTTCCAGACATATGACTGGAACTAGGGGACTACTGAAGGACTACATTCCAATCAAAAATGGTCCTAAAGTGACCTTTGGTGGTTCTGAAAAAGGAATCATCAAAGGGTTTGGTAACATTTCTTCAAACTTAGTTACCATTACTCAAGTGGCTTATGTTAAAGGGTTGAAACACAACCTAATAAGTATAAGTCAATTAAGTGATGTAGGGTATGACATCTCATTTGTTAAAAATGGTTGTCATATCAAGAGGTCAAGTGATCAAGAGATCATTTTGACAGGATATAGGAAGAGGAATGTCTACTGCCTAGACATTATGATTGAGAACAATGGTTCTCCAGTTTGTCTTGTAGCTGATGAGACAGTCTCTCATTGTGTCAAATGGCACAAGAGGCTAGCCCATCTTAACTACAAGACTATTAGCAAACTCTTTAGCAAAGAGTTAGTGAGGAATGGTCCTCAAGTTAAGTGTGTCAAAGATGGTATTTGCTCAGCTTGTCAAAAGGGCAAGCAGACTAAATCCACCTTTAAAAGCATAGAAAACAAAGATGCTGTGAGGTGTTTGTACCTCTTGCATTTGGATCTCTTTGGTCCAATGCCAGTTCACAGCTTAGGTAGGAAGGTCTATACCCTTGTAGTTGTAGATGACTACTCAAGGTTTTCCTGGGTGTTCTTCTTAAGACAGAAATCTGAAACACCTAGTGTCTTCTACAGCTTTGTCAAGCAAATTCAGAATGAACTAAATAGTACTGTGGTCAAAATTAGAAGTGACCATGGTACTGAGTTTCAATCTGAAAGCATGACAAAACTATGTGAAGACTTTGGGATATTTCAAGAATTCTCTTCACCTAGAACACCTCAGCAAAATGGCATTGCTGAGAGGAAGAATAGAACCTTGATAGAGGCTGGTAGAACCCTATTGAGTGATACATCACTGCCAGAGTATTTCTGGGCTGAAGCAGTTAACACTGCATGCCATGTTATAAATAGGGCTACCATCACTAAAAGGCTAAACAAGACCCCCTATGAAGTTGTGAAAGGCAGGAAACCAAACCTATCCTACTTCAGGATCTTTGGTTGCAAATGCTTCATACTTAACAATGGGAAGTCTTACTTAACTAAGTTTGCTGCCAAGTCCCAAGAGGGAATTTTTGTTGGGTACAGCAATAATAGTAAGGCTTATAGAGTCTACAACTTGACTACACAAGTTGTAGAAGAATCAGTGCATGTAGTTTTTGATGAGACTAAACTTATTAATAATGAGTTGTCTAGCAATGTATGCAGCCCCACATGTTTGACAAAGACAATGGACAAGCTTACTATAGAAGAGGTGTCTGCTGCAAGACAGCAAGGAGAGGAGTGTAGCTGCTGTCCAGGGGGAGAACTACATGTGCCAAGTGCTGAAGAAATCCAAGGAATACAGCATGATGCAGATGCTGAAGTGGTTCAACCTGAAGTGAGGATGCCTCCAGCCCACAGGCATATTAGAAATCATCCAGTAGAGCTGATTATTGGAGATCCAAGACAAGGAGTACAAACCAGGAGTAGAAACATGAATGCTGCAATCTATTCCAGCTTTTTGTCTCAAGTTGAACCTAAAAGATTTGAAGAAGCAATACAAGATCCACAATGGACTGAAGCTATGCAAGAAGAGCTTAATCAGTTCAAGAGGTGCAAGGTCTGGGAATTGGTTCCTAAACCTAAAGACCACAATGTAATAGGAGTTAAGTGGATCTACAGGAATAAGATGGATGAACAAGGTGTCATCATTAAGAATAAAGCTAGACTGGTTGCTAAAGGATATAGGCAAGAAGAAGGTATTGACTTTGATCAAACCTTTGCTCCAGTAGCCAGACTGGAAGCCATAAGAATGTTCTTGGCCTATGCAACCTATCAAGGATTCAAGGTATACCAAATGGATGTCAAGTCAGCATTCCTAAATGGTAATTTGAAAGAAGAAGTCTATGTGGAGCAGCCTGCAGGTTTTGTTGATCCAACTCTACCTCATTATGTCTATAGACTTAGGAAAGCTTTATATGGGTTAAAGCAAGCCCCTAGGGCTTGGTATGAAACCCTATCTAGTTTCCTCATTGAGAACAAATTCTCAAGGGGGAAAATAGATAAGACTCTATTCCTTAGGGAATCTAGAGGCAAAGTCATACTAGTCCAAATATATGTAGATGACATTATATTTGGGTCTACTGAAAGCAGCCTTTGCAAAAAGTTTGCAAAACTTATGCAAGGTCAGTTTGAGATGAGTAGTATGGGAGAGCTGAAGTTTTTCTTGGGTCTCCAAGTTAAACAGACTGACAGTGGTTTGTCCATTTGTCAGTCCAAGTTCACCCTAGAACTCATAAGGAAATATGGTATGGATTCATCCAGTACCATGAAGACTCCTATGGGGTCAAGTATGTCTCTTAGCAAGGATGATGCAGGGAAACCTGTAGATGAAACCTTGTATAGAGGGATAGTTGGCTCCCTATTATACTTGACTGCTAATAGACCAGACATCATGTATGCTACATGTGTTTGTGCAAGGTATCAAGCCTGCCCTAAAGAGTCTCACTTGACTGCAGTCAAGAGAATTTTGAGATATCTAAAGGGCACTCCCTATCTAGGCCTCTGGTACCCTAGGAATGGAGATTTTGATCTAACAGGTTATTCAGATGCAGACTTTGCAGGATGCAAAGAGGATAGAAAGAGCACTACTGGAACCTGTCAATTCCTAGGTGGAAGACTAATTTCATGGAGCAGCAAAAAGCAGACTAGTGTGGCTATCTCCACAGCTGAGTCAGAGTATGTGGCTGCAGGAAGTTGTTGTGCTCAACTTCTGTGGATTCAACATCAGCTAGAGGACTATGGATTTCAGGTAAGTAGAACTCCACTTTACTGTGATTCTACAAGTGCTATTTCAATAGTTAATAACCTTGTATCTCATAGTAGAACAAAACATATTGAGATTAAATATCACTTTCTTAGAGAACATGTAGAAAGAGAAGATATTTCACTTGAATATGTTAAAACTGATAATCAGATAGCTGACATGTTTACTAAGCCCCTAGAAGAAGCTAAGTTCAATAGATTCAAAATTGAACTAGGAATGATAAACTTAGACTAAGTTTACAGAATAGAAAATTGACTATGTAAAAAGGTGTCGACACATAGACAAGTCTATGTCGACACAGAATAGTGGTGTCGACACTTCAAGAAAAAGGTGTCGACACATCTAGGAATATGGTGTCGACACTTCAGAATGTTAGTGTCGACACATGTCAAGCAGGTGTCGACACATCCTATGTGGTGTCGACACTTAAGTTTTACTCAGAATTTTTCTAAGTAAAGTCTCGATAATGTGTCGAGTTATGTTGTGTCGACACATAACCAAGTGTCGACACATAATATCTGTTGACTAAACTTGTGTCGACACATGTGTGTCGAGACATTATAAGTCAGTGTCGACACTTATTGCCAGTGTCGACACATTTTAAGTTAGCTGTCCCGCCTGTTCATCTTCAAAATCAGAAAGGTATAAATAGGGTTCTGTCTTTGTTTGTCGACACGCTTTCAAAGTTTCGAGACCAAAACTATTGTGTCGACACTTCTCTTTTCTAAAAGACAAATTCTCCAAACCCTAATGGCTCCTAAGCTTGAGGAGAACGTTAACGAGGGCTATGAGCTAGTGCGCGGCGCGTTCGACGACGCCGATCAAGAAATCCAGTCGGTGGTAACCCTAGTCGCCAATTCTAGACTAGAATACTTGGTTTCAGAACCAACAAAGATTTGGAAGAAGGAAGTTCTTGAATTCCTTAATGGAGCTGCTGTAGATGACTCTGGATATAGAATCAAATCCAGAGTTCATGGATCTAAAGTCAAGATTTCACCAAACAGTCTGAGGAAGGTACTCCAGCTACCTAAAACACAAGATGAAGAAGAAGTAACTACATCCAAGACCAGGGAAGCCCTTACCTGGTGTGGACTTGATCCAAAGATGAAGATAGGATCTGTCTTTAACAGGAAAGGCATGAACAATCAAGGAAAATTCATGTCTGAGATTGTGGGCAAGGTTATTCTCAGCAAGCCTGGAGGGCATGACAGGGTGTCTGCCTCTATATTTGGAATTTTGACTAGAATCATATTCACTCTGAAGACAGACTGGTCAATATTGGTTTTTGACAAGATCAAGGAGAGCTTGAAGAAGCCCAATCTGGGCAGAATTATAAGTCTCTACCTAGCTGGTACAATACCAGAGGTAATGAGCAATGCTGCTGGAAGCAAGATCAACCACATGAGGAAGATGGATCAAAGGATATTTTCCAGATGGGACAGGGTGTTGTCCAAGGAAGTGGCAACCCCAGAGTAGCCAGTTACTGATAAGGAGACTCCTCCAAGGAAGAAAAGGAAGACAGCTGCTGTGACACAGGAGTCCTCCAACAGTTCAGGGAGTGAAGAACAAGTTGTTTTCACTCCTAATGCTCAAGAGGAAGTGGCTGCAGAGAAGACCCCTGCTGCTCAAGATGTAGCTGAGATCCAGGGGGAGCTGCCTCAAGCTAGCCCCATCCATAGGGATCACAGCCAGGGGGAGCTTCCAGTAGTAGAAGAACCCTCTACTCTGGACAGTGAGCTAGCCACTAACATCATCCAAGAGTTACTCACTGACCTAAAAACTATAGAATATCTTATAAAAGATGCTGATTTGTCTGATGTTCCTCAGCAAACTCAGCTGCCTAGCCAAGAACCAGATGTTGTTATCAAAGACACATATGTTGTCCTAGGAATGGTTCCTGATCAAGTAGTTGAAGAACCAAGAACTTCTCCAGCTTCTTCACCTCAAGAGTTTACAATGGAAGATCTATTCCTAAATCTAGATCAAGAAGATTTTGATATGGACAAGGATGCTGCTGCTGAAGATAAGAGTGCTGCTGCTGAGGGGGAGCACATGGAAGTTCTGGAAGAGCCTATTAGGCCAGAAACTGAAAAGGCAACTGCTGTGCAAGCTGATAAACCTCAAAGCCCTAAGGAAAGGGTTGAAATAGCCAGCACTTCAGAATCTGAAGAAGATGAGGCTGCAAAGGCTAAGAAGAAGAAACTCTATGTCTTCAAGAGGAGAAGTCAGAGTTATAAGAAAGCCTTGCAATCCATTGCCCCACAGCCTATAGTCCAACAAGCTCCAACTGTTGACTATAGTGCTTTACTGATTGCACTGCAGATAAAAATGGATGAACAAAGGAAAGCCATAGAGGCTTATGTTGATGAAGGGCAGAAGACTTTACAGTTTGACCTGGCCCAAGAAATAAAGTCTATAAAGTTTGAGATGAACCTTAATAAGAAGGAGATGACTGAATGCTTCCACAAGGGTGGAAATGTTGTGGTGTATCTGGCAACACACCAAGAGAAGATAAAGACTCAGGTAGATGATATAGCCTTAAAGGAAGGATATGTGCTGGAAAACCAAATCAGAATGAATGACAATCTGACTGAGTCACATAATGCTCTACTCACAGAATTGAAGAACAAGGCTGATGAACCTTCTACATCTGCTGCTGCAGTTAAGGCTGACTTTGATAAAGTATTTCAAGCTGAGATTACTGCTGTTAAGTCTGCTATTCAAGATTCCCAGAAAGTCATCTCTGAACAACTCACAAAGCTGAAACCATTCTTTAAAGAGGGAATCAGGTATTTGGATAGTCAAATAAGATTTCAAAAGGATGATGTCAGAGACCATATGGCCAGAGAAGTCATAAAGGGGAGAGAGTATTAGTCAAAGCTAGCTCTGACCATGCCAAATGGATATCTAACTCCATCAGAGCTACACTGGGCTATCCTCTACTCTGTGATGATGATAATGTTGCTGAATCAGGGATTCAAACTGCATATCTTGGAGGTGAGCAACCAGAGGTAGCTCAAGTGATTTATCCACCTTCAGATTTTGACATGGTTCAAGCAGATGTCCAGACAATGTATAGCCCAACTGAAGGAAAGTCTAATGTTATTCTGGATAAAGTGGTTCAGCCTATTTATGCAGCTATGCAAGAGGCATTAGAGAAAGAAGAAGAGGCAAGGTTGTCAAAGAAGAGGTTTAGGGAACAAGCAGAACAAAGGCCAGATTTTGAACAGTGGAGCCCTACCTCTAGAAATATAATTTTAACTGCCTGGAAAGCTGCCAAGGACAATGCTCATGAAAGGAACAAGTGGTTCTCTGAAGCAGAATGGAGAAAACATGAAATAAGACAGGAGGCCATTGTTCAATATAGAAGAAAGGCAAAGATGGGAAAGCTACCTCCTACTGCAGTGGAGCCTAGCAAGTACTTCCCCAAGCCATACCACTATTTTGAAAGGCAGAAAATCAAAGCAGAAGAGCTGAAGAAGAAGGACTTAAAAGGCAAGAAGCCTGCTGATGCTGCAACTGCTGAAGCCACTGTCAAAGCTCAAGTCCAATCAGGCAAAGACATTGTTATCAAAGAACCAGATCAGAAATAGATTAGGAATTGACTTGAAGATTGTTGTAATCTTTTGTATGAAAAACATTTTTGTAAACCATTGAAGATGTATTAGAAAAATGTTAGAACAATATATGATAAATATATTTCATGATTGTTCTGAGAATATGTCTATTTCTTGTTTGTTCTGCAATGTTGAATGTGTATACATGTGTGAAATATTACATGTTTATGTTTACCCTGCTGTTTATAACTGCTTTACATCATTCTGTAATTTTTAATTATGAATGGTGTATATCATTGACTAAGGGTGATGACTTCTCCAAATAGGGGGAGATTGTTGGGTACATTGGTCGAATGTACCTGATTTGAAGAAGCCTCACCCAACTCAATGATATATATCATAATGTATTTGATGTATGTTTGAGTTACTTGTGCAGGTTAAGAAATCACTGGACTGAAACAAAAAGTTTCTAAGTCCATGTGTCGACACCCAGAGGGAAAGTGTCGACACTTAAGAAAGCTTGTGTCGACACCCAGACAAGCAGTGTCGACACTTGGAGTCATTGTGTCGACACTTGGGATGCAGAGTCGACACCATACAGAAAGTGTCGACACTTGGAGCTGTGTCGACATTCAGTGAAGAAAAGTGCAGACAGAAAGTGTCGACACAAGGAGGTGTGTCGACACTCAGTGAAGCTGTGTCTACACCAGAAAGTGTCGACACTTGGAGCTGTGTCGACACTCAGCAAAAGTCTGCAGAGTCCAAGTACAAGTGTCGACACTCAACACAATGTGTCGACACTATGCAGAAGAGTCAGCACTTGAAGTAAGTGTCGACACTCAACACAATGTGTCGACACTCAACAGAAGAGTCAGCATTTGAAGTATGTGTCGACACCCAGAACAATGTGTCGACACATAGCTGAAGACTCAACACTGGAAGAAAGTGTCGACACATGGAGCTGTGTCGACACTTAGCAAAGAACAGAAAGAACAACAAATTATTCTAAGTACAAGTGTCGACACTATGAGAATGTGTCGACACTCAGCTGAAGTCTCAACAACAAGAAGGTGTGTCGACACAAGGAGCTGTGTCGACACTCAGCAAGATTCAACATAGAATACTATGTGTCGACACCAAGAAGCAGTGTCGACACTTGACAGATTCAACACAAGAAGATGTGTCGACACAAAGGAGATGTGTCGACACATAGAAGAATTCAGCAAAAGCTAGGAGAACAAGTACTTGTGTCGACACTCAATTTCAGTGTCGACACATGAAGAAGAATCTGTGTCGAGACATACAAGGATATGTGTCGACACCTTGTAGACTTGTGTCGACACTTACACAACATGTGTCGACACTTGGACTATAAGTGTCGACACTTAAAGACAGAAAGTCTCGACACTTACAGACAGTTAGAGATTTTCAAGAAGTGACTGGATGATTTGACAGCTGCCGTTCCAGCCGGTCTACAGCACCTGTCAGAGATATCAGAAGTCAGTTATGGACCGGACCAGCCGGTTACCATGAAGAAAGCCTATAAATAGGCACCTACAGTTTACAGAAACTGTGTGTTCAGAATTGTTGAAGTTGTTGAAAGTGGTTAAGAGTTATTGAAGTAATTATTGAAGTAATAAAAAGAGAATCAACAAAAGAAGATCTTGCAGTTCAAGTGCAGATCTAAGAAGTTGGAGAGAGAGGGCTCCATCCAAGAAATCAGCTTTTGGAACTAAGCTGAGAAGAAGGATTCAGATTCAGTCTGGATCTTAAGTGGCAGAGGTCAAGGAACAACTGCAGAGGATTCAGCCTTATTCAGTTCTACTCAAGAAGCTTTGAAGAAAGCTAAGTCAGGGTGAATTCAGCTGAGTTCTTCCAAGAACTCATCAAGAATCTCTCAACTCCCCTCCTTTAATTCTGAGTTGTAGAGTTATTATTTGTATTACATTTTTAACTTGTAGGATCCATTGGATCTGAGTGATTGTAAGCCTATATTTATAAAGGCTGAGGGTAGGGCTTGTTAGCCTGAGTGTAGGAGATAGAGATCTCTGAGTGTAGGCCTTGTTGGCTGAGTGTAGGCCTTGGTTGGCTGAGTGTAGGCCTTGATTGGCTGAGTGTAGGCTTTGGGATAAAGCTGAGTTGTAAGGCTTTGGGCCTGAGATGTAGGAACCAATTTGGGTTCTGAGACAGTGCAGGAGTTTGGCCGAATCTAGTACACTGCTAGATAGGTGAAGGGGGAAAGTGGATGTACCCATATCTTGGGGAACCACTATAAATCACTGTGTGTTGTACTGTGCTGAAATTGTTGTTGTGTATGCTGTGTTTGCTGTGACAAACTAGTTAGATTGTTGTGATATAACTGATTGCTGCCAATAAAGTTAGAAAAGGATTAGGTCACCTATTCACCCCCCCCTCTAGGTGTTTAGGTACCATATCTTTCACACGCACTTTTCGATACGCAGTTGTAGAGTTTATAGGTTTGTCTGTCATGTCTAGGTATCACCACTTGTCCCCACCTCACTTTGGAGGTCTCGAGTCCACTTGTACACGCTCTCATAGAGCCCCGTCAGGGAAATTCTCACATTACTACGATGATTATTCTTGATCGTAACACCAGTTTTAGAGATCGTGTTGACCCACCAACACGACTCCACTACACTAGAGACGATCAACATAATGAATGTCGTCGTTCATATCCTTGCACCATTTTGATGAGTTAGTGGTGAGAAGTGACATCCGAGAGGATCTAGCCATGACCATTCCCCGATTTCGGTCTAGACTTCGGTCTGACATACGTACTAAGGTAGCTTATCATAGCTCGAAGTCCCTCGAGCAAACATATCAACTCGCCCTTCATTATGAACAATCTTTGAGATCTGCAAGATTTGGTTGATGGGTTTCTCATATTGACCTCCGCAGTATGAGTCTCTCTCAAACCGAGGTCACCATGATGCCTACTACTGTCCTGTCAACCACGACAGAAGTGATACCTGATGCGGATTGATCTCACCCAGTGAGATGCTTAGCCCAGTGCGTGACCTATCTCTTGTCTCTGACCCATCTCCCGTAACCCCGATCGAGAGTGAGCATGAGCGACCTATTGAGTTTGTAGTGTTGTGTCCCTCACCCATACTTCTTCCATGCACCGGATTAGTTAACATACCACCCACAGACCCATTCTTGAGTGTAGCTCTATGTCGCTCTCCCCTTTCCATTGTTCTGAGCAACACGATTGAGACCCCAAAGCCTGGTATTAAGAACGTAGTGGCTATGTCACACATTCACGGGGATACTACCCCTCACGATGGTACTTATCTGGAGGGACATGACCCTAGTGACTAGTTCTATGACGAGCCCCAGTTGAGCCTCCAGATGATCCTCCACATCCTAGCGAGGATGAGATTCAGGTGGGCCCAGTATGTATGAGTATCGATTTATGGACGCTTCTTCCATTATCGTCCCTGACTTTGCCCAAGAGGATGAATATTATGAGGAGCATCCAATATTTAGGGCACCACTTGCTAAAACATCGCACTCTCGCTGAGTTTTGGGAGTGAAAGAATTAGTGTCTAATCACCTAGAGGGGGGGAGTGAATAGGTGTACTTTTTCTTTTACTTGTAAAGCAGATAATCTGTTCTGTAAGTTAAGCAGTAATTGCAAATTCTACTACTATACAACACAGCAATCACAGAAATATTTCAACACAGAGTGCACACAGATTTTTATAGTGGTTCCCCAAGGTCTGGGTACATCCACTTTCCCCCTTCGCCTATCTAGCAGTGTACTAGATTCAGCCTAAATTCTGCACTTCACCTCAGATCCTCAGATCTTACAGCAGCTCAGAACCCAAACCAGGTTTCTACAACTCAGAGTGTCCACACTCCTACAACTCAGGCAAACAACCCTACCTCAGCCTTCACCAAGGCCTACACTCAGAGAACACAGTCTCCTACAACTCAGGCACAAAGCCCTACCTCAGTCTTCAACAAGACCTACACTCAGAGATCTAAATCTCCTACACTCAGCCTTTATAACATAGGCTTACAGCTCAGATCTATAATAGATCCTACAGAAAATTGATTAAACAAAGTTTATGACCACTGCCCTGAACGAGAGAGAGGGGATAGATGGCTTCTTGATGAGTTCTTGAAAAAACTTGGCAGAGATCAACCTCCCTTAGCTTTCTTCAAAGCTTCTTGAATCTGAACTCATTATGGTTGAATCTTCTGTGAAGTTGATCTTCAATCAGCTTCTGACTTAACATCCAGATTTTAATCTGAATCTTTCTTTGTAGCCTGGTTCAGCAACTGCTCTTCTTAGATGAAGCTCTCTCTCTCTCTCTCCAACTTCTTCTAGATCTTCTGTCGAAAATCTTCTGTTTAATTACTTCTCTCTTAGTTGTTGTTAGTTGGTTGTGATTGATCTTCTATCTTAATTGTGATCGATCATCTCTTTCTGTTGAATGAGAAAGCCTTTATATAGTCTTCCTCCATGGTAACCGGCTGATCCGGTTTCTAACAACCTTCTGACAGCTTTGACAGTTGTAGTTGACCGGTTTGAAATGGCAGCTGTCAAGTCATCCAGTCACTTCTTGAAAATACTGTCTCTGTCTGAAAGTGTCGAGACTGATCTTCATTATGTGTCGACACAAATAGACTAAGTATCGACACAAGTGGGCTAAGTGTCGACACTAGCCTTGATGTTGTCGACACAACTCCTTTTGTTGTTGTAACAGCTTCTCGACACTGCTTCTTCAGAATGTGTCGACACTGATTCTGTGTGTCGACACAAGACTTCTGTTGAATGTGTCGACACTGATTGAGTGTGTCGACACAAGTACTTCTTCTTTAAAACTTAGTTGAAATTCTGTTGTGTGTCGACACATCTCCTTTGTGTCGACACAACTTCTTTTGTTGTTGATACTTGCTAAGTGTCGACACATCTCCTTTGTGTCGACACAAGTACTTCTTTACTTTAACTTTGTTGAAGCCTTCTGAGTGTCGACACAGCCTCCTGGTGTCGACACATTTGATGTCGACAAGCTTCTCTGGGTGTCGACACTGCCTCTAAGTGTCGACACAATTTGTGTTGACAATTCTTCACAGTGTGTTGACAATTCTTCACAGTATGTCAACACTGCTTGTATGTGTCGACACATTTCTTCTGGTGTCGACTCTGCCTTTCCTGGTGTCGACACAATCTACTCCAAGTGTCGACATAGCTTTTCTCCAGTGTCGACACAAGCCTTCATAAGTGTCGACGCTGCTTCTCTAGGTGTCGACACATGGACTTAGAAATTTTCTGCATTTCCTGCAATTACTTAACCTGCACATATAAACTCAAAACACATCAAATACACCTTGATGTATATCATTGAGTAGGGTGAGGCTTCTTCAAATCTGGTACACATTTTCCAATGTACCCAACAATCTCCACATATTTGGAGAAGTCATAACCCTTAGTCAATGATATACACCATTCATAACAAATACACATTTTGATGTATAACAGCAATATATGACAGGGTAACAACTGAAACAAAACATATAAAATATTTCATCACAGAATACTAATGTTATCACAATGAGTATTCATAATAGTTTTGTTTATCTTCCAAAAGTTTCTTTAATCAAAAGTTTACATGGATTTTACACAAAAGATTACAAAGTTGTAAACTTAAGAAATTCTAAACTAAGGCTGCCCTGGCTCCTTGATGACAATGCTCTTGCCTGATTGAATCTTGGCTTGAACTAGAGCATCAATGTCATCAGCATGCTTCTTTCTCTTAAGATCTTTCTTCTTTAGCTCTTCAGCCCTTATTTTTTGTCTCTCAAAATAATGATAAGGCTTAGGGAAATACTTGTTAGGCTCCTGTGCATTAGGAGGTAGCTTCCCAAGTTTAGCCTTTCTTCTATATTGTACTATGACTTCTTGCCTGGCTTCATGTTTTCTCCACTCTTGGTCAGAGTACCATTTGCCCCTCTCTAAAAAATTGTCCTTTGCAGCTTTCCAAGCAGTCAGGATGATATTTCTAGATGTTGGGCTCCACTGCTCAAAATCTGGCCTTAATTCAGCCTGTTCTCTGGACCTTTTCTTAGACAATAAAGCCTCTTGCTCTTTCAAAGATGCCTCTGACATAGGCTTGTCTACTTTCTCATTGATCATATTTGGATTACCTTCAGGAGGGCTATACATAGACTGTATCTCTTGATGTATCATCTCAAAATCAGCTGGAGGGTAGATCGCTTGAGCAACTTCAGCTTGTGCCCCTCCAAAATCAGCAGGATGCACTCTAGATTCAGCAATATTGTCATCATCACACAGGAGTCGATAGCCAAGTGTGGCTCTGATGCTATTGGAAATCCATTTAGCATGGTCAGATCCAGCTTTGACTAAAACTCTCTCCCCCTTTATGACTTCTCTAGCCACATGATCTCTGAGATCATCCTTTTGGAATCTGACTTGTTCATCCAAAAAATTTACTCCATCTTTGTAGAATGCTTTTAATTTCAGAAGTTGTCCAGAAATAGTCTTCTGAGATTCTGTAATAGCAGTTTTTACAGCAGCTATTCCTTCTTGTAGTTGCTTGTCAAACTCAGCCTTGGCAGCAGTCCTTGCTTCAGTCTGAGCAGCTGCAATAGTCTTCATTTCAGTTACTATCACATTATGTGATTCAGTTAGATTTTCATTCATTCTAATCTGATTCTCAAGAACATATCCTTGTTTTACAGCCATATCATTCACTTGATTCTTTATCTTTTCCTGATGAGTAGCTAGGTAAACAACAGCATTTCCACCCTTGTGGAAGCAATCAGTCATTTCTTTCTTATTTTGATTGACTTCAAATCTTATAGACTTGATATTTGTTGCTAAAGAGAGTTGTAGATCCTTGTGTGTCTCATCTATATACTTTTTCATAGCAATCCTTTGCTCATCCAACTTTACTTGCATGGATATTAACAAAGTACTGCAATCAATTGATGGAGCAGGCTGTGGAGCAACAGTTTGTAAAGCTTTCTTGTAGCTTTTACTCCTTCTTTTGAAAACCATAAGCTTTCTTTTCTTGGCTGTAGCAGCTTCTTCATCCTCAGAAGCAGAAGTACTAGCAATGTCAACTCTATCTTTAGGACTAGGATGCAAGTCCTGTGTAGTCTTAGGTAGCTCCCCCTGCACCCTTTGCTCCTCATTCTCATTTCTTACAGTCTCCTCATGAGACTTTACATGCTCCCCCTCAAGATTTACCTTCTCCCCCTCAAAAACTGCTTTCTCTCCCTCAAAATCAGTTTGTAGCAAATCAGGGAACAGCTCTTCTAGGGTATACTCCTGTTGATAAGGGATTGAAGATTCTCTTATCTCAGGAGCATTATCAGCAACTGATGTATCTTCCATGACAACATCTTCTGGTTGACTATTTAACTGAGTTTGCTGATCAACATCAATTAAAGACTCAATTAATACTTCATCCTCAATATGAAAAATTGATTGATTAACTTCATGTATTACCTCAAGAATTGTTTGAGTTGTCATTTCACTATCTAGGTGAGTTGGCTCTTCCACATATTGAGGCTCCCCCTGGAGTGGGTCCAGGTGGATGAGGCTAGCAAAAGGTTGCTCCCCCTGCCTCTGTGCATCTTCATTCCTTACTGGTGACCTTCCAGTATTATCACCTTCTTCCTTATTTGAACTGAAGACTACTTGCTCCTCTGAATTACTGGAGGATTCAGGAGTCACTATGGCTTTCTTCTTCTTCTTCTTCTTCTTCTTCTTCTTCTGTGGAGGTGTTTCCTTCTCTGGAGTAGGCATGTCCTTGGTTAACACCCTATCCCATCTTGAGAAAATTCTGATATCCATCTTTCTCATGTGATTTATTTTAGAACCTGCAGCTTGGTTCATCACTTCTGGAATAGTTCCAACTAAGTACAAGCTCATTATCCTACCCAGATTAGGCTTCTACAGACTATCCTTAATCTTCTCAAACATCACTGCTGACCAATCAGTTTTTAGTTTGAAAATGATCCTTGTCATTAAACTGAACATGTGAGCTGATATCCTATCATGCCCACCTGGCTTACACAGGATCACCTTCTATATGCTTAGTCCTACTATGCGAGACATGATTATTAGCTATAGAAATTGCACTTGTAGAATCACAAAGTAAAGGTGTTCTACTTACATGAATACCATAGTCTACTAGCTGGTGTTGAATCCATAAAAGTTGTGCACAGCAGCTTCCTGCAGCAACATATTCTGACTCAGCTGTGGAGATTGCCACACTGGTCTGCTTCTTATTGCTCCAAGACACCAGTCTTCCACCTAGAAATTGACAGGTTCCTGTAGTACTCTTCTTATCTTCTTTGCAACCTGCAAAATCTGCATCTGAATAACATGTCAGTACAAAATCTCCATTCCTAGGGTACCAAAGACCTAGATAAGGTATGCCCTTAAGATATCTCAAAATCCTTTTGACTGCAGTCAGATGAGATTCTTTAGGGCATGTTTGGTACCTAGCATAGACACATGTAGCATACATCATATCTGGTCTACTAGCAGTCAAATATAAAAGGGAGCCAACTATCCCTCTATACAAAGTTTCATCTACAGGTTTCCCTGCATCATCTTTGCTTAGAGACATACTTGATCCCATAGGAGTTTTCATGGTAGTGGATGATTCCATACCATACTTCTTTATCAATTCTAGGGTGAACTTAGACTGACATATGGACAGGCCATCTTCAATCTGTCTTACTTGGAGACCCAAGAAGAGCTTAAGTTCCTCCATACTGCTCATTTCAAATTTTCCTTGCATAAGTTTTGCAAACTTTCTGCAAAGATTACTTTCAGTAGACCCAAATATTATGTCATCTACATATATTTGGACTAGGATAATCTTGTCTTTATATTTCCTAAGGAATAGAGTCTTGTCTATTTTCCCCCTTGAGAATTTGTTCTCAATGAGGAAACTAGACAGGGTTTCATACCAAGCCCTTGGGGCTTGTTTTAACCCATACAATGCTTTCCTAAGTCTATAAACATAATCAGGTTTGAGAGAATCAACAAAACCCGAGGGCTGCTCTACATAGACTTCTTTCTTTAGATCTCCATTTAGGAAAATTGACTTAACATGCATTTGGAATACCTTAAACCCTTGATATGTTGCATATGCAAGGAACATCTTGATTGTTTCCAGTCTTGCTACTGGGGCAAAGGTTTGATCAAAATCAATACCTTCCTCCTGCCTATATCCTTTTGCAACAAGTCTAGCTTTATTCTTTATAATGATTCCATTCTCATCCAATTTGTTCCTAAAGATCCACTTTGTTCCAATGATGTTGTGGTCTTTGGGTTTAGGAACAAGCTTCCAGACCTTGTGTCTTCTGAACTGATTCAGCTCCTCTTGCATGATATCAATCCAGTGAGGGTCTAGAACTGCTTCTTCAAATTTCTTTGGTTCCACTTGTGATAGAAAACTGGAGTAAAGAACTGTACTCAAATTCCTGCTTCTAGTTTGCACTCCTTGTCTTGGATCACCAATTATTTGATTAGTTGGATGATCTTTTAAGTGTCTATTAGCTGGAGGTAGTCTTTCTTCAGGTTGAACCCCTCCAGTCTCTTCATTTAGCTGCACCTCTTGGTCTTCTTCAGCATTTAGAGAGTCTTGTACTCCCCCTAGACATCAGCCACCAATTTCCACTTGCTGAGTTGTAGTAGAACCTTCTGTAATGGTAAGCTTGTCCATCTTCTCATTTATACCTGTAGAGCTGCATACACTACTTGGCAACTCACTGTTAATCAGTCTTGTTTCATCAAAGACTACATGTATAGACTCTTCTACAACTTGAGTAATCAAGTTGTAGACCCTATAAGCCTTACTATTGTTGCTGTACCCAACAAAGATCCCCTCTTGGGATTTGGTAGCAAACTTGGTTAGATAAGACTTGCCATTGTTAAGTATATAGCACTTGCAACCAAAGATCCCGAAATAGGATAAATTTGGTTTTCTGCCCTTCACAATCTCATAAGGAGTCTTTTTGTGGCACTTGGTGATAGTAGCCCTATTGATTACATGACATGTAGTGTTTACTGCCTCAGCCCAGAAATATTTTGGAAGAGAAGTGTCACTCAATAGAGTTCTACCAGCCTCTATCAATGTTCTATTCTTCTTTTCAGCAATACCATTTTCTTTGAGGTGTTCTAGGTGAGGAAAATTCTTGAAATATCACAAATTCTTCACATAGTTTTTTCATACTTTCAGACTGAAATTCAGTACCATGGTCACTTCTGATTTTGACCACTGTACTGTCCAACTCATTCTGAATTTGTTTAACAAAACTATATAAGATACTTTGGGTTTCAGATTTTTGTCTTAGGAAGAACACCCAGGAATATCTAGAATAGTCATCTACAACCACAAATGTGTAGACCTTCCTACCTAGACTGTGAAGTGACATAGGACCAAATAGATCCATATGCAAGAGGTATAGATACCTCACTGAATCCTTGTTTTCAAGGCTATGAAAGGTGGATTTGATCTGCTTGCCTTTTTGACAAGCTGAGCATATCTCATCCTTTATACACTTAACTTGAGGACCATTCCTCACTAACTCTTTGCTAAAGAGTTGGCCAATATTCTTATAATTAAGATAAGCCAGCCTCTTGTGTCATTTAACACAATGTGAGACTCTCTCATCAGCTACAAGATAAATAGGAGAAACATTGTTCTCACACACAAAGTCAAGACAATAAACATTTCTCTTCCTATATCCTGTCAAAATGATCTTTTGATCACTTGACCTTTTGATATGACAACCATTCTTGACAAATGAGATGTCATATCCTAAATCACTCAGCTGACTTATGCTTATAAGGTTGTTTTTCAAACTTTTCACATAGGCCACTTGAGTGATAGTAATCTGATTACTAGAAATGTTACCAAAGCCTTTGATGATTCCTTTTTCTGAACCACCAAAGGTAACTTTCGGGCCATCCATGATAGGTGTGTAGTTCTTCAGCAACCCCCTAGTTCCAGTCATGTGCCTGAAACATCCACTGTCCAAGTACCATATTGGGGCATGACTACTTGGACTCACCTGCAATAAAGACTAGTTAACCTTAGAACCCAAATGAGTTTTGGGTCCTTGGTTCAGATTAGCCTAAAATCTAACCAATCTGCCTGTAGGTATTCTCACAGGCAGACTGTTATTCTCCTTGACAATAGAATTATGCCAACAATCTATGGCAAAGTGGCCTACCTTGCCACAACACCAGCACTCAAACTTGTTGTACCTTTGTTTAGGTACAACCCTAGCTGAATTATCTACAACAGGCTTCTTGTTCTGTGCTGGGGCTTTGCCTTTAGATTTGGACCTAGCAGTCCAGGCAGGTTTTTTAAACCCTAATCCAGCCTTACCCTTTTGAGGTACAAACTCATCTATCAAGGGTAAAACAGATTTAGGTTTAGAAAAGCTAGCCACAATCTCTTTCTCCTTCTGAAGTCTAACCTCCAAATTTCTAATCTGATCATTCTTGAAATTGATTGTGCCCATTTGAATAACAGTTATGTTTTTCAATCTGGCAATCTCATTCAGTTTTTGATCTAACAACTTCTCTGAATCTACTGCAGCCAACTTAAGACTAGCAATCTCCTTTGCCTGAGTTTTGGTCAAGATTTTGCTTTTCTTCAAGGCCTGCAACAAGTCCCTATATTCATCAATTAACTGATGAATATCTCTTTCAGATTCAGACTCACCCACATCACTTGATGCAGATGTATCTGACTCTGACTCAGTAATATAAATTGAACTAAAAGAACAACTTTGTACCTTACTTATTCCAGACTGATCCTGGATCTTGTCTCCTTCAGATATAGCCATCAGTCCCTTGCACTGATGGTCTTCATGCTCATAAATTGAGTTCATTAGCTGCATAAACTCATCTTCTTCCTCTTCAGCAAATAATCTAATGTAGGCTTCAGCTTCTGATTCTGTTTCTGAAGATGACTGGTCTGTCAGGCTCTTGTCTTTCTTAGCAACAAAGGACTTTTCGTTTTTGCTCTTAACCTGAGTCTTCTTTTTGTCAACTGACTCCTTCCTCTTTTCAGGACAGTCAGCCACTACATGTCTCTGTCTATTGCAACAATAGCACACAATCTTTGAAGATGTAGCTTTGTTTGGCTTGGACCTACTTCTGTCATTCCTGGATGACTTTCTCTTCTGATAGTAGTCATCTTTTGGCTGAGAAGTGGAAGGCTTAGACCTCCACTACCTCTTCTTTAGAAATCTTTGAAAGTGCCTAGTAAAAGCAGCAGTCTTCATCACTTTCACTGCTATCAGAACTCTTGCTATCTGAATTATCTGTGACAGCCTCAGCAATTATTTTAGGTGGAGATGGAGACTTGCTTCTATACTTCTTAGTGTCTTCAGTCTTGAAGGCCACAGATTTTTCCTTGTGCTCCACTCTAGTATTCTTCTCTTCCTCCTTTCTAGCCATTAACTGCATCTCATAAGATAGCAGTTTTCCAAACAAAGTTGGAGGAGGTATATTAGCAAGTTTGGCCACTTCCCTAATGGCACAAACCTTGGTGTCCCAGTCCTTAGTCAGGGATCTTAAGAACTTGTCATTCAGCTCATAGTTGTTGAAGACTCTTTCATAGGACATCAACTCATTAACTATCTTATAGAACTTCTTGTAACATTCTGTAATGCTATCAGACTTTCCTTGTTTGAAGCTTTCATATTCCTGATTTAACATTGACTTCCTATCTTGTCTTACTTCCTCTGATCCCTCCATATAGACTATTAATGTGTCCCACATTTCTTTAGAGGTTTTACAATGAATTAAGTTCTGAAATGTTGAATCATCAATGGCACTAACAATGACATTATGGGCTCTCTTGTCCAAAGTGGCCAGGATGATTTCATCTTTAGTCATTTCAGAAAAGTCCTTGGGAGTTTTCTGATTTGCATCCAGAATGGATATCTTCATTGGCACATATGAGCCTTCTTTGACTGTAATGTATATCCTTGGGTCAGAAGCTTCCATAAAGAGTCTGACCCTCTCTTTCCATATGCCAAATATCTCTTTTCTACATATTGGTAATTTCATTGACCCCAGCTCCTTGTGATTTTCACCTGAACCCATTTTCTTGATTCTTTCTTGATTCTTAAATCTGCCTTAAGGATCTTACTCTGACTGTTAAGTCCTTTCTTGAGGAACCTGGCTCTGATACCACTTGAAAGAATTAGTGTCTAATCACCTAGCGGGGAGGGGGGGTGAATAGGTGTACTTTTTCTTTTACTTGTAAAGCAGATAATCTGTTCTGTAAGTTAAGCAGTAATTACAAATTCTACTACTATACAACACAGCAATCACAGAAATATTTCAACACAGAGTGCACACAGATTTTTATAGTGGTTCCCCAAGGTCTGGGTACATCCACTTTCCCCCTTCGCCTATCTAGCAGTGTACTAGATTCAGCCTAACTTCTGCACTTCACCTCAGATCTTACAGCAGCTCCGAACCTAAACCAGGTTTCTACAACTCAGAGTGTCCACACTCCTACAACTCAGGCAAACAGCCCTACCTCAGCCTTCACCAAGGCCTACACTCAGAGAACACAGTCTCCTACAACTCAGGCACAAAGCCCTACCTTAGTCTTCAACAAGACCTACACTCAGAGATCTAAATCTCCTACACTCAGCCTTTATAACATAGGCTTACAGCTCAGATCTATAATAGATCCTATAGAAAATTGATTAAACAAAGTTTATGACCACTACCCTGAAAGAGAGAGAGGGGATAGATGACTTCTTGATGAGTTCTTAAAAGAACTTGGCAGAAATCAACCTCCCTTAGCTTTCTTCAAAGCTTCTTGAATCTGAACTCAGTAGGGTTGAATCTTCTGTGAATTTGATCTTCAATCAGCTTCTGACTTAAGATCCAGATTTCAATCTGAATCTTTCTTTGCAGCCTGATTCAGCAACTACTCTTCTTAGATGGAACTCTCTCTCTCTAACTTCTTCTAGATCTTCTGTCGAAAATCTTCTATTTAATTACTTCTCTTTTAGTTGTTGTTAGTTGGTTGTGATTGATCTTCTATCTTAATTATGATCGATCATCTCTTTCTGTTGAAGGAGAAAGCCTTTATATAGTCTTCCTCCATGGTAACCGGCTGATCCGGTTTCTAACAACCTTCTGACAGCTTTGACAGTTGTAGTTGACCGGTTTGAAATGTCAGCTGTCAAGTCATCCAGTCACTTCTTGAAAATACTGTCTCTGTCTGAAAGTGTCGAGACTGATCTTCATTATGTGTCGACACAAATATACTAAGTGTCGACACAAGTGGGCTAAGTGTCGACACTAGCCTTGATGGTTTCGACACAACTCCTTTTGTTGTTATAACGGCTTCTCGACACTGCTTCTTCAGAATGTGTCGACACTGATTCTGTGTGTCGACACAAGCCTTCTGTTGAATGTGTCGACACTGATTGAGTGTGTCGACACAAGTACTTCTTCTTTAAAACTTAGTTGAAATTCTGCTGTGTGTCGACACATCTCCTTTGTGTCGACACAACTTCTTTTGTTGTTAATACTTGCTGAGTGTCGACACATCTCATTTGTGTCGACACAAGTACTTCTTTACTTTAACTTTGTTGAAGCTTGCTGAGTGTCGACACAGCCTCCTGGTGTCGACACATTTGATGTCGACAAGCTTCTCTGGGTGTCGACACTGCCTTTAAGTGTCGACATAATTTGTGTAGACAATTCTTCACAGTGTGTTGACAATTCTTCACAGTGTGTCGACACTGCCTGTATGTGTCGACACATTTCTTCTGGTGTCGACTCTGCCTTTCTTGGTGTCGACACAATCTACTCCAAGTGTCGACACAGCTTTTCTCCAGTATCGACACAATCCTTCATAAGTGTCAACACTGCTTCTCTAGGTGTCGACACATGGACTTAGAAATTTTCTGCATTTCCTGCAATTACTTAACCTGCACATATAAACTCAAAACACATCAAATACACCTTGATGTATATCATTGAGTAGGGTGAGGCTTCTTCAAATCTGGTACACATTTTCCAATGTACCCAACAGGGAGGCACCACCTGTTGACTCACCAAAAGAGTTCTTTCTTTTTGGGGGCACACACCACACTCGAGAGTTATGTCTTCTACTTGGTGCTTACAATTTTCATTCAGGTGGTCGTCGAATTCACGATGACTTTTCTTACACACCTTCTAGTGAGCCCCCTGATGTGCTACGTTTCCCGAGAGACATTTGGCTCTTTACGAGCTCCTATTTAAGTATAGATGTCTCTCACGGTCATCTAAGCACTCGTTGTAACACCTCCCCTGTAATGACCATATAATATGGGTCCGGCCAGGGCCCCACAACATACAGACTCCACAGCTTTAGTATTATAAGATGATATAACTATCCAATCTCAAAACTCATAATCAAACCACAGCAAAAACATCAACAAAGACTAGAAGTTATCCACACACACAAGAGTATCGAAACGGCCTTATGGCCTTACAACAAAAGAGAGTCCAAAACTCTATCAATACATAACACATCAAAGTGCAAAGGCACTACTAAGCTACCTCGGCATGCAAGCCGGAAGTCGAAAGCATCAAACATATAATATCACAAAAGTAGAGCTAATGCAAAGCTGGTAACACTTCATGAGGCTTAGGCCTTTTTGGCCGGCGAGCTAGCTCCTGCTTGCGATCCTTGCCCGGTAAAAATTTGGTTGTAACGTAGGTCAGCAAAGGCTGACCTCAAACTGTGTAACAAACACAACTCCTCTCAGCCGCCCCTAACGGACCCCGGGGTACCCCTCCAACCTGCAAGTCAGCACTTCGTATACAATATACATAAACAAGTAAAGCACTAAAGAACATGCTTGGATGTCTCAAACAACATGCACGTTCTATACTGTTGAGCATATAAAGAAAATGGGCCTACTATGCAACATGTATACAAACTCAGGCTTCACCCAAGGCACCCTATCGCGTATGCATCTAGCACATCATTACATCATCTGGGTACTCATCATTTCCCCTTTGGCATTAAGCCGCAAACAAAGGGGGTACTGCAATTCCCCCAACGACATACAAGCTGCCACACGGAACTCTTGCCAAGGCCCCACCCGCTCTTGGTCTTATACTCGGGCTTGCCTACAAGCTCTGACTTCTCATGTCAGGATTCCGTCTAACACACTAACCGATTCTAAGAAGCCCTGTTGGACCCCACCCAGTCATGGCCTCATTGCCCGGGCTTGACCCATGCTTGGCGTTCTTGTCAGTCTCACAGAAGGGGACTAGTCTCGCCGGGACACTCTCCACACATGACTTGCACGTCACGGGATAGCCAGCAGACCACGGAGACAAAGCCACGTCTTAGCACGTCACAATCCATAATCATTCCCACGCCGATCTCTCATTTGTACTGCAACGTCCTCGCGCACCAAGGAAACCATCTGCCGCCAATGCGGAGCTAACTTTGTCCACCAAGGAAACCATCTACCGTCATTGCGTAGCTAACCTTGTCTGGTTCCGGCTACACGCACTCACTTGAGAAAAGGGGGAAAACACAAACATCACAAACGACATCTTGCCGCAACGGATTTCTACAAAATCCTTAAAGCTCCTATGCAACATCACCGAGTCGGACTAACGGTCGCGACCACGGCTTCACCCACAATGCCTAATCCACTAACGGAGCAGATCTATAATGCAAAAACATGCCGGAGACGGACTCAATCGAACCGGAGGTTCCTCTTGAACCATGGCGACTCAAACCCCTCTCATGTGAGGGATTTGATGCCCAAAAGTTTGAAAGAAAAGATGCTAAACACTCATCCTAAAACCAAGAGGAGAAGTGGCATTACCTTCCGACCCCTCTTCCTAGCCGTGGAAACTTAGCCGGATGAAAACCTTTGCAACGGTCTTGCCTCCACGGATCTGGACTCGGCTCGCGATTTGGAGCACCGAAGCTTCTCCGGCAGCCGGATCTCTCCTTCACCTTCTTCCTTGCTCTCCCTTCTCTCTAGATCTTAGAAAGAGAGTACTTGGTGAAAAATGAGGGTTCCCAAACCCTATTCCCGGACTTAACTCAGCAAGGACAACCCTGGACCATCAGATCCCAAAAGAAGGAAACGAACGGCCACGATCCGAACTAAAAATCAAAACACCTGGGCCGAACACGGCTTGTGACACGCCCGTGTCCAAGGCCGAGTGCCTTAATCGACGCTGAAACTGTCGCACCCAGAACAGGACACGGGCACCGGACACGCCCGTGTCGAATATGACACGCCCGTGTCACTCAGTACACGCCCGTGTTGCTGGGCGTGTTCCTCCATCGACACAGGATCAAAAACCACCCGAGAAGGACACGGGTAATCGACACGCCCGTGTAGAAATTGACACGCCCGTGTCAGGTCGGACACGCCTGGGCTCCAGGCCATGTTCAATCCCCTTACACGGCCCGGCTCACTACCCGAGCAGGACACGGCCTGGGACACGCCCGTATCTCAGGCCGTGTTCGAAGTCTCGACGATCGTCGACTGCCTCTTCGTCGACTTCGCGAAAACATTCGTCGAACACGCACATGACACGGCCTTGGACACGCCCGTGTCCCAAGCCGTGTTCACTGTCTCGACATTTTGTCGAGCGCAGTTCGTCGACCACCCGAGTTCTCCATCGAACCCGAGCACGACACAGCCTTGGACACGCCTGTGTCCTAGGCCGTGTTCCCTGTCTCGACACTTCGTCAAGCGAAAATCGTCGACTTCTCGGGCTCTCGACGAACCCGAGCACGACACAGCCATGGACACGCCCGTGTCCCAAGCCGTGTGACCCTTACTAACACCCAAACTTGGCTCTCGACGCTGCTCGTCCCTCTTTTGAATTTTGGGGCGTTACAACTCTCTCCCCCTTAAAAGAATTTCGTCCCGAAATTACAAAAAACAAAAAAAGGGTACACAAAACTTAAATGATATCTAAACTGAAAAACTCTGGATACTCCTCCAGCGTGGTTTATTCTCGCTCTCAAGAGAGCTCCTCACGACCGCAGTTGTCTCATCAGACTTTTATGAGTTTGACATCTTTGTTCCGCAACTACCAAATTTCTAAATCCTAGATAGCAATTGGACGGACTCGCGTCCTCAAGTCTTCCTCTATCAGCACCGATGCTGATTTAATCACCACACTAGCCTCTACCAAGGCTTTCCTCAAGACGGAGACATGGAAGACGTCGTGTAATCCACTCAGCTCTGCGAACAACGCCAATCGGTACGCTGCTTCTCCCACCCGTTCAACAACCTCGAAAGGTCCCAAAAACCTTGGACTCAACTTCTTATCAGGGAATCCGTGAAACGCCTTTGAACGGCTTGATCTTTAAATAGACCCAATCGTCTACCGCAAACTCCAGCTTCCTGTGGCGAGCATTAAAATATTTTGCTTGCCGATCTTGAGCCAACTTCATGCCCTCTTGAATGGTCTGCACCAACTCACAAGCATCAGCTGCCACTTCTTTTCCCAATAGTTTGGTGTCTCCCGTCTCTGTCCACGACATCGGTGTTCGACACCGCCTCCCATACAAAGCTTCGTATGGCACCATCTTTATACTTCCTTGGTAACTATTGTTATACGCGAACTCCACCATGAAGAGGTGATCCTCCCACTTCTTGTCGAAGTCAAGAATGCACATTCTCAGCATATCCTCCATAGTACGGTTCGTTCTTTCGGTTTGCCCATCAGTTTGAGGATTGAAAGCCTTGCTGAACTTTAGCTTCGTGCCCAGACTCTTCTGAACCAACCTCCAGTCCTTGGACGTGAAACGTCCGTCACGATCGCTGACTATACTTTTAGGAATCTCATGTAGTCCCACAATGTTGCAAACATACAACTCCACCAGCTTCTCTACGCTGTCCTCCTTCCGATTTGGGATGAAGTGAGCCACTTTGGTTAAGCGATCCACAATCACCCAAGTCGCGTCGTTACCCTACTGCAATCTAGGTAACCCATGCACAAAATCCATGGAGATGTCATCAAATTTCCACTCGGGGATTGGAAGAGGCTTCAGGAACCCGCCCGGCTTCTGACACTCGGCCTTCACCAAGGCACAAGTTTGGCATCGATTCACGTACAAAGCTACGTCCCGCTTCAGTCCAGGCCACCAAAAGGATTTCTTCATATCCAAGTACATCTTTGTACTGCCCGGGTGAATGTAGTACTTTGTAAAGTGAGCCTCAAACATCAACTCCTCACAGAGCTTGTCGAACTGTGGTACACAAATCCGTCCGTACTTCCTCAGAATCCCATCAATTATCTCCCAGGCGCTGCTCTCGCCCATTTGAGCTTCCACCACGTATGGTTGAAGCTCCACATCCAAATGAGTCGCTTCCCGAATACGATCAGACAAGTCATTCTGCATTTCAATCCAGTTCAACTGAGCCACGCTAGACTCGCCCCTTGCTACGCACTCCAAGCTGAGGGACTCCCAGTCCAGCACCAACCGCTCATCATGAGCTTCGATTCAATTCCCTTGCCCCGAGTATTTTCTACTCAAGGCATCTGCCACCACATTGGCTTTGCCTGACATATACTGAATCGCCACCTCGTAGTCTCCAAGGAACTTGACCCACCTGCGCTGCCGCATATTCAAGTCCTTCTGATCTAGGAGATACTTCAGGCTTTTATGATCCGTGAAGATCTCCACCTTCACACCATAAACATAGTGCCGCCACAATTTCAACGCGAAAATTACCGCCGCCAACTCCAAGTCATGGACGGGGTAATTTCTCTCGTGAGGCTTCAGCTGCCTAGACCCAAAGGCTATCACACTACCATGTTGCACCAAAACGAAACCCAAACCGCAACCCGACGCGTCACTGAAGATTTGAAATCCTTTGGTCCCTTTCGGTAGACTTAGGATTGGAGCCGTCATCAGTCTTTCCTTTAGTGTCTCAAATGCCTGACTGCACTCCTGAGTCCACACAAACTTCTGATCCTTACGAGTTAGTGATGTGAGGGGTAGAGCTATCCACGAAAAGTTTCCACGAATCTTCTATAGTACCTGGGTAGTCCAAGAAAACTTCGGACTTCCGCCACGATTCTCAAAATCGATCAGTCTCTGATGGCTTCCACTTTTGTTGGATCTACCGTCATCCCATCCCCACTAATCACATGGCCCAAAAATGTCACCTTCTCGAGCCAGAACTCGCACTTTGAGAACTTTGCATAAAGTTGGTTCTCCCTCAACACTTGCAAGACTACTCTCAAGTGAGTTTCATGCTCCATCTCTAATTTGGAGTACACCAAGATGTTGTCAATAAAGACAACTACAAAAAAGTCCAAGTATTTCTGAAATACTCGATTCATCAAATCCATGAATACGGATGGTGCGTTCGTCAGCCCGAACGACATCACCGAGAACTCAAAATGACCATACCTCGTACCAAACGCTGTCTTGGGTATGTCCTCGTCTCGAATGTGCAACTGATAGTATCCTGACTTTAAGTCCAACTTTGAATACACCACTGACCCCACCAGCTGGTCAAACAGGACGTCTATCCGAGGAATCAGATACTTATTCTTGACAGTTAGTTTATTCAACTCTCGGTAGTATATGAACAGCCGCATACTACCGTCTTTCTTCTTCACGAACAACACCGGTGCGCTCCATGGTGAAGAACTGGGTCTGATATACCCCTGCTCCAACAGTTCCTGCAACTGTATCTTGAGTTCGGCCAACTCCTTTGGTGCCATCCTAAATAGAGGACGTGACACCGGTCGTGTCTCTGGCACTAACTCAATTGAGAAATCAATCTCCCGCCGAGGAGGTGTCCCAGGAAGATCTTCAGGAAACACATCCTCGAACTCTGCCACCACTGGCACTTCCCCAAGTGATAACTTGGAAAGGCAAACCTCCAATAACGCTACAAGCGCTACTCCACCCTGGTTAACTGTCTGCGCCAACTGCAAGGCCGAAATCAGGGAACATGCCACTCCATTAAGGCCCTCAAACTTGACTTTCGTCTGCCCTTCGCTTCTTAGGGTCACCACCTTGGATAGGCAATCAATACTGGCATGCTGCTCCGCTAGCCGGTCCATTCCCAAAATCACATCAAACTCGACCAACGGTAGGACCGCTGCTATCAATACGAAGTCAACTCCACTTAGCTCCCAACAAATGCGCCCTTTCTTCTTGGTGGTCATGGATGACCCATTGGGCATGCCCACCTTCAGCTCCGCGTCCGCCGAAAATGACTCAACTCAAATTCTCCTGATGAAGCTTTCCGCAAGAAAGGAGTGTGACGCTCACGTATTAAATAATACCCTAGCGGGGTATCCGGAAACTAACACAAAGCTTAAAACATAGACAACAAATATAATAGTCTAAAAGTATGAAGCGCAAGGTTAAACTTAAACTTCCTCATACCTGTCACCACATCGGGTTGGCAGATCGCTTCCTGTTGTCCAAGGTTGTAAGCCCTTGGTTGCACCGGTTGGAACCAAGAAGCGCTAGACTCCGCCATCTTTCCTTTTTTGCGGCACTGGGGCCGGAGTGCACAGTCTGCTCCTGCCTTGCCTCCTGCTCCGCACCTCCTTGGTTACAAAAACTAGCAATGTGCCCCACCTTACCACAGTTGAAGCACATCGGTGGCCCCTTAGAGTGAGACCCTCCGGACGTCCACTTGCTTTTCTCACCGGACTTGTATGTGTGAGGCTTCTTTCTCCATCTATTCCCTTCAGACTTTCCTTGGGATTGAGAAGGCTTCCCTTCTCCTTGCTTGGGCGCAAAACCCTCACGACGTTGGCTTCGCTCTAGATCACTCTCCAACGTCCTGGCAACCTCAACGAGCTCATTGAAACCAGCTCTCTTCATGGCAATGAGGGGTTGTCTTACATTCTCCCTCAGCCCCTGGTAGAAGAGGTTATCCCTCTCCTCATCGTCCACCATGGTCATCCCCGCGTAACGACCCAAACGAGTGAACTCCTGAACATACTCGTCCACCGTCTTATCTCGCTGCATCAAGTGCAGAAATTGCCTCTTAAGGGACAACCTCGTTTAAATAGAGATGTACTTCTTTAGGAAAGCATCCCCAAATTCTTCCATGGACGGGGTGCGTCCAGGAAATTGGCGGCCGCTATGGCTCACCCACCACAACTTTGTGTCTCCCTCCAACATAAAAGCTGCAAACTCAGATTTCTTCTCCTCTGACGTCTCTGCCGCCCTCAGAAGTTCTTGAATCTGTGCCCACCAATCCTCCGCATCAGTCGGAGTACCGACTCCCATGAACGTCAGGGGATGGAAGCTCAGAAAATACTTCATCTGTCGGTTTCCATACTCGACAACCACCCTTTCTGCCAAAGGCTCTGCTCGCCTGGCTTCTCCGCCCGGCACGGCCGTCACCGTATCCGGTGTAGCAGGGATTGCTACCTGAGCTGTTGCTGCAGCTTGGGCTGCCACCATTGCTTCTGTAAGCATGCGACAGAAGTCGGCCGGGTTTACACCCATGCCTAAAGGACCCGGAGCAGTAGCGCTGCTCACTGAAAGCTCTTCTCTTGGTCTCGACGTACCCGCCTCGTTGCTTGCACTCTTAAGAAAAACAAGGAAACAAGCAATCAGTCTCTAATCGCAAGACTCAAACAAAAGGACACTCATGGTCCCGCATTACTCCTATGTGAATAACTTCTAAATGCGATACGATTACGTTAATCGACCTCCCTAACTGACCTTGGACGAAACCTCGCTCTGATACCAAATTGTAACACCTCCCCTGTAATGACCGTATAATATGGGTCCGGCCGGGGCCCCACAACATACAGACGCCATAGATTTAGTATTATAAGATGATATAACTACCCAATCTTGAAAGATATGGTACCTAAACACCTAGAGGGGGGGGGTGAATAGGTGACCTAAACCTTTTTAAAACTTTGTTGGCAGCACAACAGATATAACTACTCAGCACAATGTGTCGACACTTAGAAGAATACAGTTAAAGAATGAAGAACAAGACTTGTGTCGACACTCAATTTCAGTGTCGACACATGCAGAAGAATCTGTGTCGAGACATACAAGGAATTGTGTCGACACCTTGTAGACTTGTGTCGACACTTACACAACATGTGTCGACACTTAGTCTATAAGTGTCGACACTTAAGAACAGAAAGTCTCGACACTATCTGACAGTTAGAGAATTTCAAGAAGTGACTGGTTGACATGACAGCTGCCGATCCAGCCGGTCTACTGCAACTGTCAGAGAAATCAGAAGTCTGTTATGAACCAGATCAGCCGGTTACCATGAAGGAAGCCTATAAATAGGCACCCATTGTTTACAGAAAGGGTGTGTGATTGATTGTTGTTGGTTACAAGTAGTTGTGAAGAATACTTAAAGTGGTTGATCAGATTCTTCAAGAAATCAGAAAAGTCATATACAGAGGATCAACACAAGAAGATCTGTCAGTCCAACTACAGATCTAATAAGTTGGAGAGAGAGAGCTCCAATCAAGAATTCAGTCTTTGGAACTAAGGCTGAGAAGAAAGATTCAGAAACATCTGGATCTCAAGAAGCAGAGGTCAAGGAACAACTGCAGAAGATTCAGACTAATTCAGTTCTAACTCAAGAAGCTTTGAAGGAAGCTAAGTCAGTTTGGATCTAACTGAGTTCTTCCAAGAACTCTTCAAGAAACTCTCAACTCCTCTCTTATTTTCTGAGTTGTAGAGTTAGCAATTGTATTTCTATTTTAACTTGTAGGATCCATTGGATCTGAGAGAATTGTAAGCCTATATTATAAAGGCTGAGGGTAGGGCTTGATTGCCTGAGTGTAGGAGTTGAAGAACTCTGAGTGTAGGCCTTAATTGGCTGAGTGTAGGCCTGGGTGGCTGAGTGTAGGCCTTTGTGGCTGAGTGTAGGGCTTTGGGCTGAGGTGTAGGAACCTTGTTGGGTTCTGAGATAGTGGAGAAGTTTGGCCGAATCTAGTACACTGCTAGATAGGCGAAGGGGGAAAGTGGATGTACCCAAAGATTGGGGAACCGCTATAAATTAGTGTGTCTGCTGTGCTGTGCTGTGGATTGACTGTTTGATTTCTGTAATTGCTGTTAGCTGTAGTAATCTGTGAAATAACTGTTGTGTTGCCAACAAAGTTTTAAAAAGGTTTAGGTCACCTATTCACCCCCCCCCCCTCTAGGTGTTTAGGTACCATATCTTTCAAGTGGTATCAAAGCGAGGTTCCTCAAAAAGGACTAACTGTCTGAGGAGATCCAGGTTGGCTGATTCAGTGTAAGTCACAACACAGTTTCAAGAAAATCAAGAAACATGGGCTCTTCAGAGAATCACAAGGAATTGGGTTCAATGAAACTGCCCATATGCAGAAAGGAGATTTTTGGAATCTGGAAAGAGAGGGTAAGGCTATTCATGGAGGCCTCAGACCCTAGAATCTACATCACAGTCAAAGAGGGGTCATATGTGCCCATGAAGATCTCAGTATTGGATGCAAATCAGAGGACTCCAAAGGATTTCTCTGAGATGACCAAGGATGAAATTGTCCTAGCCACTATGGACAAAAGGGCACAAAACATAATAGTAAGTGCCATTGATGATGCCACCTTCCAGAACTTAATTCACTGTAAGACAGCAAAAGAGATGTGGGACACTCTTATAGTGTATATGGAAGGATCTGAAGAAGTTAGGCAAGATAGGAAGTCCTTGCTTAATCAAGAGTATGAGAGCTTTAGGCAAGGAAGAGGAGATAGCATCACTGAATGCTACAAGAAATTCTACAGAATTGTTAATGAACTTATGTCCTATGGAAGAGAGTTCACTAACTATGAATTGAATGATAAGTTCTTAAGGTCCCTAACCAAAGATTGGGACACCAAGATCTGTGCCATCAGAGAAATGGCAAAGTTGGGAGAAATTCCTCCTCCCACACTATTTGGCAAGTTGTTGTCTTATGAGATGCAGCTGTCTGTGAGAAAAGAGGAGGAAAAATCAACAAGGACTGAGCACAGAGAAAGGACTGTTGCTTTCAAGTCAGAAGTACCTAGAAAGGGTGGACTAAGTCATCAACACCTCCTCCAGAGATAGTTGAATCTGAATCTGATGAGTCTGTTAGCACAAAGTCTACAAGCAGTGAAAGTGATGAAGACTTTGCTGCATTCACCAGACATTTTCAGAAATTCCTGAAGAAGAAACAGTGGAGGTCCAGACCTTCATTTTCCAAAGGGAAAGAAGTTCAGTATCAGGAAAAGAAGCCTTCAAAGAAGGACAAGAAAAAGACAAAGACTAGCAAGGCAACTGGGTCTAAGATAGTATGTTACTGCTGCAATAGACAGGGGCATGTTATTGCAGATTGTCCTGAGAGAAGAAAAGAATCCAGTGACAGAAAGAAGACTCACTTCAAAGGAAAGAAGGAGAAGTCCTTTGTTGCAAAGAATGAGAAGACTCTTTCAGACATTTCTTCTTCAGACACTGAGACAGATGTTGAAGCCTACATAGGGCTATTTGCTGAAGAAGAAGAAGAGTTTATGCAGATCATGGAATCAATCTATGAACAAGAAGAGAGTCAGTGCCAAGGACTGATGGCATTGACTGAAAGTACCAAAATTCTGGAGCAGCCAGGACCTAGTCAGGTACAAAGTCCAACTCAAAGTTCAGATTTCAGTTCTAGCTCAGAGTCAGATTCATCTTCATCAAGTGATGGAAGTGTTTCTGAATCTGAGGGAGATATTCATCAGCTCTTAGATGAATATAAAGTACTGTTGCAAGCCTATAAGAAAGGCAAGTCCCTTGCCAAAAGTCAGGCAAAGGAAATTGCAGATCTAAAGGCAGCTGCAACAGACTTTGAGAAGGAATTTGATCAAAAGCTCAATGAGGTAGCCAGGCTGAAACACATTACTGTGATTCAGATGGGAACTATCACTTATAAAAATGATCAAATTAAGTTACTAGAGATTAATCTCCAGAAGGAAAGAGAGCTAGTTGCTAGGTTTTCAAAACCTAAATCAGTGCTACCCTTGATTGATGAATTTGTTCATCATAAAGGAAAGGCTGGATTGGGTTTTATTAAACCAGCTAGAACTGTTCAGGATCAGTCCAAGTCCAAGGGCAAAGCCCCAACATTCAACAAGCCTGCTGTAGTCAAGACAGCAAAGGTTGTACCTAAGCAAAGGTACAACAAGTTTGAATGCTGGTGCTGTGGCAAGATTGGCCATTTTGCAATGGACTGTTGGCACAATGCCAGTGTCAAGATGAGTAGTAAGTTACTTGGTGGAAAGCCAACAGGTAGCTTTGTCAAGTTACAAACTAACAATCACCAAGGACCCAAGTTTACTTTGGGTTCTAAGGTTCATTAATTTGTTTTGCAGGTGAATCCAAGTGGCCATACCCCAACATGGTACTTGGATAGTGGATGTTCCAGACATATGACTGGAACAAGGGGACTACTGAAGGACTACATTCCAATCAAAAATGGTCCTAAAGTGACCTTTGGTGGTTCTGAAAAAGGAATCATCAAAGGGTTTGGTAACATCTCTTCAAACCTTGTTACCATTACTCAAGTGGCTTATGTTAAAGGGTTGAAACACAACCTCATTAGTATAAGTCAGTTAAGTGATGTAGGGTATGACATCTCATTTGTTAAAAATGGTTGTCATATCAAGAGGTCAAGTGATCAAGAGATCATTTTGACAGGATATAGAAAGAGAAATGTCTATTGTTTAGACATTATGATTGAGAACAATGGTTCTCATGTCTGTCTTGTAGCTAATGAGACAATCTCTCATTGTGTCAAGTGGCACAAGAGACTAGCTCATCTTAACTACAAGACTATTAGCAAACTCTTTAGCAAAGAGTTAGTGAGGAATGGTCCTCAAGTTAAGTGTGTCAAAGATGGCATTTGCTCAGCTTGTCAAAAGGGCAAGCAGACTAAATCCACCTTTAGAAGCTTAGACAACAAAGATGCTGTGAGGTGTTTATACCTCTTGCATATGCATCTATTTGGTCCAATGCCAGTTCACAGCTTAGGGAGGAAGGTCTATACCTTTGTAGTTGTTGATGACTACTCAAGGTTTTCCTGGGTGTTCTTCTTAAAGCAGAAATCTGAAACACCTAGTGTCTTCTATAGTTTTGTTAAGCAAATTCAGAATGAATTGAACTGTACAGTGGTCAAAATTAGAAGTGACCATGGTACTGAGTTTCAGTCTGAAAGCATGACAAAGCTGTGTGAAGACTATGGGATATTTCAAGAATTCTCTTCACCTAGAACACCTCAGCAAAATGGCATTGCTGAAAGGAAAAATAGGACCTTGATAGAGGCTGGTAGAACCCTATTAAGTGATTCATCACTGCCAGAGTATTTCTGGGCTGAAGCAGTTAACACTGCATGCCATGTGATAAATAGGGCTACCATCACTAAAAGGTTAAACAAGACCCCCTATGAAGTTGTGAAAGGCAGGAAACCAAATCTATCCTATTTCAGGATTTTTGGTTGCAAATGCTTCATACTTAACAATGGAAAGTCTTACTAACTAAGTTTGCTGCCAAGTCCCAAGAGGGAGTGTTTGTTGGGTACAGCAATAATAGTAAGGCTTATAGAGTCTACAACTTGACTACACAAGTTGTAGAGGAGTCTGTGCATGTAGTTTTTGATGAGACACAACTAATTAACAATGAGTTGTCTAGCAATGTATGCAGCCCCACAGGTCTTACTAAGAAGATGGACAAGCTAGCCATAGAAGATGTACCTGCTGCAAGACAGCAAGTAGAAGAAGATGGCTTATGTCCAGGGGGAGAACTACATGTACCAGGAGCTGAAGAAGTACAAGGAACTCAGCATGATGAAGATGCTGTAGAAGTACAACCAGAAGTAAGGATGCCTCCAGCCAACAGGCATCTAAGAGATCATCCAGTAGAGCTGATAATTGGAGATCCAAGACAAGGTGTTCAGACAAGGAGCAGAAATCAGAATGCTGTAGTATATTCAAGTTTTCTGTCTCAAATAGAACCAAAGAAATTTGAAGAAGCTATACAAGATCCACAGTGGACTGAAGCAATGCAGGAAGAGCTTAATCAGTTCAAAAGGTGCAAAGTTTGGGACTTGGTTCCTAAACCTAAAGATCACAATGTGATAGGAACAAAGTGGATCTACAGGAATAAGTTAGATGAACAAGGAGTCATCATTAAGAATAAAGCAAGACTGGTTGCAAAAGGATATAGGCAAGAAGAAGGTATTGATTTTGATCAAACCTTTGCTCCAGTAGCCAGACTGGAAGCCATAAGGATGTTCTTGGCCTATGCAACCTATCAAGGGATTCAAGGTATACCAAATGGATGTGAAGTCAGCATTCCTAAATGGTAATTTGAAAGAAGAAGTCTATGTGGAGCAGCCTTCAGGTTTTGTTGATCCTACTCTTCCACATTATGTGTATAGACTTAGGAAAGCATTATATGGGTTAAAACAAGCACCTAGAGCTTGGTATGAAACCCTATCTAGTTTCCTCATTGAGAACAAGTTCTCAAGGGGGAAAATAGATAAGACTCTATTCCTTAGGGAATCTAGAGGCAAAGTCATACTTGTCCAAATATATGTAGATGACATTATATTTGGGTCTACTGAAAGTAGCCTTTGCAAAAAGTTTGCAAAGCTTATGCAAAGTCAATTTGAGATGAGTAGTATGGGAGAACTGAAGTTTTTCTTGGGTCTCCAAGTTAAACAGACTGGAAGTGGTCTATCCATATGTCAGTCCAAGTTCACCCTAGAACTCATAAGGAAGTATGGTATGGATTCATCCAGTACCATGAAGACTCCTATGGGGTCAAGTATGTCTCTAAGCAAGGATGATGCAGGGAAACCTGTAGATGAAACCTTGTATAGAGGGATAGTTGGCTCCCTACTATACTTGACTGCAAGTAGGCCTGACATTATGTATGCTACATGTGTTTGTGCCAGGTATCAAGCCTGCCCCAAAGAGTCTCACTTGACTGCAGTCAAGAGAATCTTGAGATATCTAAAGGGCACTCCCTATCTAGGCCTCTGGTACCCTAGGAATGGAGATTTTGATCTAACAGGCTATTCAGATGCAGACTTTGCAGGATGCAAAGAAGATAGAAAGAGCACTACTGGATCCTGTCAATTCCTAGGTGGAAGACTCATTTCATGGAGTAGTAAGAAGCAAACCAGTGTGGCTATTTCCACAGCTGAGTCAGAATATGTAGCTGCAGGAAGTTGCTGTGCTCAACTTCTGTGGATTCAACATCAGTTAGAAGACTATGGATTTCAGGTAAGTAGAACTCCACTTTACTGTGATTCTACTAGTGCTATTTCAATAGCTAACAATCTTGTATCACATAGTAGAACTAAACATATTGAGATTAAATATCACTTTCTTAGGGAGCATGTAGAAAGAAATGATATTGCACTTGAATATGTTAAAACTGATAATCAGATAGCTGATATGTTTACTAAGCCCTTAGAAGAAGCTAAGTTCAATAGGTTCAAAATTGAACTAGGTATGATAAACTTAGACTAAGTTTACAGAACTAAAAATTGGCTAAGTAAAAAGGTGTCGACACATAGACAAGTCTATGTCGACACAGAATAGTAAGTGTCGACACTTCAGGAAAATGGTGTCGACACATCTAGGATGTTGGTGTCGACACATGTCAAGTTGGTGTCGACACTTCAGAATGGTAGTGTAGACACATGTCGAGTTGGTGTCGACACATTCAATAAGGTGTCGACACTTAAGTTTTACTCAGAATTTTCTAAGTAAAGTCTCGACTACATGTCGAGTAGTGTGGTGTCGACACTTAACCAAGTGTCGACACATAAAATCTGTTGACTAAACTTGTGTCGACACATGTGTGTCGAGACATTATAAGTCAGTGTCGACACTTATTGACAGTGTCGACACATCTTTAGAAATTCATCCCGCCTGTTCGTCTTCAAACAAGAAAGGTATAAATAGGGTTCTGTCTTTGTTTGTCGACACGCTTTCAAAAGTTTCGAGACCAAAACTCTTGTGTCGACATTTCTCTTCTCTAAAGACTAATTCTCCAAACCCTAATGGCTCCTAAGCTGGAAGAGAACGTTAACGAAGGCTATGAGCTCGTGTGAGGTGCATTCGACGATGGCAATCAAGAAATAAAATCGGTGGTAACCCTAGTCACCGATTCAGGATTGGAGTTCTTGGTTTCAGAACCAACCAAAATTTGGAAGAAGGAAGTTATTGAATTTCTTACTGGAGCGTCTGTAGATGACTCAGGCTACAGAATCAAGTCAAGGGTGCATGGCACCAAGGTCAAGATTTCACCCAAGTCTCTGAGAAAGGTACTTCAGCTACCTAAAGTTCAGGAAGAAGAGGAAGTGACTACATCTAAGACCAGAGAAGCACTTACCTGGTGTGGTCTAGATCCTAAGCTGAAGATAGGATCAGTATTCAACAGGAGAGGAATGAATACCCAAGGAAAGTTTCTGTCAGAAATTGTGGGCAAAGTACTCCTCAGCAAGACTGGAGGGCATGACAGGGTGTCAGCCTCCATGTTCAGTGTTATGACTAGAATCATTTTCAATCTCAAAACAGACTGGTCCATGGTTGTGTTTGAGAAAGTAAAGGAAAGTCTGAAGAAGCCCAATCTGGGCAGGATACTTAGTCTCTACCTGGCTGGTACAATACCAGAGGTAATGAGCAATGCTGCTGGTGCTAAAATCAACCACATGAGAAGGATGGACATGAAGGATCTTCTCCAGGTGGGAAAGGGTGCTGTCGAAGGAACTGACCACCCCTGAGAAACAAGTTTCTAAGAAGGATTCCCCTCCAAAGAAGAAGAGGAAAATAGCTGCTGTGACTCAGGAGTCCTCCAGCAGCTCAGGTAGTGAAGAACATGTGGTTTTCACTCCTGATAATCATGAGGATGAGGCTGCAGAGAAGTCACCTGCTCCTCAAGAGCCAGCTGACATCCAGGGGGAGCCTCCAGCTGTAGAACAACCCTCTACACTGGAGAGTGAGCAAGCTACTCTCATTATCCAAGAGGTACTTTCTGACCTCAATACTTTAGATTTTTCTATAATAGATTCTGATTTGTCTGATATTCATCAGCAAACTCAGCAAGCAAACCAAGCACCAGATGTTGTTCTCCAAGACACATCTGCTGTAGTTAATGTACCAAGTACATCTCCTGCTCAGTCACCCCTAGAATATACAATGGAAGATATATTTCTGAATTTAGATCAAGAGGACTTTGACATGGACAAGACTGCTGCTGATGAATAGACGAATGCTGCTACAGAAGCGAAGGGTGCTGCTGTTGAGGGGGAGAATCTGGAAGTTCAGGAAGAGCCTATAAGGCTAGATACTGAGAAGGCACTAGATGTGCAAGCTGACAAACCCTCAAGCCCTAAGGATAGGGTAAATATAGCAAGTACTTCAGAGTCTGAGGATGATGAAGCTGAGCAAGCTAAGAAGAAGCAGTTCTTTGTATTCAAAAGAAGGAGTCAGAGCTATAAGAAAGCTCTACAAACTGTTGCTCAACACTCCCTAGTCCAACAAGCTCCATCACCAGATTACAGCAGCTTAATGGTAGCAATGCAAGTTAAGCTGGATGAGCAAAGGAGGGCTATAGAGAAATATATTGATGAAGGCCACAAGTCTTTACAGTTTGATTTAGCTCAAGATATCAAGTCAATCAGGTTTGAGATGAACCTGAATAAGAAGGAAATGAATGATTGCTTCCACAAGGGTGGAAATGCAGTGGTATTCCTGGCTAAACATCAAGAACAGATCAAAGACAAAGTAGATGATATAGCATTGAAGCAGGGATATGTGCTGGAAAATCAATTGAGGATGAATGATAATTTGACTGCATCCCACAATGCTATAGTAACTGAATTAAAGAATAAGTCTGCTGAAACATCTACTTCTACTGATGCTGCAAAGGCTGAATTTGATAAACTCTTTCAAGCTGAGCTTACTGCTGTCAAGACTGCCATACAAGATTCACAGAAAGCAATTTCTGAACAACTTACCAAGCTGAAACCATTCTTTAAAGAGGGGATCAGGTACTTGGATGGCCAAATCAGGTTCCAAAAAGATGATGTGAGAGATCATGTAGCACAAGAAGTCATAAAGGGGGAGAGGGTGTTAGTCAAAGCTAGCTCTGACCATGCCAAATGGATTTCTAATTCCATCAGAGCTACACTGGGCTATCCTCCCCTGTGTGATGATGACAATGTAGCTGAATCTGGTATTCAAAGTGCATATCTTGGAGGAGAGCAACAGGAAGTAGCTCAGGTGATCTATCCACCTCCAGATTTTGATATGGTTCATGCTGAAGTAAGCACAATGTATAGCCCAACTGCTGGAAAGCCAACTGTTATTCTGGAAAAGGTTGTTCAACCTATTACAGCTGCTATGCAAGAGGCTATGGACAAAGAGGAAGAGACAAGGCTGTCAAAGAAGAAGTTCAGGGAACTTGCTGAGCAAAAACCAGATTTTGAACAGTGGAGCCCTACTTCTAGGAACATCATTCTCACAGCCTGGAAAGCAGCCAAGGACAATGCTCATGAAAGGAATAAATGGTTCTCAGAAGCAGAATGGAGGAAGCATGAGATCAGGCAGGAAGCCATTGTCCAGTATAGAAGGAAGGCTAAGTTAGGAAAGCTACCTCCTACAGCTGTGGAGCCTAGCAAGTACTTTCCTAAGCCCTATCATTATTTTGAAAGGCAGAAAATCAAGGCTGAAGAACTTAAGAAGAAGGACTCCAAAGGGAAGAAGGTTGCTGATACTGAGCCTGCTGCTGCTGCTGCTGTAAAAGCCAAAATACAAGCTGGGAAAGGCATAATTATAAAAGAACCAGAGCAGAATTAGATTAAGATTAGACTGAAGAATGTTGTAATTTGTTACATCTAAATATTTTTGTAAATCATTGACAATGTATTGAACACAATGTTTGGACAGTTTTTGATAAATATATTTCATGATTGATTCAGTAGAATGTGTCTAATTCTTGGTTGTTCTGTAATGTTGAATGAGTATACATGTGTGCTTTATTACATGTTTAAGTATACCCTGTTGATATATATCTGCTTTACATCATTCTCTAATTTTTAATTATGAGTGATGTATATCATTGACTAAGGGTTATGACTTCTCCAAATAGGGGGAGATTGTTGGGTACATTGGTCAAATGTACCTGATTTGAAGAAGCCTCACCTAACTCAATGATATACATCATAATGTATTTGATGTGTGTTTGAGTTACTTGTGCAGGTTAGGTATTCACTAGACTGAAGCTAAAAGTTTCTAAGTCCATGTGTCGACACCCAGAGGGAAAGTGTCGACACTTGAGAAAGCTTGTGTCGACACCCAGACAAGCAGTGTCGACACTTGGAGTCATTGTGTCGACACCTGGGATGAAGAGTCGACACCAGACAGAAAGTGTCGACACTTGGAGCTGTGTCGACACTCAGTGAAGAAGTATGCAGAAAAGCAGTGTCGACACTTAGCAGAAGTGTCGACACCTAGAAGAGCTAAGTCTACACCAGAAAGTGTCGACACTTGAAGATGTGTCGACACTCAGCAAAAGTCTGCAGAATCTAAGTACAAGTGTCGACACTCAACACAATGTGTCGACGCTATGCTGAAGAGTCAGTATTTGAAGAAAGTGTCGACACTCAGCACAATGTGTCGACACACAACCAGGAGAGTCAACACTTGAAGAAAGTGTCGACACTCAGCACAATGTGTCGACACTTAGTTGAAGACTCTACACTTGAAGAAAGTGTCGACACAAGGAGCTGTGTCGACACTTAGCAAAGAACAGAAAAGTTACAAAATATTCTAAGTACAAGTGTCGACACTAAAGGAATGTGTCGACACTCAGCTGAAGAAACAAAAGTGAAGACTTGTGTCGACACCAAGAAGCAGTGTCGACACTTGACAGTTTCAACACATGAAGATGTGTCGACACAAAGAACATGTGTCGACACTTAGAAGAATACAGTTAAAGAATGAAGAACAAGTACTTGTGTCGACACTCAATTTCAGTGTCGACACATGCAGAAGAATCTGTGTCGAGACATACAAGGAATTGTGTCGACACCTTGTAGACTTGTGTCGACACTTACACAACATGTGTCGACACTTAGTCTATAAGTGTCGACACTTAAGAACAGAAAGTCTCGACACTATCTGACAGTTAGAGAATTTCAAGAAGTGACTGGTTGACATGACAGCTGCCGATCCAGCCGGTCTACAGCAACTGTCAGAGAAATCAGAAGTCTGTTATGAACCAGGATCAGCCGGTTACCATGAAGGAAGCCTATAAATAGGCACCCATTGTTTACAGAAAGGGTGTGTGATTGATTGTTGTTGGTTACAAGTAGTTGTGAAGAATACTTAAAGTGGTTGATCAGATTCTTCAAGAAATCAGAAAAGTCATATACAGAGGATCAACACAAGAAGATCTGTCAGTCCAACTGCAGATCTAAGAAGTTGGAGAGAGAGAGCTCCAATCAAGAATTCAGTCTTTGGAACTAAGGCTGAGAAGAAGGATTCAGAAACATCTGGATCTCAAGAAGCAGAGGTCAAGGAACAACTGCAGAAGATTCAGACTAATTCAGTTCTAACTCAAGAAGCTTTGAAGGAAGCTAAGTCAGTTTGGATCTAACTGAGTTCTTCCAAGAACTCTTCAAGAAACTCTCAACTCCTCTCTTATTTTCTGAGTTGTAGAGTTAGCAATTGTATTTCTATTTTAACTTGTAGGATCCATTGGATCTGAGAGAATTGTAAGCCTATATTATAAAGGCTGAGGGTAGGGCTTGATTGCCTGAGTGTAGGAGTTGAAGAACTCTGAGTGTAGGCCTTAATTGGCTGAGTGTAGGCCTGGGTGGCTGAGTGTAGGCCTTTGTGGCTGAGTGTAGGGCTTTGGGCCTGAGGTGTAGGAACCTTGTTGGGTTCTGAGATAGTGGAGAAGTTTGGCCGAATCTAGTACACTGCTAGATAGGCGAAGGGGGAAAGTGGATGTACCCAAAGATTGGGGAACCACTATAAATTAGTGTGTCTGCTGTGCTGTGCTGTGGATTGACTGTTTGATTTCTGTAATTGCTGTTAGCTGTAGTAATCTGTGAAATAACTGTTGTACTGCCAACAAAGTTTTAAAAAGGTTTAGGTCACCTATTCACCCCCCCCCCCTCTAGGTGTTTAGGTACCATATCTTTCAAATCTCAAAACTCATAATCAAACCATAGCGGAAACATCAACCAAGACTAGAAGTTATCCGCATACACTAGAGTATCGAAATGGCCTTATGACCTTACAATAAAAGAGAGTCCAAAACTCTATCAATACATAACACATCAAAGTGCAAAGGCACTCCTAAGCTACCTCGGCATGCAAGCTGGAAGTCGAAAGCATCAAACATACAATATCACAAAAGTAGAGCTAATGCAAAGCTGGTAACACTTCATGAGGCGTAGGCCTTTTTGGCCGGTGAGCTAGCTCCTACTTGCGATCCTTGTCATGTAAAAATTTGGTTGTAATGTGGGTCAGCAAAGGCTGACCTCAAACTGTGTAACAAACACATCTCCTCCCTGCCGCCCCTAACGGACCCCGGGGTACCCCTCCAACCTGCAAGTCAACACTTCGTATACAATATAAATAAACAAGTAAAGCACTAAAGAACAAGCTTGGATGTCTCAAACAACATGCACGTTCTCTACTGTTGAGCATATAAAGAAAAGGGGCCTACTATACAACATGTATGCAAAACCTGTGCTTCACCCAAGGCACCCTATCGCGTATGCATCTAGCACATCATCACATCATCTGGGTACTCATCATTTCCCCATTGGTATTAAGCCACAAACAAAGGGGGTACTGCAATTCCCCCAACGACATACAAGCCGGCACACGGAACTCTTGTTAAGGCCCCACCCGCTCATGGTCTTAGACCCGGGCTTTCCTGCAAGCTCTGACTTCTCATGTCAGGATTCCATCTAACACACTAACCGATTCTAAGAAGCCTTGCTAGACCCCACCCGCTCATGGACTCATTGCCCGGGCTTGCCCCATGCTTGGCGTTCTCGTCAGTCTCACAGAAGGGGACTAGTCTCGCCGGGACACTCTCCACGCATGACTTGCACGTCACGGGATAGTCAGCCGACCACGGAGACAAAGTCACACCTTAGCACATCACAATCCATAATCATTCCCACCCTGATCCCTCATTTGTACTGCAACTTCCCCGCGCACCAAGGAAACCATCTAACGCAAATGCAGAGCTAACCTTGTCCACCAAGGAAACCATCTACCGCCATTGCGGAGCTAACCTTGTCCGGTTTCGGCTACGCATACTCACTCGAGAAAAGGGGGAAAACACAAACATCACAAACGACATCTTGCCGCAACGGATTTCTACAATATCCTTAAAGCTCGTATTCAACATCACCGAGTCGGACTAACGATCGCGACCACGGCTTCACCCACAATGCCTAATCCACTAACGGAGCGGATCTCTAATGCAAAAAGATGTCGGGGATATACTCAATCGACCCAGAGTTTCCTCTTGAACCATGGCGACCCAAACCCCTCTCATGTGAGGGATTTGATGCCCAAAAGCTTGAAAGAAAAGATGTTAAACACGCATCCTAAAACTAAGAGGGGAAGTGTCATTACCTTCCGACCCCTCTTCCTAGCCATGGAAACTTAGATAGATGAAAACCTTCGCAACGGTCTTGCCTCCACGGATCTGTACTCGGCTCGCGATTTGGAGCACCGAAGCTTCTCCGGCAGCCGGATCTCTTCTTCACCTCCTTCCTTGCTCTCCCATCTCTCTAGATCTTAGAAAGAGAGTACTTGATGAATAATGAGGGTTCCCAAACCCTATTCCCGGACTTAACTCAGCAAGGACAACCCTGGACCATCAGATCCCAAAAGAAGGAAACGAACGGCCATGATCCGAACTGAAAATCAAAACACCTGGGCCGAACACGGCTTGTGACACGCCCGTGACCAAGGCTGTGTGCCTCAATCGACGTCGAAACCGTCGCACCCAGAACAGGACACGGGCACTATACACGCCCGTGTCGAACATGACATGCCCGTGTCACTCAATACACGCTCGTATTGCTGGGCATGTTCCTCCATCGACACAGGATCAAAAACCACATGAGAAGGACACGGGTAATCGACATGCCCGTGTCAGGCTGAACACGCCTGGGCTCCAGGCCGTGTTCAATCCCCTTACATGGCCCGACTCACAACCCAAGCAGGACACGGCCTGGGACACGCCCGTATCTCAAGCCGTGTTCGAAGTATCGACGATCGTCGACTGCCTCTTCGTCGACTTCATGAAAAAATTCATCGAACACACACACGACACGGCCTTGGACACGACCGTGTCCCAAGCCGTGTTCACTGTCTCGACATTTCGTCGAGCACAGTTCATCGACCACCCGAGTTCTCCATCGAACCCGAGCACGACACGGCCTTGGACACTCCCGTGTCCTAGGCCGTGTTCCCTGTCTTGACACTTCGTCGAGCGAAAATCATCGACTTCCCGGGCTCTCGACGAACCCGAGCACGACATGACCATGGACACTCCCGTGTCCCAGGCCGTGTGACCCTTACTAAGATCCAAAATTGGCTCTCGACGCTGCTCGTCCCGCTTTCGAATTTTGGGGCGTTACACTCGTCACACTCGAGATGAGTTTTTCTACACTCCACCGAGAGATCCCCCTGATAGGCCACCATATTTTAGAGACGTCCCGGTCATTATTAAACTTTCTCGTAGTAGGTATATTGTGTCGGTCATGTTTCATTTGCATCATCTGTATTATTTGCATGAGTCTGTTGAGCCGTTTGGTCATCATTTGCATGAGTCTGTTGTGTTGTCTGTTCATCGTTTTCATGTGTGTCATGAGTTGGTCTGACGAATAATTCATATTGGTAATAAATCTTGTAAATCACATGTGTATGTTCATTGGCAAGTGCATGTGCTTCATGAAGGCGAGCAGGTGATTGTGAGACTCTACATTGTGATGCTCCATCTAAGGCTTGCTAATGGCGTGAGTGTTAGCCAGATGAATCCCTTTATAATCATGAGACAGATCGAAGCAAACACCTACGATCTTTATATCCCTGTAAGTATGGGTATTCACCCAGTATTTAATGTTGAAAATTTGATGTCATACTACGAGCCTCGCGAGTATGTGGACCCAAGAAGTGGGGACTTCCAACCGCCCACACCTCCTCTCACGTTGTCTTACCACCCTTATAGCCCACCCAAGTCTAATGGCCACCACTACTCACCCGCTTATGACACCCACCCACCTAGGAACTTGTTTTCTTTGGTTCTGCCTACGACGCCGCCGATCGCACCGGGATCCACCACTCGTGAGTTGAGCGTTGAGAGCTTTATGGAGATAAACCTCCACCAAGGCATTTCTACTACATACGTTGGTGACACATGAGTACTTGCAGCAGAGCATGATCGATTCACCCCTGGTCTTCGACTTCAGTACAACATCTTCATTTACCGGAGAAGACAGCTTTTCAGTCGGGGAGAGTTAATTGACAAGGACACTTTTCCAGCGACGACACTTGGGCGACCTTTGGTGGAATTCTTCGAGTTTTTCTTGGCATACAGCGAGAGAATTCTGATCCCTATTCATCGGGAGATGAATTCTTTCATGCTGGGGAGATTGTTGTGGAGCATAGATGATCACTTGCAGTGGATGACGAGTTTTGGGGCCCGTTCGTGGCCAATTGACAACTTTCCATGTTGGGTACATTGGAATATATGTACCTGATTTGAAGAAGCCTCACCCTACTCAATGATATACATCAAGGTGTATTTGATGTATTTTGAGTTTATTTGTGCAGGTTAAGTAACTGCAGGTTTGCAGGAAAAGTTTCTAAGTCCATGTGTCGACACCCAGAAGAAAAGTGTCGACACTTAAGGAGGCTTGTGTCGACACCCAGAGAAGCAGTGTCGACACTTGGAGTAATTGTGTCGATACCAGGAATGCAGAGTCGACACCAGAAGCAAAGTGTCGACACATACAGGCTGTGTCGACACACAGTGAAGAAATGTCTAAAGTACAAGTGTCGACACTTAGAAGCAGTGTCGACACCCAGAGGAACTTTGTCGACATCACAAGTGTCGACACTAGAAGGCTGTGTCGACACTCAGCAAAACATCAACAAAGTTCAAGCACAAGTGTCGACACTAGGAGGCTGTGTCGACACTCAGCAAACTTCAACAGAGTTTAAGTACAAGTGTCGACACAAAGGAGATGTGTCGACACTCAGCAAAAGTCTCAACACATGAAGAATGTGTCGACATAAAGGAGATGTGTCGACACTCAGCAAATGGTTCAACACAGAAGGCATGTGTCGACACAAAGAAGATGTGTCGACACTTGGCAAGTCTCAACACAAGAAGATGTGTCGACACAAAGGAGTTGTGTCGACATTTTGCAGAAATCAACTAAGTATTAAAGAAGAAGGACTTGTGTCGACACACATGATCAGTGTCGACACATTCTGAAGAAGCAGTGTCGAGAAGTAATTTCTACAATACAAGGAGTTGTGTCGACACCATGAAGGCTAGTGTCGACACTTAGTCTACTTGTGTCGACACTTGGTCTATTTGTGTCGACACTTAAAGACTATCTGTCTCGACACTTTCAGACAGTGATAGAGTTTTCAAGAAGTGACTGGATGACTTGACAGCTGCCATTTCAACCGGTCAACTGCTACTGTCAGAGCTGTCAGAAGTTTGTTAGGAACCGGATCAGCCGGTCACCATGAAGAAAGCCTATATAAAGGCTTATTCCTTCAACAGAAGGTATTGATTCGAATCAGAGATAGCAATCAATGAAGTAAGAAACAACAAACCAGAAGAAGACCTTCAAGTGAAGATATAAGGAGTTGGAGAGAGAAAGCTCCTTCTAAGAAGACAGCTATTGAACCAGACTGATAAAGAAAGTTTCAGATTGAGATCTGATTCACAAGTCAGCAGTTGATTGAAGATCATCTGCCTAGAGATTCAACCCTACTGTGTTCTAATTCAAGAAGCTTTGAAGAAAGCCAAGGGAGGTTGATCTCAGCAAAGTTCTTCCAAGAACTTATCAAGAAGCCAGTCAACTCAACTTTCTCAATCTGAGTTGTGGTTATTAATCCTTGTATTTTTATTTTCTGTAGGATTCTAAGGGATCTGAGTTGTAAGCCTATATTTATAAAGGCTGAGTGGTAGGGCTTGTGTGCCTGAGTGTAGGAGATACATTTCTCTTAGTGTAGGCCTTGTTGAAGGCTGAGTGTAGGCCTTGTTGAAGGCTGAGTGTAGGTCTTGGTGAAGACTGAGTGGTAGGGCTTTGTGCCTGAGTTGTAGGAGTGGGATCACTCTGAGTTGTAGGAACCTATTTGGGGTTCTGAACTGTAAGATCTGAGAAGTAGTGGAGAAGTTAAGCCGAATCTAGTACACTACTAGATAGGCAAAGGGGGAAGTGGATGTACCCAGACCTTGGGGAACCACTATAAATCATGTGTGCTCTCTGTGATTGTATGCTTGTGTGATTGTTGTGTTATCTGTGCTGTGAATTGCAATTACTGTACTGTATTTCTGCCTTCAAAGTTTAAAAAGATTAAGTGCACCTATTCACCCCCCTCTAGGTGTTTAGGCGCTAGTTCTTTCAAGTGGTATCAGAGGGAGGTTACTCAAAAAAAGGACATAATAGTCTAAGTACAAGATCCTGTAGGCAGATACAGTATAATCAAGAATCAAGAAAATGGGTTCAACTGAGAATCACAAAGAGCTAGGATCCATGAAGTTGTCAATCTGCAGAAAGGAGATCTTTGGCATTTAGAAAGAAAGGGTTAGACTTTTTATGGAAGCCTCAGACCCAAGAATTTACATTACAGTTAAAGAAGGGTCATATGTGCCAATGAAAGTATCTGTGTTGGATGCTAATCAGAGAACTCCAAAAGACTATTCAGAAATGACTAAGGATGAAATAATTCTGGCCACTATGGACAATAGGGCTCAGAATATTATTGTAAGTGCAATTGATGATGCCACATTTCAGAATCTGATTCATTGTAAAACATCAAAAGAAATGTGGGACACACTGATAGTTTACATGGAGGGATCTGAAGAAGTTAGACAAGACAGGAAGTCTTTGTTAAACCAAGAGTATGAAAGCTTCAGACAAGGCAGGTCTGATAGCATAACTGAATGCTACAAGAAATTCTATAGGATAGTCAATGAATTGATGTCCTATGGAAGAGAATTCAGCAATTATGAGCTGAATGATAAGTTCTTGAGATCACTAACTAAAGACTGGGATACTAATATTTGTGTCATAAGGGAAATGGCCAAATTAGCAGACATTCCTCCTCCAACATTGTTTGGAAAACTGTTATCTTATGAGATGCAGTTAATGGTAAGGAAGGAAGAAAAGACTACTAGGGTGGAGCACAAAGAAAGAGCTGTGGCCTTCAAGACTGAAGCCACAAGAAAATATAAAAGCAGGTCTCCATCTCCACCTCAAAAAGATGCTGAAGCTGAGACATATTCTTCAGATAGCAAGAAGTCAGAAAGCAGTGAAAGTGATGAAGACTTTGCTGCATTTACTAGGAACGTTCAGAAGTTTCTGAAGAAGAAGCAGTGGAGGTCCAATCCATCCACTTCACAGCCCAAAGATGACTACTACCAGAAAAGGAAGTCATCAAGGAATGACAGGAGAAAGTCCAAGTCTAGTAAACCTTCATCCTCAAAAATAGTTTGCTATTATTGCAATAGACAAGGACATGTAATAGCTGATTGTCCAGAAAAGAGGAAAGAGTCTACTGACAAGAAGAAGACACAGTTAAAGGGCAAAAAGGAAAGGTCATTTGTTGTCAAGAAGGATAAAAGTCTGACTGATATGTCATCCTCAGACACAAATTCAGAAGCTGAATCCTATATTGGCTTGTTTTCTGAAGAAGAGGAAAATGAGTTCATGTAGCTAATGAACTCAATATATGAGCATGAGGCCAATCAGTGCAAGGGATTAATGGTATTATCATAAGGAGACAAAATCCAGGATCAGCCTGGACCTAGTCAGGTACAAAATTGTTCTTCAAGTTCAATTTCTAGTGCTGGATCAGAATCAGATACATCAGCATCAAGTGATGTGAGTGGATCTGAATCTGAAGGAGACATTCATCAGTTGATTGATGAATATAGAGTATTGTTGCAGGCTTTGAAGAAAAGCAAACTCTTGGTCAAGACTCAGGCTAAGGAGATTGCTAGTCTTAAAGTGGCTGCAACAGATTTTGACAAGTTATTAGATCAAAAATTAAATGAAATAGCCAGACTGAAGAATATTACAGTTATTCAGATGGGGACTATTACATTTAAAAATGATCAAATTAGAAATCTGGAGATTAGTCTTCAGAAGGAGAGAGATATTGTGTCAAGTTTTTCTAAACCAAAATCTGTTCTACCCTTGATAGATGAGTTTGTATCTCATAAGGGTAAAACTGGATTGGGGTTTACAAAACCTGCCAGGACAGTACAGTCCAAGTCTAAGGGCAAAGCCACAGTACTCAACAAGAAGCCTGCTGAAGATAAAATAGCCAGGGTTGTACCTAAACAAAGGTACAACAGATTTGAGTGCTGGTGTTGTGGCAAGGTAGGCCACTTTGCCATAGATTGTTGGCATAATTCAAGTGCCAAGGTGAGTAGCAAATTGCCTGTTAGTAAAGCTACAGGTAGTTTTGTTAAGAGTAAGACTAACTTGCACCAAGGACCCAAGAATTATTTGGGTTCTAAGGTAAAGTAATCTGTTTTGCAGGTGAGTCCAAGTGGTCATGCCCCAATATGGTACTTGGACAGTGGATGTTCCAGGCACATGACTGGAACTAGGGGATTGCTGAAGGACTATACACCAATCAAGGATGGTCCTAAGGTTACCTTTGGTGGTTCAGAAAAAGGAATCATCAAAAGCTTTGGTAACATTTCTAGCAATCTTATTACAATTACTCAAGTGGCTTATGTAAAGGGTTTGAAACATAACCTCATTAGTATAAGTCAGCTGAGTGATTTAGGATATGACATCTCATTTGTCAAAGATGGTTGTCATATCAGTAGGTCAAGTGATCAAAAGATCATTTTGACAGGATATAGGAAGAGAAATGTCTATTGTCTATACATTATGTGTGAGAACATAGTTTCTCCTATTTGTCTTGTAGTTGATGAGAAAGTCTCACATTATGTTAAATGGCACAAGAGGCTGGCTCATCTTAACTACAAGACAATTGGTCAACTCTTTAGCAAAGAGTTAGTGAGGAATGGTCCTCAGGTTAAGTGTATAAAGGATGGGATATGCTCAGCTTGTCAAAAGGGCAAGCAGAACAGATCCACCTTTAATAGCATTGAGAATAAAGATGCTGTGAGGTGCCTATACCTCTTGCATATGGATCTTTTTGGTCCTATGTCAGTTCACAGCCTAGGTAGGAAGGTCTACACATTTGTGGTTGTAGATGATTATTCAAGGTTTTCCTGGGTATTCTTCCTAAGGCAAAAATCTGAAACTCCTAGTATCTTTTATAGTTTTGTCAAATAAATTCAGAATGAGTTAGACAGTACAGTGGTCAAAATAAGAAAAGACCATGGTACTGAATTCCAGTCTGATAGTATGACAAAGCTATGTGAAGAGTTTGGAATATTTCAGGAATTTTCCTCACCAAGAACACCTCAGCAAAATGATATTGCTGAAAGGAAAAATAGAACCTTGATAGAGGCTGGTAGAACTCTATTGAGTGACACATCTCTCCCAGAATATTTCTGGGCTGAGGCAGTTAATACTGCATGTCATGTGATCAATAGGGCTACTATCACCAAGAGCCACAAGAAGACCCCCTATGAGATTCTGAAGGGCAGAAAACCAAATATATCATATTTCAGGATCTTTGGATGTAAATGTTATATACTTAATAATGGTAAGTCTTATTTAACCAAGTTTGCTGCCAAATCCCAAGAGGGGATCTTTGTTGGGTACAGCAACAACGGTAAGGCTTATAGGGTCTACAACTTGACTACTCAAGTTGTAGAAGAGTCAGTACATGTAGTGTTTGATGAAGCTAGACTCATTAACAATGAATTGTCTAGAAGTGTTTGCAGCTCTACAGGTGTGACTGAGAAGATGGACAAGCTTACTATTGAAGAAGGTCCTACTGCAAGTCAGCAAGTGGATGATAGTGGCTGCTGTCTAGGGGGAGTACAAGATACTCCTGTTGCTAAAGAAGACCAAGAGGAGCAGCTGAATGAAGAAGCTAAAGGTGTACAACCAGAAGACAGGCTGCCTCAAGCAAATAGGCATTTAAAAGATCATTCAGCCAATCAAATTATTGGAGATCTCAGTCAAGGGGTACAAACAAGGAGCAGGAATCTAAGTTCAGTTCTCTACTCCAGTTTTCTATCCCAAGTAGAGCCAAAGAAATTTGAAGAAGCAATCCTAGACCCTCATTGGATTGAGGCAATGCAAGAGGAGCTGAACCAGTTCAAAAGATGCAAAGTCTGGGAGTTAGTTCCTAAACCAAAGGATCACAATATAATTGGAACTAAGTGGATCTTTAGGAACAAGCTGGATGAAAATGGAGTAATTATAAAGAACAAAGCTAGACTAGTTGCTAAAGGATATAGGCAGGAAGAAGGTATTGATTTTGATCAAACCTTTGCTCCAATAGCCAGACTGGAAGCAATAAGGATGTTCCTTGCCTATGCAACATTCCAAGGGTTCAAGGTATACCAAATGGATGTTAAGTCAGCTTTTCTGAATGGAAATCTGAAGGAAGAAGTATATGTAAAACAGCCATCAGGTTTTGTTGATTCTACTAAACCTAATTATGTTTATAGACTTAGGAAGGCTTTGTATGGGTTAAAATAAGCCCCTAGGGCTTGGTATGAAACTCTGTCTAGTTTCCTCATTGAGAATAAATTCACAAGGGGGAAAATAGATAAGACTCTATTCTTTAGGGAATCCAGAGGCAAGATTATCTTAGTCCAAATATATGTAGATGACATCATATTTGGGTCTACAGAAAGTAGTCTTTGCAGAAAGTTTGCAAAACTAATGCAAGGACAGTTTGAAATGAGCAGTATGGGGGAACTTAAGTTCTTCTTGGGTCTCCAAGTTAGACAGACTAAGGATGGTTTATCCATATGCCAGTCTAAGTTCACCCTAGAATTGATAAGGAAGTATGGTATGGAATCATCCACTACCATGAAAACTCCTATGGGGTCAACATTGTCTCTAAGCAAAGATGATGCAGGGAAACCTGTAGATGAAACTTTGTATAGATGGATAGTTGGCTCCCTACTATATTTGACTGTAAGTAGACTAGATATCATGTATGCTACATGTGTCTGTGCTAGGTACCAAGCTTGCCCTAAAGAATCACACTTGACAGCAGTCAAAAGAATTTTGAGATATCTTAAGGGCACTCCTTATCTAGGCCTTTGGTACCCTAGGAATGGAGAGTTTGAACTGACAAGTTATTCAGATGCAGATTTTGCAGGCTGCAAGGAAGATAGGAAAAGTACAACAGGTACCTGTCAATTCCTAGGTGGAAGGATGATATCATGGAGTAGCAAGAAACAAACAAGTGTGTCTATCTGCACAGCAGAATCAGAGTATGTTGCTGCAGGAAGTTGTTGTGCTCAACTTCTATGGATTCAACATCAGCTAGAAGATTATGGTATTCAAGTAAGTAGAACACCTTTATTTTGTGATTCTACTAGTGTCATTTCTATTTCAAATAATCCTGTCTCTCATAGTAGGACTAAGCACATAGAAATAAAATACCATTTTCTAAGAGAACATTTGGAAAAAGGAGATATTTCACTAGAGTATATTAATACAGATAATCAGCTATATGATATGTATACTAAGCCTTTAGATGAAACTAAATTCAATAAATTTAAAATTGAATTAGGGATGATAAACTTAGAATACGTTTTCAAAATTGGCTAAGTAAAAAGGTGTCGACACACATAGTTGTCTGTGTCGACACATAGAAGTGGTGTCGACATTTCAGAGAAATGGTGTCGACACATCTAGGAAGTCTGTGTCGACACTTCAAAGAATTAGTGTCGACACATGCAGTGTAGGTGTCGACACATTCAAGGTGGTGTCGACACTTAGGCTTTACACAGAATTAGTCTAGTAAAGTCTCGACTAAGTTTCGAGCTAAGTGGTGTCGACACATATACAAGTGTCGACACATATATTCTGTCGACTATACTTGTGTCGACACATAGTTGTCGAGACATTATAAGTAAGTGTCGACACTTTTCAACAGTGTTGACACAATTTAAGTATTTTGACGTGCCTTTTCACCTTCGATTCTAGAAAGGTATAAATAGGTTTACGCCATTGTTTGTCGACACGCTCACTAAAGTTTCGAGACCAAACTTGTGTGTCGACATCTCTCTTCTCTAAATTCAAATTTCTTCAAACCCTAATGGCTCCCAAGCTAGAAGAGAATCTTAATGAAGGATATGAACTCGTGCGGCATGCCTTTGATGACGCGGAACCTGAAATCAAAGGTGTGGTAACCCTAATTGCCGAATCTGGACTAGAATACCTTGTTTCAGAACCCATCAAGATCTGGAAGAAGGAGGTACTAGAATTTCTGAGTGCAGCTTCAGTTGATGATACTGGACTCAAGATTAAATCCAGAGTTCATGGAACCAAGGTTAAGATCACACAGAAAAGTCTGAGGAAGATACTTCAACTAACAAGAACAAAGGAGGAAGAGGATGTATCTGCTTCTAAGAATAGAGAGGCATTGAGATGGTGTGGATTGGATTCAAATCTGAAAATTGGATCTGTTTTCAATAGAAAAGGAATGAACATCTAAGGAAAATTTCTGTCTGAAATAATTGGCAAGGTTATCCTTAGCAAGCCTGGAGGACATGACAGGATTTCAGCTTATATGTTCAATTTGATGACAAGGATTATCTTCAAACTAGATATTGATTGGTCTGCAGTTATGTTTGAAAAGATAAAAGAGAGTATGAAGAAGCCCAATCTGGGAAGAATTCTAAGTTTATACCTAGCTGGAAGTATTCCAGAGGTGATGAATCAAGCAGCTGGTTCTAAGATTAACCACATGAGGAGAATGGATTTGAGAATCTTCTCTAGGTGGGATAGAGTATTGACCAAAGAAATGCCAACTCCAATAAAGGACACACCTCAGAAAAAGAAGAAGAAGACAACCATTGTGGCTCAAGAATCCTCTAGCAGCTCTGAAGAATTGGTGGTGTTTAGTTCTGATGAAGAGACTGGAAATGTTGGTCAGTCTCCAGCAAGACAAGAAGATGCACAGAGGCAGGGGGAGCTACCCTCAGCTAGCTCAATTCACCTAGATTCAATCCAGGGGGAGCCTCTACTTGTGGAAGAGCCAACTCAACTAGAGAGTGAAAGGGCTACCCAAATCATACTAGAGGTAATCACTGAATATAATCAATTAGATTTCATTATTGAGGAAGAAGTTTTGACTGATTTATTACCTAATATTCATCAGCAAACACAGATACAACCTCAACCCCAAGATGTTGTCATGGAGGACACATCTGTTGCTGATAAAGTGGTTGATGAGATAAGAGATTCACCAGTTCTTCCTCAACAGGAATTTACATTAGAAGAGTTATTCCCTGATCTTATATAAACTGATTTTGAGAAAGAGAAAGCTATTGTTGAGGGTGAGGAGACCCATATTGAGGGGGTGCATATAGATATTATAGAGTAAACTGCTACAAAAGAGACAGAGAAGCCAAAGGATGCTGAAGAACCACAAAGGACTGAGAAGGACTTACCTCCTAGTCCTAAGGATAGAGTGGACATAGCTAGCACTTCTGCTTCAGAGGATAAGCAGGATGCTAGAGCCAAGAAGAGGAAGTTCCAGGTCTTCAAGAGAAGAAGCCAGAACTATAAGAAATCCCTACAGACAGTTGCTCCACAGCCTGCCCCATATACTGATTTCAGTTCACTAATGGTGGCTTTACAGATTAAGCTTGATGAGCAAAGGCAAGCTCTGGAAAAATATGTAGATGAAGGGCATAAGTCACTGCAGTTTGATCTGCCACAAGACATCAAGTCAATCAGATTTGAAGTAAATCTTAACAAGAAGGAAATGACTGATTGTTTCCATAAGGGAGGAAATGCAGTTGTCTCTCTGGTCACACATCAAGAGAAAATAAAGACAAAACTTGATGAGCTAGAAGTGAAGCAAGGCTATGTCCTGGAAAACCAGATAAGAATGAATGATAATTTGACAGCTTCACATAATGTTATTATAACTGAAATGAAGAATATAGCTACTGGTCAGACTGCAGCAAGTGCTACTGCCAAGGCTGAATTTGACAAGCAATTGCAAGAGAGCATAACTGCTGTGAAAACTGCCATTGAAGATTCATAGAAGCTCATAACTAACAAGCTCCAAAGGTTGAAACCTTTCTATAAAGATGGATTTAACTATCTGAATGCACAGATAACATTTCAGAAAGATGATCTGAGGGATCATATAGAGAGAGAAGTCATAAAGGGGGAGAGGGTATTAGTCAAGGCAGGCTCTGATCATGTCAAATGGATTTCAAATTCCATCAGAGCCACCCTTGGATATCCACCCTTATGTGATGATGACAATGTTGCAGAGTCTGGAATCAATCCTGCATATCTTGGAGGAGAGCAAGCTGAAGTAGCTCAAGTGATATACCCTCCACCAGACTTTGATATGATACATCAAGAGATACGGTCAATGTATAGTCCTCCTGAGGGAAATCAGAATGTCATCATAGAGAAAGTTGTCCAGCCTGTGTCAGAGGCAATACTGAAAGAACAAGAGGCTTTGTTAAAGGAACAGGAGACTCAATTGTCTAAGAAAAGATTCAGAGAGCAAGCTGAATTGAGACCTGATTTTGAACAATGGAGCCCCACTTCCAGTAATATCATTTTGACTGCATGGAAGGCTGCTAAGGACAATGTCCTGGATAGAGGCAAGTGGTATTCTGACCTGGAGTGGAGGAAGCATGAGAATAGGCAAGAGGTCATTGTGCAATATAGAAGAAAGGCTAAACTGGGAAAGCTACCTCCTAATGCACAGGAGCCTAGCAAGTATTTTCCCAAGCCTTATCACTATTTTGAAAGGCAAAAGATCAAAGCTGAAGAGTTGAAAAAGAAAGATCTTAAAGGGAAGAAACATGCTGCTGCTGATGACACTGAAGCCCCAGTTCAAGCAAAGATTCAATCTGGAAAGGGGATTGTAATCAAGGAACCAGAGCAGTCTTAGGATAACATTTTCTTAAGTTTACAAGTTGTAATTTGTAGTAAACTCAATGTAAACTTTTGATTAATGTAAATGTTGGACTTTGTAAGAACAATGTTATATGTTCAAATCTATTACATTAATTGTTCTGAGTTATTTGTGTATACATGTTTTGTTCATGCATGTTTAAGTATTTTTCCCTGTCATATATTACTGTTTTACATCATACTGTGAATTTGTTATGTATGGTGTATATCATTGACTAAGTGTTATGACTTCTCCAAATAGGGGGAGATTGTTGGGTACATTGGAATATATGTACCTGATTTGAAGAAGCCTCACCCTACTCAATGATATACATCAAGGTGTATTTGATGTATTTTGAGTTTATTTGTGCAGGTTAAGTAACTGCAGGTTTGCAGGAAAAGTTTCTAAGTCCATGTGTCGACACCCAGAAGAAAAGTGTCGACACTTAAGGAGGCTTGTGTCGACACCCAGAGAAGCAGTGTCGACACTTGGAGTAATTGTGTCGACACCAGGAATGCAGAGTCGACACCAGAAGCAAAGTGTCGACACATACATGCTGTGTCGACACACAGTGAAGAAATGTCTAAAGTACAAGTGTCGACACTTAGAAGCAGTGTCGACACCCAGAGGAACTTTTTCGACATCAAAAGTGTCGACACTAGGAGGCTGTGTCGACACTCAGCAAAACATCAACAAAGTTCAAGTACAAGTGTCGACACTAGGAGGCAGTGTCGACACTCAGCAAACTTCAACAGAGTTTAAGTACAAGTGTCGACACAAAGGAGATGTGTCGACACTCAGCAAAAGTCTCAACACATGAAGAATGTGTCGACACAAAGGAGATGTGCCGACACTCAGCAAAAGGTTCAACACATAAGGCATGTGTCGACACAAAGAAGATGTGTCGACACTTGGCAAGTCTCAACACAAGAAGATGTGTCGACACAAAGGAGTTTTGTCGACACTTTGCAAAAATCAACTAAGTATTAAAGAAGAAGGACTTGTGTCGACACACATGATCAGTGTCGACACACATGATCAGTGTCGACACATTCTGAAGAAGCAGTGTCGAGAAGTAATTTCTACAACACAAGGAGTTGTGTCGACACCATGAAGGCTAGTGTCGACACTTAGTCTACTTGTGTCGACACTTGGTCTATTTGTGTCGACACTTAAAGACTATCTGTCTCGACACTTTCAGACAGTGACAGAGTTTTCAAGAAGTGGCTGGATGACTTGACAGCTGCCATTTCAACCGGTCAACTGCTACTATCAGAGCTGTCAGAAGTTTGTTAGGAACCGGATCAGCCGGTCACCATGAAGAAAGCCTATATAAACGCTTATTCCTTCAACAGAAGGTATTGATTCGAATCAGAGATAGCAATCAATGAAGTAAGAAACAACAAACCAGAAGAAGACCTTCAAGTGAAGATCTAAGGAGTTGGAGAGAGAAAGCTCCTTCTAAGAAGATAGCTATTGAACCAGGCTGAAAGATATGGTACCTAAACACCTAGAGGGGGGGGGTGAATAGGTGACCTAATCCTTTTCTAAATTCTTTGTTGGCAGTCAACAGTTTATAACACAGATTTCTGAATAAGTTATCACAGCACACAGCAATTCTCAACACAGTACAATCACAGCACAGAATACACAAGATTTTATAGTGGTTCCCCAATCTTTGGGTACATCCACTTTCCCCCTTCGCCTATCTAGCAGTGTACTAGATTCGGCCAAACTTCTCCACTAACTCAGAACCAAACTAGGTTCCTACCTCAGGCCCAAAGCCTTACACTCAGCCAAAAGGCCTACACTCAGCCACCCAGGCCTACACTCAGCCAATTAAGGCCTACACTCAGAGTTCTTCAACTCCTACACTCAGACAACAAGCCCTACCCTCAGCCTTTATAAAATAGGCTTACAATCACTCAGATCCAATGGATCTTACAAGATGTAATTGAAATAAAATTGCTAACTCTACAACTCAGAAAAGATGAGAGAAGTTGAGAGTTTCTTGAAGAGTTCTTGGAAGAACTCAGCTTGATCCAAACTGACTTAGCTTTCTTCAAAGCTTCTTGAGTAGAACTGAATTAGTCTGAATCTTCTGCTTCTTGAAATACAGATGACTCTGAATTCTTCTTCTCAGCCTTAGTTCCAAAGACTGAATTCTTGGATGGAGCTCTCTCTCTCCAACTTCTTAGATCTGCAGTTGGACTGCCTGATCTTCTTGTGTTGATCCTCAGTGTATCACTTCTTGATTTAATCTGATCAACCACTTCAGTTATTCTCACAACATGTAATGATAATGAACAACCTTCTATATGTATATTTTCCTGTAAACTATGGGGGCCTATTTATAGGCTTCCTTCATGGTAACCGGCTGGTCCGGTTCATAACAGACTTCTGACTTCTCTGACAGTTGATGTAGACCGGCTGGATCGGCAGCTGTCATGTCAACCAGTCACTTCTTGAAATTCTCTAACTATCAGATAGTGTCGAGACTTTCTGTTCTTAAGTGTCGACACTTATAGACTAAGTGTCGACACAAGTAGTGTAAGTGTCGACACAAGTCTACAAGGTGTCGACACAATTCCTTGTATGTCTCGACACAGATACTTCTGCATGTGTCGACACTGAAATTGAGTGTCGACACAAGTACTTGTTCTTCATTCTTTAACTGTATTCTTCTAAGTGTCGACACATCTCCTTTGTGTCGACACATCTTTATGTGTTGAAACTGTCAAGTGTCGACACAGCTTCTTGGTGTCGACACAAGTCTTCAAATTTGATCCTTCAGCTGAGTGTCGACACATTCCCTTAGTGTCGACACTTGTACTTAGAATATTTTGTAAACTTTTCTGTTCTCTGCTAAGTGTCGACACAGCTCCTTGTGTCGACACTTTCTTCAAGTGTAGAGTCTTCAACTAAGTGTCGACACATTGTGCTGAGTGTCGACACTTTCTTCAAGTGTTGACTCTTCTGGTTGTGTGTCGACACATTGTGCTGAGTGTCGACACATTCTTCAAATACAGAGTCTTTAGCTAAGTGTCGACACATTGTGCTGGGTGTCGACACTTACTTCAAGTGTTGACTCTTCTGCATAGTGTCGACACATTGTGTTGAGTGTCGACACTTGTACTTAGATTCTGCAGACTTTTGCTGAGTGTCGACACTCACTTCAAGTGTCGACATTTTCTGGTGTTGACTCAGCTCTTCTAGGTGTCGACACTTTTGCTAAGTGTCGACATAGCTTTTCTGCATTCTTCTACACTGAGTGTCGACACAGCTCCAAGTGTCGACACTTTCTGACTGGTGTCGACTCTTCTTCCCAGGTGTCGACACAATGACTCCAAGTGTCGACACTGCTTGTCTGGGTGTCGACACAAGCTTTCTCAAGTGTCGACACTTTCCCTCTGGGTGTCGACACATGGACTTAGAATTTTTAGCTTCAGTCCAGTGTTTTCCTAACCTGCACAAGTAACTCAAACAAACATCAAATACACTATGATGTATATCATTGAGTTAGGTGAGGCTTCTTCAAATCAGGTACATTTGACCAATGTACCCAACACAGGCTGATAAAGAAAGTTTCAGATTGAGATCTGATTCACAAGTCAGCAGTTGATTGAAGATCATCTGCCTAGAGATTCAACCCTACTGTGTTCTAATTCAAGAAGCTTTGAAGAAAGCCAAGGGAGGTTGATCTTAGCAAAGTTCTTCCAAGAACTCATCAAGAAGTCAATCAACTCAACTTTCTCAATCTGAGTTGTGGTTATTAATCCTTGTATTTTTATTTTATGTAGGATCCTAAGGGATCTGAGTTGTAAGCCTATATTTATAAAGGCTGAGTGGTAGGGCTTGTGTGCCTGAGTGTAGGAGATACATTTCTCTGAGTGTAGGCATTGTTGAAGGCTGAGTGTAGGCCTTGTTGAAGGCTGAGTGTAGGTCTTGGTGAAGACTGAGTGGTAGGGCTTTGTGCCTGATTTGTAGGAGTGGGATCACTCTGAGTTGTAGGAACCTATTTGGGGTTCTGAGCTGTAAGATCTGTGGATCTGAGAAGTAGTGGAGAAGTTAGGCCGAATCTAGTACACTACTAGATAGGCGAAGGGGGAAAGTGGATGTACCCAGACCTTGGGGAACCACTATAAATCCTGTGTGCTCTCTGTGATTGTATGCTTGTGTGATTGTTGTGTTATTTGTGCTGTGAATTGCAATTACTGTACTGTATTTCTGCCTTAAAAGTTTAAAAGATTAAGTGCACCTATTCACCCCCCCCCTAGGTGTTTAGGCACTAGTTCTTTCATTCCATATATGACGTGCCCGAATCGACGATCGGACTTCGCGGATGCGTCCGGATTTGCATTGCGAATCAATTTCATATATTAGTTTATTATATTTGCATTTATTTTGATATATTTGGTTGACCCTACCTCCGGTCAATCATAGTCATTGATGGAAGATGCCCTAATCCTTGTTTTATTATAAATAGAGGTGATAGGGAGCTGATCTAGGCATTGTAGAATTTGGTGAAAGGTATTCTCGGATTCCCGCGATCATCCCACGGTGCCGACTTCGTGGAATCCTAGGTGACGACTCCTGGATTGATTCTTCTTCCCCAAGTAACCCCAAACCCTAAGCTTTATTTTACCCCCTCCAAACAGTCTTGTCAAACACCCAAACAACCCCAAAATGTCCCACAATTGGTTGTCCAGAATTCTCAATTTTCATTCACTATTACTATTCAAAAATGAAATTTATTGTTCATTTATATAGTTTTAAACCTTGAACCACCGTCGGCCTATTGCTGCCTCTTCCTGGCACTACCGACCCCCCTTGCCTGCTGTTGCCACCCGCCCATCCACCATATTCTCTCTTTCATCTGGTTCCCATCCTCTATAACAGCAACCCTCACCAATCCAGTCGGTCCTCCACCTGATCCACCGCTGGCCGCCCTGTTGAAACTGAAAACTCGCTCTCTTTGAAGTTCACCCTTGGGGAAGGGGTGATCGCACACTTACTTCTCCCTCACAAGCTAAACGACCAAAGATGGAGAACATGGAATAGACCCAAGGCTCCAGTACGGAGGTCCCACCACACACTCAGAAGATCTTATAGTGCTTCCTCTCCTTAGCCAAGTGTTGAAGCTAAGGATACCTCAAAAGGTGTAATAAGACCAGGGCACTATTAAGCAAGAGTTGGGGAGTAATAGCACTAGTAAGCCTGCCTTCTGAGGTACCCCTTGGGTCTTATTTATAGTTTTCTGAAAATGGTCTGTCAATAGCCAAATCTCGCTGTTCTGAAGGGTTATATGCAGTCCAAGTCGTTCTGCCAATAGCGTAATTCCGCTGTTCTGAAAGGCTACGAGCAGACCAACGGGGGTGGGATGGTAAAAAATGCATTGTCAGGCTGGGCGAGTGGCTCCTTGAAGCCTCCACTCGCACTGGGGCAGCGAGTGCTCGATGGGGCTGGCACTCGCCGCCTCCCCGTTCCTTTGGGCGAGTGCGGGCCCGACCTGCCCCACTCGCTCACCACTCACCGACAATCCTGGGCGAGTGCGAGCACACCTTCTCCACTCGCCCCTCAAATGTCCTACCCCACCTGGGCGAGTCGAGGGGGCTGTCGAGCCCTCGTCCCCCTTGCTAGCTCGCTCGGGACTTGGGCCGACTGATCTGCCACACTCGCCGAATCCTATGGGGTTGGATGGTTCTTTCCGAGCTTGTATCAACCTCGCAAAGAGCGGGAATTGTGTACAACCTCGTATCCGGCGAGCGGGTCGACAAGAGCTAGACCGGCCAAATCAGGTGGCCCAAGTCCCGGGCAAGTCAGCAAGGGGGGCGAGAGCTCGACAGCCCCCTCGACTCGCCCAGGAGGGGTGGGACATTTGAGGGGCAAGTGGAGCAGGTGGGCTCGCACTCGCCCAAGATTGTTGGCGAGTGGAGGATGAGTGGGGAAGGCCGGGCCCGCACTCGCCCAAAGGCCAATGGGAGGCGGCAAGTGCCAGCCCCATCGATCACTCACCGCCCCAGTGCGAGTGGAGGCTTCAAGGAGCCACTTGCCCAGCCCGGAAATGCATTTTTACCATCCCACCCCCGCTGGCCTTCCTGTAGCCTTTCAGAACAGCGAAGTTATGTTGTTGGCAGGCCGACTTGGATTGCATATAGCCCTTCAAAACAGCTAGATTTAGCTATTGACATACCATTTTCAGAAAACTATAAATAAGACTCAAGGGGTACCTCAGAAGGCAGGCTTGAAAGTGAGTGTTAGATCAGAAATACTCTAGAGGGGGGGTGAATAGAGTATTTAAAATTTCCTAACAACTGTTACAGCTTTTGCTGTAAATCAAAAGTGCAGAAATTGATAACCTAGCAAACAATAAACCTAAATCACAAGCACAACAAGAACAAAAGAAAATGAGACAACCAGACGACACAAGAATTTTATAGTGGTTCCCCAACCTGGGTACATCCACTCTTCTACCACCCTTGGTAGGAATCCACTCTAATTTTTGATCAGGTGCCTGACACCAAGGAGCTTTTGATCAGGTGCTCAAAAACCAACCCAAGTCTTTTGATCAGGAGACTTGCAACCAAGGAATCACTTTTGAAGGGAGATGACAACCCTTTAAATAGATGAGGGTGAGAGAGTGATGGAAGTCTTCTTTTCTCAATCACAATGAGAAGACTATGTGGATTCAATGATGTTGTCAAAGCTCCCCCTGAGATGAAAAAGGGTACAAGAGAACTGGAGCTTTGCACAGGGTGATAGGACTTCAATTGAGAGACTTGATCCAGGAGCTTTAGACTGATAGTGCTTGAATGTCTTTAGCAAGGTCCTGGAGAAGAAGAACAGGAAGACTCTTGATTTCAAAAAAAAATGTGTTCTTCTTGCTTCTTCTTCAATTTTTTGTGTGCTTCTTAGTCAGTAGTATTCTGTATCAAGCTTTCTCTGTGTCTCTCTTGATTAATTGTTGTGTATATCTCTGTCTCTGTGTTATTCTCTTCTTATGTATCTTTCAAACATTTGAATTTCTCTGTAATTAATGCTGACGGCCTTGAGAATAATCGGCATTGATTTATTTCCCCAACTGTCTCGTGGAAAAACGGCAAGCAATAATCCTGGAGAAGACCATAATTAATGCTCATTCTAACGGATACATTCAGAGAATGTTAGAGCATTAATTACCCAGGAATTATAACATTAGAGTGGGGACAGAAGGCCGAAAATGACTATTCTGGAATCGTCGAGCAGATAGCAGAATTCGTCGAACTGAGTTCACAGTTCATCGAGTTGGCACATTGTATTTGTCGACCAGACATCTTCTGTTCGTCGAGCTGAGTTCCCTGATCGTCGAACTGAGAACTGAACTGCTGTCTCTTTTGACCTTTGCCTATTCGTCGAGCTGGTAAATATGTTCGTTGACTGGAGTTCAGCAATTATTCTAGAGTTGTCAAATATCCTGTGTCGACATAATTTTCTCTTGTGTGCTGACACAAATCTTCTGTGTTGTGTCGACACGGCCTTTCCACAATGTCGACTGATGATCTTGGTGTCGACACAAGTTCTTCTAGTGTCGACATAACTCTTCTGGTTCCAGAATCCGTCGAGCAGAGAACAGGGTTCGTAGACCTGAGACTGGAGAACATGGTCTCGACAGAATGTTGTGATACTCCAAAGATTCGTCGACCGAAGAATGGTGATCGTCGAGCTAAGTCTTGAGAACCTTGAATTCGTCGAGCTGAGAATGATTCTGGACTTAGCCAAATTAATAATTTCTGGAATTAGAAAGATGAAATAGTGAGTTTAGTGATCATCGACCAGAGAACTAAGTTCGTCGACCTAAGTCAGAAGAATCAATTGAACTTAAAATGTTGAAGACTGAGTCCAGAGATCGTCGATCAAAGAATGGAGTTCGTCGACCTGAGAACTAGGTTCGTCGACTTGAGTCAAGAGAACAGTCTGGACTTAGTATTCTGAAGATGAAATCCAAGGATCGTCGATCTGGGCTAAAGTTCGTCGAGCTCAGCTCAGAGAATATTTCTCTAAGATCGTCGAGCTGAGAACGACTATCGTCGACCTGAGTTCGACGAACGTCGAACTCATTTTACTTAGTCTCTTTAGAATTCTCTGAATCTTGAGGAAAACTTTATGTCTTGAGTCTCTGGCAGTCTGATGTTGGCTTGTCCATGTGATGTTGACTCTTAGGACTTGACCTAGATTCTAGGACACAACTTTGACCCTGGCTATACATGTTGGGTCACATCATCCTAAGTCAGTGAACCTAGCCCAAATCAAACTAGGGATCGAACAATCTCCCCCTATTTTGGTGAGGTCACTAATGGACTCAAAATAAAAACATAAGGCAAACAAAGCAGGAAAAAGATATATCTGGCAGAGATAATTAACACATGCAGCAGATATATTTACATAAAAGCTTTGTTCAGATAATAAGAGATAGTTTAAAATATAAAGACAGAAACAAAATAGTTCATATTTCACTTCTTTTGCTTTTTCTCCTGGTGCTTTATGTCCTTTCTCTTATCTCCTGGCTTGGTGAAGACTATTTCCCTGTTTGGATTTAAAGCTTGTGTCATAGTCATTGTCATGTCAGCAGCCCCTATAGTCTTCAGAGATGTAGCTCTAAGGATTACTGCTTCAGGATGCAATTTCATATAATCATCAACATTAAAAATTTTGTTAGCCTTATCAAACCTTTTCAGTTCTTCTCTCCTGTACTTGGACATTGTAGTGTATTCAGAAGTATCCTTTCCTTCAGCCGTTGCCTTGTTTATCATAGAGAGGCCTACCAGTTCCTGGAACCTGGTCATTTTAGCTGTGTTGGCTGTTTCTGGATCTTCATAAGGAACAAGAGGAGAGAGTGGCCTTTTAGGACTTTCAGCTTGTTGATGTTGATGTTGTTGATGTTGTTTTCCTAAAGATTGTTGCCTGTGCTGGCTGCTTTCATGATGAGATCTCCCTTAATGTCTTTGATATGTTTACATAGGGGAAGATCTTTGAGAATCAGAACCAGAAGTACCAGCTGCAGGATGAGGAGGAGGTGGTGGATCTTTCCTATACCTTTGAACTGGTGGAGGAGAGTACTTTCTACTCTTCTTCCTTTCTTTCTGCTGATTCTTAGAGAGCAACATCCATGCTGGCATCCCTTTGTATGGAGTTATATTTTGAAGAATATAGTAAGGGGTGTCATTGTTTGGATTGGGCTTGGGAGCAGTAGGAGGAGGAGCTTTTCTTTTCTTTGAAGTTTGCTTCTTCTTCTTTGCATCCTCCTCATCTGAATCATTATCCTCATCTTCATCATCATTATTGTCAGAATCCTGAGGATTATCATATAGAGCATCCAGAGCCTTCAAAGCTTTAGCAGAGATAACAGGTTTTTCAGGAGCAGGAGCAGGAGTTGCAACAAGAGCTGGAGTTTCAGCAGGAGTTGGAGGAGAGGCTACACAAAAATCAGAACTTATTTGGACAAAGCTTTCATCTGCTGCATTAGTTTCTTCTGCAATATCAGCCAGGATCAAGTCATCTAGATCTGACATTGGAGAGTCATCCATTACAAAAGTTGGTGCTGAAGATACTATTGAGGAAGAGGGAACAGCTACTACTTCTAGAGGTGAAGTAATTTCTGACTATGCAATAGCAAGACTGTCCTTAATTTGCTTAACAACTTTTGAAGAGATGGGGGCAGTATATGATATAATAGCCAAGGATGGCTTAGTGATCTCAGCTGGAAGACAATGTATATGTACAGTATCAAAAATACTCAACAATTTTTCTAAATTAACTGTGTGATTAAGAATGAAATCACCAACAGTATTAGGTTCTTCAGAGTCTGATTCGAAATCTATATCAGTATCAATAAAATCAATCAAATCTTTATCAATCAAATCTGTATCTAAGTATTTTGTACACTCTGCTGCTGTGTCTGAAGCTGCTGTTGTTGCTGTAGTTGAAGCATCTGGTGTTGGAGCTGGAGCTGCTGCTTTATCATTAGGCATCTCCCCCTGCATGGTTTCAGTATGGCCTGAAGCCATGCCCCTGACTGAGGAGGGGGCAGCAGTAAGAGCAGAGATTTGGTCAGAGAGAGAAGATATGGTGGTAGCAAGAGGTGTAATGGCCTCTGCTATAAGGGACTTGAGGAAGGGAGTGATGATGGAAAGGATGGAAGATATGGTGGAGGGATCAAATGATAGAATGGTAGATTGTTTTGCAGAAGGTGTAAAAGTGGGAGCTGTGGGAGGGATAGAGAGTGGAGCATCAGGTAGTTGAACATCTGGAGGGATGGTAGATGTGGATGGGGATGGATGGATGGCATCTGGCATGATGGTGTCTGTTGTTGGTAGATGATAAGATGGTATGGAAGATAGATATGGGGAAAGAGGAGATTGTGGTGGTGTAGGAATGTAAGTGTCATGGGGGGAATCAGGAGATGTTGGTTATTGTGGTTCTTGAAAAGGGGAAGATGCAATGTCAGCGAGATCAATAGGTGGAGATGAAGCTGGGGAAGCATGTGGAGATGGAGGTGGAGTAGGAACATGAGTATGTTGTTGGGGTTGTGGTGTGGAAGAGATAATGGGAGAGGAAGTGAGTTGTTTTGCTGGAAGGGGTGCTGGAAGAGATGGTGGTGTGGGATGAAGCTCTTCAGCAGGTAGGGGAGTGGCTTTAACAGCCCTGGTGCCTTTAGAAGATGGGGTGGAAGAGATAGAAGCCTTAGTGGGCTTTGTAATTGTCCTCTCACACCTGCCAAATAAGGCACAGGTAAGCCTTTTACTGGCATTAATGAATATGATCTGGGAGACCAGGGATTCAGCAGCCTTTTCCTTGAGCAAGATCCCTAGGATCCTTCCAAAACACACTTCTTTCTTGCTATTTTTCTTCTTTATCAGATCAAAGAGGATCTGAGCCCAGTCAACTTGCTTCTTATTTATGACTGCACACATGACCAAGAACTGATGTCTTGTGATGTAGTCATGGGCAGTATGCTTGCCAAGCAGGACCTTCCCAACAATGTCTGCCAGAAACTTGTATGCTGCAGACAAATGCTACTTCAACAGTTTATTTGGGTTGTCACCAGCATAACCCATCAGATTGAGCATCATATAAAATTCTTCAGAATCAATTTCCAAGTCCTCTTCACCATTTGTCAAACTAAATATTGCAGTTAAAACCGCGGGAGTTAAGGAGACAGTGTTACCCGCAATTGATCATGTCATGGTATTGTCCTCAGAAGTGGATGAGGTGTACACCAATTCCCTGATTTCTGGTCCTGCCAGCTTTATCCTTGTAGTCATCAAGTTCTTCAGATTCTGTTCTTCCAGAAGTTCCAGAATATACAAGAAGATTGGGTCCGAGTGCTGGAACGATTCGAAGTCAACATCAAAGTCAGTGTCAAACTTCATAGCGGCGAGAGCTCCTGCTGGAATCGCCATTGAATCACCTGTAAAAGAGAGAAACGGCGATCAAGTGCAAGAGAACAGAAAGTGCAGGATGGAGGTCGAAGAAAACCTAGATATAAGGTTTTCAAGAATATGAATCGACAGACTCCGTTCCACGAAAATGAAATTAATTCTGCGAGCTGAGATCGACGAAATAAGTTTGACTGAAATAATTCATCGATCTTGGCCCGAAGAATTGAAAATAGTTCGTCGAACTCCGTTCGGCGAATATCTTCTGAAGCAAGTTCGTCGAACTCCGTTCAATGAATATTGTTTCACTCACAGAGATTTCGTCGATCTCCGTTCGGCGAATGTCTCCCAAACTTTCCACGGTTCGTCGAACTCCATTCGACGAACTCTGGAAAATTCGTCGACTGCAAACAAAAATCAAATAAAGTATTCTCCATTGATCATGCCAAGTTGATTCACAAAGAACATATGGTTTCTCTCATCCAGAGGTTTGGTGAATCTATCAGCCCTTTGTAAGTCAGTGTAGATATAGACAAGCTTGATTTTTTTTGTCTACACACTCCCTAATGAAATGATGTCTTATATCAATATGTTTTGTCCTACTATGGTGAACTGGATTGTGGGCTATGGCTATAGAACTTGTATTATCACATAGTAGAGTTGAATTATTTAAGTTGAACCCATAATCTAGTAGCTGATTTTGTATTCAAAGCATCTGTGCACAACAGCTGCCTGCTGCAATATATTCTGCTTCAACAGTTTAGGTTGACACTGATGTTTGTTTTTTACAAAACCAATATACTAATCTCATACCCAGGAGCTGGCAAGTTCCTGAAGTACTTTTTCTATCTACCCTGCATCCAACAAAATCAGCATCAGAGTATCCAGTTAACTCGAACTCTGATTCAGCATGATACTATAGGCATAGATTAGGACAACTCTTTATATATCTCAAAATCCTTTTTTAGCAAAATTTGATGAGATTCTTTAGGGTTCACTGGGAACCTAGCACAAAGACATGTGACAAACATAATGTCTGGCCTACTTACTGTGAGGTATAATAGGGATCCAACAATGCCCCTATAAAGTTTCTGATCCACAGGTTTCCCTGGTACATCAGAGTCCACAACAGAATTGGTAGCCATGGGAGTTTTCTGTGCTGAGACATCAGCCATCCCAAACTTCTTTAGAAGTTCTTTAGCATATTTTGCTTGAGAGATGAAGATGTCATCAAGGAGCCGCTTCACTTGGAGACCAAGGAAGTAGGAAAGCTCACTCATGCTACTCATTTCAAATTTAGAATGCATGAGGTCAGAGAACCTCTTGCATAATTTGGAATCTGTAGAGCCAAATATAATATCATCCACATAGATTTGTACTAACAAGATTTGGTCCTCATGATGTCTAGTGAAAAGAGTTTTATCTACAGTTCCTCTTGTAAATTTATGCTCTAATAAAAAACTTGCTAAGGTCTCATACCAAGCTCTTGGAGCTTGCTTTAGACCATAAAGAGCCTTATGCAATTTAAAAACATGATAAGGGTAAGTTGGAGAAACAAAACCTGGAGGTTATTCTACATAAACCTCTTCTTGTAGTACTCCATTTAGAAAAGCACTCTTCACATCCATTTGAAAGACCTTGAACCTCTTGTATGATGCATATGCAAGGAATATTCTTATGGCTTCCAACCTTGCAACAGGTGCAAATGTTTGATCATAATCAATTCCTTCTTGTTGGGTATTGTATCCACAACGTACCTGATTTGAAGAAGCCCCTGAACAAGCTAAGGTAAATAGACAATGTATTTGATGAAATCTTTTAAGTTGTGCTTGCAGTTATTCCACGCTAAGTACACACCAATGTCAGGGTGCAGTAGGTCAATATACACGGGTCTGCGCGACGTAATCCCTCGTTGAGCAGATCAGTGTGTTGGCCTACGTGTACTCTCTCTATTGGAGTGTACTTATTTTCAAGTACAGGTCTGTGATAATGCAAGAGCAGATAAGGAGCAAGGATGGGTCAAAGAGCAGCTCATGGGTGGAAAGACGAAAAATCGTCTAAGTATTAATCGACGAGAATCACCAAGTGATTCTCGCCGAATCGTCGAGAATCACTGGCTGATTCTCGCCGTCTCTATCCGGCTAAATCAGAGCGTGCAAATCTGTTGCTAAGTCAAAATCGTCGAGAATCACTGGCTGATTCTCGCCGAATCGACGAGAATCACCTTTGATTCTCGTCGAATCAACGAGAATCACCTTCGATTCTCGCCGATTTTGCCTTAGGCGAATTTCTGAGCACGCTGGACCGGATCAAATGTTAAGGCTCTGTTTTGAACCGGTTTTAGGGTTTCTTCTGGTGGGACCCACAACGGTCATAAAGAAGTGCTCTACTGTATAAATACTCGCGTATTTTTGAACTGTCAAGAAAAAATTTGAAAAAGAAAAAATCCGAGCCACCGACGTGACGTAGATCGCGAAAATTCTCCGCCGCCGTCGTCACCGCTCGTCCAGTTGATCGCCGGTGGTTTCTTCCTGATCTCCCGGCGACAGGAGCTCAGCCAAGCACAACGTCTCACGCGTCTAACCAGAGATCCTTTGTCGCTTGATTCGTTGATCGGGAAAACCCTCCCCTTCCGAATCGATCGAGACGATCGATCCTAGTGTGACCGTTGGAAGACCTTGCTAGCTTTGCTACGAAGATAGAATCTCCAAAGAGCAGCCGCAGCACGCCGTTGTCGCCGCCGATCCCGAGAACCAAGCCGCCGCCCTTCTTGCCGCCGCCGGTTTAGGGAGAGATTCTCTCCAAGTGAGATCTAGGGTTGTGGACTCTTCGTTGACTTCAAGAACACGTCATCGAACGAAGAGGGACACCTTAGTCTCCATAAGTTATTTGTATTTCTTATACAATCTATTTTCAGTTTCTTTGTAACGGACCGATTGGTCCCTAGTTGTAAGGGTTGGGTGCAACCCGTGTTGTGGGAGTGGTGACTCCTACGTGTGGAAGGGTTCCTTCCGTTAGTGCAAGGATTGGATTTCAATCCTGTTGGTGAAGTGACCGAGTCGTCCCTGGTTGGGAGATAGGTCGAAGGGGGAAAGTGGATGTACACAAATCGGGGAACCACTATAAATTGCTTGTGTCCTTTCTGTGCTGTGTTGTTTTGTTTTCGTGTGCAGGTACGATTTTAATTCCGCAAAAACGCTGCAAGACACCTATTCCCCCCCCCCCCCCCCATAGGTGAAGGTAGTTGACACTAAGTGGACTTTCAAGTGGTATCAGAGGGAGGTTACTCGTCAAAAAGGTTCACACCTTGAGTAGATTCCTGCCACTAGTGTCAAGAAGAAGGCAGACTTCTACTATGGACGGACTCAAGTACACAGGCAAGATCCCAGTGTGCACCAGGCTAAACTTTCCTATCTGGAAGGAAAGGATTAGGTTCTACATGGAAGCAGTCGATCCCCGACTCTTCATGATCGTGGAGGAGGGACCTTATGTCCCCACTAAGGGCTCCACCATTGATCCTACCAAGAAAGTGCCAAAGAAAATTTCTGAAATGGACAAGGACGAGATGGTGCTGGTGGGACTTGACAAGAAGGCGCAGAACATTCTGGTCAGCGCGGTCGATGACTCAATGATGCAGAACTTCTGCAACTGCAGGACAGCAAAGGAGATCTGGCACTGCCTGATTATCCTAATGGAGGGCACTGATGAAGTGAGGGATGATCGGAGATCCCTCCTGAACCAGAAATATGAGGCCTTCAGACAAGGGCCTAAGGAAGAGATCGGAGTCACCTTCGAGAACTTCCTCAAGATTGTCAATGCCCTCAAAGGATATGGAAGAGTGTTCACTTATGGTGAACTTAATGATAAATTCCTTAGGTCCCTTACTAAGGAATGAGACACAAAGATCTGCGCCATCCGAGAGTTTGGCAGACTTGCTGAAACAGACCCACAAATTCTGTTTGGGAAGCTGATGTCCTATGAGCTTCAGCTGAACACCAGGAAAGCAGAAGAAGAAGCAGAGAAGGCTGCAGCCAAGTAAAAGACTGTGGCCCTAAAAGCCATTCACTCCAGGAAGGGCAAGGGTGCGGTTTCATACCGTGCCGGGAAAAAGAATGAGGAGGAGGACTCCGAGCCATGCTCCTCCAGCTCAGAGTTGTCTGAGCAAGATTTCTCCTTCATCACCCGAGAATAAGAAGTTCCTCAAGATGAGGAATCAAAGAAAGAGAGACGGCTCCTCCTCCAGGCATCAGAAGAAAAATTATTCTTCTGACAGGTATGCTTCTAAACCGAACAAACATCGCTCCTCTGACATTATTTGTTTTGGATGCAATAAGCCAGGACACGTCGTGGCCGACTGCCACCAAAGCAAGAGAGAAAAGGGGAAGGGAGAGGATCACAAGTCCTCTAGAGATAAGAAGAAAGAGAGGAGCTACATTGCCAAAAATCCAAAGACACTGAGTAAGTCTGATTCCTCAGACTCCAGTGATGATGAGGAAGCCTACTTCAGGGCTGGTGGGTCGCTCCGACTCAGAAGGAGAATGCCCCCATTTACTGGGAAGGTAAAAGCTCACACCCCTCTCTCCGACTCTGAATCTGATCCTGAGTCTCAGGATGATGACCCTGAGGATAGCCCTTCGGTCCGTGAAGCGAAGCTCCTCGAGAAGTATGAGCTTCTGCTTAACACTTTCGAGGAGTGCCGTAAGAGATTGAAGGCTGAGAAAAAGGAAGTGAAATTCCTTAAGGGTGAGTGTGTCTCCCTAAGGGAAGAGATCACCAGTTTGATCTCTCTCCGACAGGAGCACCTAGACCTGACTTCAAAGCATTCAGAGTCTCTTAAGCTCCTTGATCTTAAGCAGGAGGAAGTCGACAAGTTGGAAGAACAACTTGCGGCAGAAAGGAAGATCGTCAAGAGCTTTTCTATGCCAAAAACAGTTCTTCCATTAGTTGATACCTTCTCTGCTCAGGCCAAAGAAGCTGGCTTGGGGCATGTAGGGGTGTATGGTTCCTCATCCAGGAGAAACAGGAACCAGAGAAAGAATAAGGCTGCCAAGAAGGCCTCTGCTGCTGAAAAGGGAAAGGCCCCACTCAGTCCTGTTTTCGTTCAGAAAGCCTAGCTTTCCCTGCAACCAACATGACTTTGAGTCAACCTTTGGTCATCATTTTCGGCCCTCGGTTGCAAAGCCAAAGAGCCGATATGATGGTTGGACTTTTCCCCGCAACTTCGGTGAGAGTGTCTTCAAGGCACCTTATGAGGAAATCCACATGAGAAATTGTGGTCAATTCTCTAGCGGCCATAATAGAAAGCAGGCACCAAAATCCAAGTCTGTTATACTGAAAGAACAGAAGGTGAAGAAGTCATGTGACTGAAATCACTATGATTCCTCCACCTCCAGATCCAAGGCCCCGGCTGTACCCACCATTCCCAGGGTAAAGCAGGAGCCTAGGAAGAGGTACAACAGATTTGACTGTTGGTGTTGTGGCAAAGTCGGTCACTTTGTCCGTGGATTGTTGGTTTAATCCGGGTATAACGAGACTCCTTATGTTAGCAATGCGAGGCCGACCACTCGTAGGGTTAACCACCCGAGGCGGAGTATGCTAACCAAGAATCTAGGACCCAAGTTCGATTGGGTTCCTAAGGGAAATTAATTTTGTTTTGCAGGAATGTCCAAAGGCCACCAAAACTCCAATATGGTACTTGGACAGTGGATGCTCCCGGCATATGACTGGGACAAGAAGCCTGCTGTGTGATTACACTCCAGTCGAGAATGGACCCAAAGTCATCTTTGGGGGGTCAGATCGAGGAGTCACCAGAGGTTACGGTATGATTTCCAACGGTATAATCTCTATCACCGACGTGGCATATGTTGAAGGGTTAAACCATAACCTGATCAGTGTAAGTCAGTTATGTGATAAAGGTTATGACGTTAAGTTCTGCAAGGATAAATGCCTGATAATATCATGTGCCTCTTCTGAGACGGTATTAACAGGCATTAGGAGCAGAAATATTTTCTGCTTAAATTTTCTTAGTTTAGATTCATCTACCCCCGTATGCCTAGTGGCAACAGGCAGTGCATCTCTTTGTGAACAATGACACAAGAGATTGGCACATATTAATTTCAAAACAATTAGTATGCTGTTTTCTAAAAACTTAGTAAGGGATGCTCCCGTTATCAAGTGCATCAAAGATATCCCCTGTCCTGCATGCCAGATGGGCAAATAGACTCGGTCTACCTTTAAGAGCATTGCAGACAAAGACTCTTCCCGACGTCTTTATCTTCTGCATATGGACTTGTTTGGTCCAATGCAAGTTCATAGCTTGGGAGGCAAGTCCTTTACGCTAGTGATAGTTGATGATCACTCTCGGTTTACATGAGTGTTCTTCTTAAAACGAAAGTCAGATACGTTTGACATCTTCACCAGTTTTGTCAAGCAGGTTCAGAACGAATTTAACTGCTCAGTGGTCAAAATCAGAAGTGACCATGGAACAGAATTCGAATCTGGTGCTATGACAGAGTTTTGTGAAGAACAAGGTATCTTTCATGAGTTTTCCTCCCCGCGCACTCCTCAGCAAAATGGAGTTGCGGAGAGGAGAAATAGAACTCTCATTGAAGCTTGCATGACAATGTTGAAAGACGCTTCTCTCCCAGAATACTTCTGGGCAGAGGCGGTCAATACGGCTTGTCATGTACAAAACCGAGCATTGATCAACAAGAATCATCGTAAGACGCCTTATGAGCTACTGAGAGGCAGGAAACCAACCATGTCCTACTTAAGGATCTTTGGTTGCAAATGCTACGTACTCAATAATGGGAAGTACCCGCGTACTAAATTTGGTGAAAAATGCTTCGAAGGCATATTCATGGGCTATAGTACCCACAGTCGGGCATATAGAGTCTTCAATAAGAAAACCCTAGTGGTAGAAGAATCAATTAATGTTGTATTTGATGAAGGAAGCTTGCTTAACAGCAATTCTTCCAGCGGTATTCTTGAAGATGCAGGTGCACGACTTGAACAGCTGAGTCTCGATGAGACCGCTAAAGATGAAACTCCTAAGTATGTCAAAGTTTCCACCTCAACGTCAACTGGGAATGTTGAAGATCAAAATGGAGCAAATCTCTTAGAAGAAGGAGAAGCCCAAGAAGAAGTCGAAGCTCCAGACGCCAGACTTCTAGAGCTCCGGCACGTGAGGGATCATCCTAGAGATCAGATCATCGGAGATCCTCGTGACGGTGTCAGAACTCGAAGAGGTACTATTAACGAGATTTTGCATCTTAGCTTCCTTTCACAGGTTGAGGCAAAGAAGTTCGACGAGGCGAACAAAGATGCGGCATGGATTTTGTCCATGCAAGATGAACTGCATCAATTCGAACGATGCAACGTTTGGACGCTGGTTCCCAGACCACAAAAGCAGAATGTGATTGGCACCAAGTGGATCTTCAGAAACAAACTGGATGAACATGGTGTCATCATAAAGAACAAGGCCAGGCTGGTGGCTCAAGGGTACATACAGGAGGAGGGGATTGACCTTTGCACCAGTGGCAAGGCTCGAGGCAATCAGATTGTTCCTGGCGTATGCTTCGCACAAAGGATTCACAGTCTATCAAATGGATGTGAAATCAGCATTCTTGAACGGAGACCTGAAAGAGGAAGTATACGTCGCTCAACCCCCAGGTTTTGTCAATCCTACTTATCTCAATCATGTATATTTTCTTAATAAAGCTCTATATGGTTTAAAACAAGCTCCACGAGCTTGGTATGAGACTTTATCTAGTTTTCTTCTTGAGAACAAGTTCTCTAGAGGTAAAATAGATAAGACATTATTTCTCAGGGAAGTCAAAGGCAAGATTTTGCTGGTGCAAATCTATGTCGATGACATTATATTCGGCTCAACGGACAACAATCTTTGCAAAAAGTTTTCTAAACTTATGCAAGGAAAGTTTGAAATGAGCAGTATGGGAGAGCTAAAGTATTTCTTGGGACTTCAAGTGAAACAGTCTGAGGATGGAATCTTCATCTCTCAAACGAAGTTCACAAATGAACTCCTCAAGAAATTCGGTATGGAGAATGCAACCTCTATGAGGACTCCAATGTGATCCACTATGTCTCTGGATAAGGATGAGAAAGGTAAACCTTTCGATGAAACCAAATACAGAAACATCATTGGATCCCTGCTCTACCTTACTGCCAATAGACCGGATATCATGTTCTCCACATGTGTCTGTGCCAGATATCAGGTGAACACTAAGGAATCTCATTATGTCGCTGTAAAGCGAATTCTAAGATACCTTAAAGGTACTCCCAATCTTGTCTTGTGGTACCCGAGAAACAATGATGTCGAGCTAATCGGTTTTTCAGATGCTGATTTTGCAGGGAGTAGGGATGACAGGAAAAGCACTTCCGGGACGTGTCAATTCCTCGGACGAAGGCTTATCTCATGGAACAGCAAGAAGCAGAATTGTGTAGCAACCTCCACAGCAGAGTCTGAGTACATCTCGGCAGGCAGCTGTTGCGCACAACTCTTATGGATCAGAAACCAGTTAGCCGACTACGACCTTCAGTTCAAGGAAGTACAATGTACTGCGACTCCTCCAGTGCAATTACAATTGCCAACAATCCGGTATCGCACAGCAGAACGAAGCATATTGAAGTGTGCTACCACTTCATTCGGGAGAACGTGGAGAACAAGGATATCTCTCTCTGTTATGTACCCACGGACAAACAGATTGCAGATATTTTCACAAAGCCCTTAGATGAAGTCAAGTTCAGTCTTTTCAAAACTGAATTGGGGATGCTAAACTATGAGGAATGAAGACTACAGAAGCTCCAGGCTCGTACATCTAGGGGGAGCCTCTGCCAGGAACTCAAGTGTGAGCACAGGTGCACGAATTGAGGGGAGCAAGGGGTCAAATGCAACAGACCCAGATTTGCAGAAGCCGAAAAGGGTGAGATTACCCTCTCGGCTAAGGCTAAGGTGGCTCCAAGTTTGCTCTCAAGAAATTGGTATTGGTAATGAATATCTCCCTCAACTCAATTTTAAGTTTATGATTTTCATTCCCATACGCTCTATTCACCTTAGCTTGTAGGGTTTAGGCTTCTTCAAATAGGGGGAGATTGTTGGGTATTGTATCCACAACGTACCTGATTTGAAGAAGCCCTGAACAAGCTAAGGTAAATAGACAATGTATTTGATGAAATCTTTTAAGTTGTGCTTGCAGTTATTCCACACTAAGTACACACCAATGTCAGGGTGCAGTAGGTCAATATACACGGGTCTGCGCGACGTAATCTCTCATTGAGCAGATCAGTGTGTTGGCCTACGTGTACTCTCTCTATTGGAGTGTACTTATTTTCAAGTACAGGGTTGTGATAATGCAAGAGCAGACAAGGAGCAAGGATGGATCAAAGAGCATCTCATGGGTGGAAAGACAAAAAATCGTCTAAGTATTAATCGACGAGAATCACCAAGTGATTCTCGCCGATTCGGCGAGAATCACTAGTGATTCTCGCCGAATCGTCGAGAATCACTGGCTGATTCTCGCCGTCTCTATCCGGCTAAATCAGAGCGTGCAAATCTATCGCTAAGTCAAAATCGTCGAGAATCACTGGCTGATTCTCGCCGAATCGACGAGAATCACCTTTGATTCTCGCCGAATCGACGAGAATCACCTTCGATTCTCGCCGATTTTGCCTTAGGCGAATTTCTGAGCACGCTGGACCAGATCAAATGTTAAGGCTCTGTTTTGAACCAGTTTTAGGGTTTCTTCTGGTGGGACCCACAACGGTCATAAAGAAGTGTTCTACTGTATAAATACTCGCGTATTTTTGAACTGTCAAGAAAAAAATTGAAAAAGAAAAAATCCGAGCCGCCGACGTGACCTAGATCGCGAAACTTCTCCCCCGCCGTCGTCACCGCTCGTCCAGTTGATCGCCGGTGGTTTCTTCCTGATCTCCCGGCGACAGAAGCTCAGCCAAGCACATCGTCTCACGCGTCTAACCAGAGATCCTTTGTCTCTTGATTCGTTGATCGGGAAAACCCTCCCCTTCCGAATCGATCGAGACGATCGATCCTAGTGTGACCGTTGGAAGACCTTGCTAGCTTTGCTACGAAGATAGAATCTCCAAAGAGCAGCCGCAGCATGCCGTTGTCGCCGCCGATCCCGAGAACCAAGCCGCCGCCCTTCTTGCCGCCGCCTGTTTAGGGAGAGATTCTCTCCAAGTGAGATTTAGGGTTGTGGACTCTTCGTTGACTTCAAGAACACGTCATCGAACGAAGAGGGACACCTTAGTCTACATAAGTTGTTTGTATTTCTTATACAATCTATTTTCAATTTCTTTGTAACGGACCGATTGGTCCCTAGTTGTAAGGGTTGGGTGCAACCCGTGTTGTGGGAGTGGTGACTCCTACGTGTGGAAGGGTTCCTTCCGTTAGTGCAAGGATTGGATTTCAATCCCGTTGGTGAAGTGACCGAGTCGTCCCTGGTTGGGAGATAGGTCGAAGGGGGAAAGTGAATGTACCCAAATCGGGGAACCACTATAAATTGCTTGTGTCCTTTCTGTGCTGTGTTGTTTTGTTTTTGTGTGCAGGTACGATTTTAATTCCGCAAAAACGCTGCAAGACACCTATTCCCCCCCCCCCCATAGGTGAAGGTAGTTGACACTAAGTGAACTTTCACTTCTTCCTACTTATATCCTTGAGAAACAAGCCTAGCCTTGTTTCTCACAATAACTCCTTGAGCATCTAGCTTGTTTCTGTAAACCCATTTGGTTCCAATAACTGGGTAGTTCTGGGGTCTTGGAACAAAATCTCAAACTCTACATCTCTCAAATTGATTTAGTTCCTCCTGCATTGCAAGAATCCAGTGAAGATCTTGCTCAGCATCATGAATAGAAAGAGGTTCAACCTGAGAGAGAAAACAGGCATGCATCAGATTTTTTTTGTAAGTTGATGCCTTGTCTGTACACTTGCTGATATATCTCCAATCACTTGAGATCTGGGGTGATCCCTAAGTGTGACAAGATCAGTGGGTGGAGTTGGTTGTGCAACAGCATTTGGAATTAATTTCTCATGTGGAATTGTATGTGCTGTTGGTAGAGATTCATTATCTTCAACTTCTTCTTCTTCACTTTCCTCAATGACTTGTGGAGAGGGATGAGTTGACACCTCTTGGGTGAGGTTTAGTCCATCCAAGGTCTCACACAAGTGGGCTACCTGCAAGTTGCTATTGGTAGAAACTTCTTTCTCCTTGCAGTACATATTAGTCTCATCAAATGAAACATGAATAGACTTTTCAATTTTCAATGTTGATTTGTTAAAAATCCTATAGGTCTTGCTTACTTGGGAGTATCCTAGAAAAACTCCCTCTTCAGCCTTAGCCTCAAACTTTCTAATGTATTTCTTGTTATTATTGTGTATATAACAGGTACAACCAAATACTTTAAAATAGTTTATTTTAGGTTTCTTCCCTTTGAGCAATTCATAGGGAGTCCTGTTCTTTAGTTTGTGAATTAAGCTCCTGTTCAGGACATAATTTGCTGTGCTGACAGCCTCTGCCCAAAAGGTTAGGGGCATGTAAGCATCTGCAAGCAATGTACCTGCAGCTTCAATGAGTGTCCTATTTTTCCTTTCAGCTACCTCATTTTGTTGGGGAGTTCTAGGAGCTGAGAAGCAATGCCTGATACCTTCCTTCTCACAGAACTCATGCATAAGAAGAGACTCAAACTCCGTGTCATGATCACTTCTGATTAATGCAACATGAGTAGAGAACGCAATCTGTATGGTCCTGAGAAAATCTGTAAGAACCTTGAATGTATCTGACTTTGATCTCAGAAAGAATACCCAACTGAACCTGGAGAAGTCATCCACTATAACTAAAGTGCAGGATTTCCCTCCTAGGCTTTGTACAACAATGAGTCCAAAGAGATCCAAATGTAGCAAGTACAAAATCCTAGGTGAATCACTCTTATTAACAGATTTAAAACTAGTTTTAGTTTGCTTGCCTAATTGACAAACCCTACAGAGACCTTCCTTCTTGTAGGGACCAGAAGGTAGACCTCTAACAAGGTTATTCTTAGAGAGTCTAACAATGTTTTTCAGATTTACATGACCTAGTCTTTTGTGTCATAAGTCATTCTGATTACTAGTTAAGTAAGCAGATATCAGTTTTGGCAGAAAGAAAATTTACTAACTATATGTTGCCTTGTATACTTCCAGTTAAAACAGTTTGATTGTTTTTATCAATAATAGAACAAGTGGATGGGTTAAAATATACCTGATAACCATCATCACATAACTGACTTATGGAGATGAGGTTATGCTTGAGTCCACTTACATATGTCACCTTTTTTAAATATGACAGCTCCTATTCTCACTTTTCCAAATCCTTCTAACTGACCACATTTGGAGTCACCAAAGATAACTTTTGGCCTCAGCTTGGACTTGTAGTTGATTAAGATGTCCTTGTTGCCAGTCATGTGTTTGGAGCAGCCAGTGTTCAGGTACCAAGTTTGATTTACCCCTGGACAATTATTCACCTGCAATAAAAGACAGTTAATGGTTTTTGACCCAGGTTACCTTGGGTCCTTTGTATGGCTGATAAGAAAAACTAGAAATGACAGAGAATTCAGGTTGGGACCTATATCCTAGGGGGTGATATCTCCTAGGTGGGATGATCCAATCAGCTAGTGGATTAAATGGTTTCTTAGGAACATGTGAGTTGCTGTTACAATTTTGATTAGGTCGTCTTGGGTTCGACGAATTGTTGTAAGTTCGTCGACCAGAGTTTGACGAATTGGGTTGAGATCGTCGATCTCTGCCCAAAGAATGAACATGTTCATTCTCTGTGCCCCACGTTCGTCGACCTCTGCTCGACGAACCATACAAAGTTCGTCGATCGCAGTTAGACGAATGATTATTATTGTAGTTTGTGTTCAGAGATCGTCGTTTTGAGTTCGACGATCTGTTCCGATATCGTCGATCTGGGTTCGACGATAACTGCTGAACATTGTTAGTTTTATCATTCTTCTGATTTTTAATTTTATCCTTAGCTTCAATTTGTTCCAGAATTTTATTAACTTTATTTACTTGTTCAGTGTTTTTTTTTCTATATCAGAGATGAAATTTACTGGTTTTGAAAGATGGTTCCTTTGGATTAGGATTGGTTCACTAGATGTGGTTCCTAATCCTAATTTACAGTTATTTGTTCTAGCATTAACTGTGCTAGTTATATCTAGCAATTTCAAACTTCTGTCATTTAATGATTCTTCTAACATCTTAGCTTTGCTGAGTTCTGATTTCAGAAAACTGATTTGCTCATTTACAGATTTTAGTTCACTAGACAGAGTTGCATTTTCAGAGGTGATTTTATCTAGGTCATTCAATTTATCTCTGAGTAGTTTGATTTTCTTCTCAGAGCTTATCAAATCTAAGCATAAGTTCTTAAATTCAAATTTAAATTCATCAGATTCAAAATTATAAGAAGTTATTACCTGATCTTCAGCTGACAGATTTTCGTCATCATCAGATTCATCTGTATCTGATCTGCTGCTGCTTGCACCAATTGCCATGATGCACACCTCCTTTGCCTTGGCCTCCTCTTCTTCTTCACTAGAGCTGGAAGATGTAGATTCATCTTCTGTGTCACTCCATGTTTCAGCCACAAATCCTTTGTCCTTCTTTTTATGCTTGCTGGAAGAGGGCTTGCTGTAGTGCTTGCTTCTTGATTCTTTTTATTTTCTTCTTTGCTTCTTTTGATTTTCAGGACATTCAGACATGAAATGTCCTGGTTTTCTGCACCCATAACACACCACCTCTTTTGTGGGGGTTTTGTCATACCTTGGCTGGCTGTCATTTCTGGATGACTTCCTTCTGAAGTCTTTCAATTCCTTGCCAGTTTGAAGAATCTCTTGGCAAAGAGACTCATCGGCTCTTCATTTACTATTGGGGCTTCAGTTTCTTCAGCAGCCTTGAATGCAATGGATTGTTCTTTCCTTGCTGGGGGAGGAGTTCTGTGTTCCACTGCCTCTCTGGACTTGATTAGCTGCTCATATGACTTTAGTTTTCCTAATAGAGATTCAGTTGAAATCTCATTCAGGCATCTGTCCTCCTTGATGGGCCAGATCCTGGTGTCCCATGAGCTTGGGAAGCATATTAGGATCTTGTTATTAACTTCAGTCAAAGTGATTTCTTTATCTAAGGTCCTTAGCTCACTGATGATGGAGCTAAGCCTGTTGTACATCACTTCAACCGTCTCTGCCTCATCCTTCTTGAAGTTTTCATATTGTGTGATGAGGTGTGATCTTCTATCTTTCCTCTCATCTGCTGAGCCAGCAACCATTTGATTAAGTGAGTCCCAGATTGCTTTTGAAGAGGTGCACTCAGCCACCTTCTAAAAGATGTCATCTGACATAGTTTAAGCTAATATGTTCATGGCTTTGGCATCAACAATCTTTGCTTTCTTCTGGGCTTCAGTCCACTCAGGTGGTGGGACTGCATTGTTGCTGGAAGATGTTGTAGTTGTGGATGCCTGTGGGGGACCTGTCAAAATGGAATTATAGATGTCTTCATCAATGGAATTCATATATAACCTGATTCTTGCCTTCCAGATGGCAAACTTATTAAGGTTGCAAACTGGAGGTCTGATGCTTGCATAATCCTTGTTCTGTGACATGCTGTGTTTATAATTTAAATGAAGATAAAATACTGTGTAGATCTAACAAAGGATCTTTTGGTTCAAGATTTAACTTGTACAACCAAAGGAACCTGCTCTAATACCAATTAAAAGTGAGCGTTAGATCAGAAATACTCTAGAGGGGGGGTGAATAGAGTATTTTAAATTTCCTAACAACTGTTACAGCTTTTGTTGTAAATCAAAAGTGCAGAAATTGATAACCTAGCAAACAATAAACCTAAATCACAAGCGCAGCAAGAACAAAAGAAAAGGAGACAACCAGACGACATAAGAATTTTATAGTGGTTCCCCAACCTGGGTACATCCACTCTTCAACCACCCTTGGTAGGAATTCACTCAGATTTTTGATCAGGTGCCTGACACCAATGAGCTTTTGATCAGGTGCTCAAAAACTAACCCAAGTCTTTTGATCAGGAGACTTGCTACCAAGGAATCACTTTTGAAGGGAGATGACAACCCTTTACAGAGATGGGGGTAAGAGAGTGATGGAAGTCTTCTTTTCTCAATCACAATAAGAAGACTATGTGGATTCAATGATGTTGTCAAAGCTCCCCCTGAGATGAAAAAGGGTACAGGAGAACTGGAGCTTTGCACAGGGTGATAGGCCTTCAATTGAGATACTTAACCCAGGAGCTTTAGACTGATAGTGCTTGAATGTCTTTAGCAAGGTCCTGGAGAAGAAGAACAGGAAGACTCTTGATTTCAAAAAAAAATGTGTCTTTCTTGCTTCTTCTTCAATTTTCTGTGTGCTTCTTAGTCAGTAGTATTCTATATCAAGCTTTCTATGTGTCTCTCTTGATTAATTATTGTGTATATCTCTGTCTCTGTGTTATTCTCTTCTTTTGTATCTTTCAAACATTTGAATTTCTCTGTAATTAATGCTGACGGCCTTGAGAATAATCGGCATTGATTTATTTCCCCAACTGTCCCGTGGAAAAACGGCAAGCAATAATCCTAGAGAAGACCATAATTAATGCTCATTCTAACGGATACATTCAGAGAATGTTAGAGCATTAATTACCCAGGAATTATAGCATTAGAGTGGGGACAGAAGGCCGGAAATGACTAATTCTGGAATCGTCGAGCAAATAACAGAATTCGTCGAACTGAGTTCACAGTTCGTCGCGCTGGCACATTGTATTCGTCGACCAGACATCTTCTGTTCGTCGAGCTGAGTTCCCTGATCGTCGAACTGAGAACTGAACTGCGGTCTCTTTTGACCTTTGCCTATTCGTCGAGCTGGTAAATATGTTCGTCGACTGGAGTTCAGCAATTATTCTGGAGTTATCAAATATCCTGTGTCGACACAATTTGCTCCTGTGTGCTGACATAAATCTTCTGTGTTGTGTCGACACGGCCTTTCCACAATGTCGATTGATGATCTTGGTGTCGACACAAGTTCTTCTAGTTTCGACATAACTCTTCTGGTTCCAGAATCCGTCGAGTAGAGAACAGGGTTCGTCGACCTGAGACTGGAGAACATGGTCTCGACAGAATGTTGTGATACTCCAAAGATTCGTCCACCAAAGAATGGTGTTCGTCGAGCTAAGTCTTGAGAATCTTGAATTCGTCGAGCTGAGCATGATTCTGGACTTAGCCAAATTAATAACTTCTGGAATCAGAAAGATGAAGTAGAGAGTCCAGTGATCGTCGACCAGAGAACTAAGTTTGTCGCCCTAAGTCAGGAGAATTAATTGAACTTGAAATGCTGAAGACTGAGTCCAGAGATCGTCGATCAAAGAATGGAGTTCGTCGACCTGAGAACTAGGTTCGTCGACCTGAGTCAAGAGAACAGTCTGGACTTAGAATTCTGAAGATGAAATCCAAGGATCGTCGATCTGGGCTGAAGTTCGTCGAGCTCAGCTCAGAGAATATTTCTCTAAGATCGTCGAGCTGAGAACGACTATCGTTGACCTGAGTTCGACGAACGTCGAACTCATTTTACTTAGTCTCTTTATAATTCTCTGAATCTTGAGGAAAACTTTATGTCTTGAGTCTCTGTCAGTCTGATGTTGGCTTGTCCATGTGATGTTGACTCTTAGGACTTGACCTAGATTTTAGGACACAACTTTGACCCTGGCTATACATGTTGGGTCACATCATCCTAAGTTAGTGAACCTAGCCCAAATCAAACTAGGGATCCAACAAGGCTTACTAGTGATATTACTACACACTCTTGCTCACTAGTGCCCTGGTCTTCTTGCGCTTTCTGAGGTATCCTTAGATTCAACACTTGTCTAAGAAGGGAAAACGCTCTAAGATCTTCCGGGTGTGTGGTGGGACCTCCTTGCTGGAGCCTTGGGTATGTTCCCTTTTTACATCTTTGGGTGTTTAGCTTGTGGGGGAGAAGCAAGTGCGCAATCACCCCTTCCATAAGGGTGAACTCCACAGAGACCGAGTTTTCGGTTTCAGCACGCCCCATTTGGAATCCTCCAGCAACCCACTGCCCCCTCCAACATCCTCCCCATAAGTCGACCAACACTTCGGCCGCAGGTTCTACTCCCCCACTTCCCCACCTTTCGTGGATCCACTTTTCACAGCTCCTCACCCTCTAGATCAGTCCAGATCTAGACCATCCAGCCCCAATCTGCTATATTTCTACTCGTCCTTCACTCCCTAGCCCAGATCCACCCCCAAAACAGCGAATCTATCCACCCATGCTCGGATCTACCCATACGTCACCGGATCTATCCATTTTCGATCTGATTCCACCCTCCACCGTCGAGGACAGCCACCTACGTCGTTTTCCACGCCGCCGGTTCCACCTCAGATCCTCGTACATTCATCTTCGGCCCCGAATTCTTCGGTGTCTTGGTGAGCTCACTATTTGGTGAGATTTAGTTGTACTGGTTTATTATTTTCAACACTTTTATATTGGGTTGGATCACTATATTAGATTAAATACCTTGTATTGTGGTGGATTGTTAGATAATTATCGTGATTTGCAGGATTTATTCGCTGCGCGGTCTTGCTTTGACCGTCCATGCGGAGGAAAATGTAAGCTTGTTTTGGCCAAATATAATATTTTGTCTTGTCGTGAATTTATCTGCGTGAGATGATTTTAATTTGTTATCCAATTGTGAACTATCCGTCAAACCTTTGCATAGCATGTACGATTTGATCGCAGATTTTCCGCCGCCTATAGATTCGCTCTGCGTCACTTTCTGCATTCTGCACAATCATGAAAAGTGCGGGGTTGTGAAGGGATGGGTTCTCGGATAGAGATTTTTTTAATAGAGCCTCATAGAAAAGAGCTTCATAGAAAGATATTTCTTTCTCTTGCCACCTCAAACTCTCAAAGGGTATTTATTGCAATTAGAATATATATATATTTTATTTGGAGCAAAAAAAATGCAGCCACTAGTGGCATACAGAAGGCGCCTTAGAGTTTGTTACTGCGCTGATGCTGCATAGTGCTAGGAGCTGGCCACAAATCGATATTTACACTTGTGTCCTGGATTATAAATGGGCATGCCACAATAGCGGAAGGCATAATCAGAAATGGACTTGTTACACTTGTGTTCGTTTTCTCTTATGCTCCGTTCATTTCGCAGGAATTGAGATGCAGGAATTGAAATTGACTTCAATTCCAATTTCCACAGAAATTGGAGTCAATTCCAATTCTGCCGTTCGGCTAAATGCATGAATTCTGTCACGAGAATTGGAATTAGTAATTCCATTGTTCCGCTCCATACCGGAAGGCATAATCAGAAATGGGTAATTATATTTACATGCCCCAAATCGATATTTGCAGCCTAGAGAAGGATAAGGGGAGGGAGCATTATAAGAAAGAAGGAATCAATGTGAAAAGTTGCTGCAAATAGATGTGTTTTTTTGGTATTAATTAGGCGTACAATTGGGGTTGCGAATATCCGTATGAGGCCTACAAATATAAGCACCCTAAACCCTAAACATTATAAAATGCACCAATTAGACAGTGGATGAAGTCTCGAAGGATTAGATGGAAATAGGGACAAACAAACCTGTGACACCCTGGATAAAAGTTGCTCAAGATGACTTGCATAGTTTATGCTAACCAAGGGAACAATAACAATCCCCATTAAACATTATTGGGACAAGAGTAACTGGTTAATTTTTCTACCAGAAGCAAAGGAAACATGTAATAGATATATTCAAGTATTAATTATATGGTTCTTAAATCACCATAAACAAAGAAAGATTGCTCTCATAATTTCATTGGGGGCATCTCCACAAATGGTTGGAGTGCAGGCTTCAATTTTCAAAATCAGAGAGAACGGAGACGAAGAATATTACTCTCATGATCATCCACATGTTTTGTATTTACTTTTAAACTAAAAATTTGTCAACCAACTTGAATCTAGAGTTGTTTTGAGAACACAAAACGCCATGAAAAAAATATAAATATGGAGACAGTCGTCGATCCCCAATTTTCCATGCACGATTTCTTCATATCTCTAGCCATGGAAGGTGCGGATCTTCTCATTAATGTTGCCACATTTTTCGTCGTACAGATTTTCAACTATCTCATCCTCTCCAAGTCATCATGCATATCTCTCAACGGTTGAGAAGATGAGCAGATCCTTCAATTTTCGCCCTGCCCGCTCCGCTAGGATTCTCCACATGCTCGCACCCATCTCCGACCAACCCGTTGACAGTGAGGATTTCCTGGTCGCGGCTCCCATCACCGACGATGATAGAAGAACACGAAGGATGTCCCAGTTGGACTTTTTGTTGTCGTAATTTGAGGGCAGGGGAGGGGCATGGGCTGATGAGGTTCGCAGGGAAGAGGATCGCGGGTGCTTGTTTTTTTAGGTTAAGTTTGGATTGTAAATAGATAATTCTAAAATCTAAAGGGAATCATAAACTTAAATAAATGAGAAATTTTTTGGTTTACGAATAGACGAACACGCTCTGCAAATTAAAACCGCCAAAACAATATCAGGAATAAAAACATTATTAAGCTAACAAATTGTGCATTGATAAGAGTATCGGACATTACGAAAAAAAAACATTGACATTTAAATTATTGGCTCAAAAATGAGAATGCTAAGACTAATGTCCCAAAATTAAAGATTATTAAAGAATGATTATATTAAAAAAATGTTGGAGTAACACCTACTGCAGTAAGATAATATAAAACAGAGCAAAATGATTTGGGCATATAGAATAAAAGCTAGAAAACATATGAATTTGAAGAGTAAATATAAAGGATTACATAAGAGAAACAATATGAAGTATCATGAATGAAAGGGGAATCCTGGTGCACAAAGCATCCCCGCGAAGTCAGATTTCAAGGAACGCTCTCCCACCACAAGAATGAAATGTAGGCAAACCTTGTTAGAAAGTAGAGACAAGAAGCGAAAAGTAGAGAACAAGCGAATAAACTTTTGAATAATTGAAATTTTATTATCCAAAAAAGGTATCTATTACAAAGGTATGTCCTCCTTTATATAGAATGGAGGAGAGATGAGAGAATACAAATAAGAGATGTGGGACTAAAATTTACAGGACAAGCGGACTGTACAAAACAACCCGCACAAGCCGCGCGGTTAGACAGCAGGGCTAACCGCACGGCTACCACCAGAGAGGAAGAGAGACTGTCAGGGTAGACCGCCAGACCGCCCGGTCTCCAAGCCGACTGAGACAAACCGCCAGACCGCGCGGTCTGGAACCCGCCAAGACAAACCGCCAGACCGCCCGGTCACCAACTTCAACACTCCCCCTCAAGCTGGAGCATATATATCGATCATGCCCAGCTTGTCACAGATGTGAAAAAAGGAAGCGGACACTGACTTGGTGAAGACGTCTGCCAACTCGTTGTCGGACGTGACAAATGAAGTGCAAATCTGTTTCTTCAATATTTCTTCTCGAATAAAATGACAGTCGACTTCTATGTGTTTTGTTCTCTCATGAAAGACCGGATTTTTGGAAATGTGTATCGCGGCCTTATTGTCACAGAACATAGGAAGATGATAGTTGTAAACCTCTCCTAAGTCAAGCATGAGAGCCCGCAACCACTTCAACTCACATGTAGTCGATGACATGCTACGATATTCAGCCTCTGCACTAGACCTGGAAACGACGGACTGTTTCTTGCTCTTCCAACTCACAAGATTGCCTCCAACAAATGTGCAGAAACCTGAAGTTGATTTGCGGTCCCCTTTGTCATCCGCATAGCTTGAATCAGAGTAAGCTTCAACCCTTAGGTGACTATTCTTCTGAAATAGGAGTCCTTTCCCTAGAGCAGCTTTAATATACTCTAATATCCTCAGAGCAGATTGTAGATGACACTCCCTCGGAGCTTGCATGAACTGGCTCACCTTGCCAACAGCATAGGAGATGTCGGGTCTGGTTACCGTGAGATATATGAGCTTGCCCACCAGACGCCGGTATCTCGTAAGATCAGAGAGAAGAGGTGAGTCATCTGTCCAAGTTTTGTCTTCTCCAGCAGCCATAAGGACAACGTGCAGGTTTAGCACCAGTGAGTCCTGCATCCTTTAAAAGATCAAGAGCATACTTCCGTTGTGAAAGGACCATGGAGTTGGGCTTTCTAGAGATTTCAATCCCCAGAAAGTATTTCGGGGAGCCCATATCCTTTGTAACCAGATGTTGACGAAGGTGTTTCTTGGTCATCAGTATCCCATCCTGGTCATCGCCAGTAAGAAGAATGTCATCAACATAAACCGCAAGAACAACAAGACCAGAGGCGGTTTTCCGAACAAACAAGGAGTGATCTGCTGAGCTTCGTGTAAAACCAATGGCCGCAACAATGCCACTGAACTTGTCAAACCAGGCACGAGGACTCTGCTTGAGGCCATAGATAGCCTTCTTTAGCCGGCATACCCGTGTCTCCCCCTGAGCAACATACCCAGGAGGTTGCTCCATGTAAACAGCTTCCTGCAGATCTCCATAGAGGAAGGCATTCTTAACATCTAGCTGCGAGATGGGCCAATCCCTGTTGACAGCTACAGAGAGAAGAACCCGAATAGTGCTGAGGCGAGCAACGGGCGAGAAAGTGTCAAAGTAATCAACCCCATAAGTTTGGGTAAAACCCTTGGCAACCAGGCGAGCCTTATAACGATCCACACTACCATCCGGGAGAAACTTCACCACGAAGACCCAGCGACAACCAACAACATCGGTGCCGAAAGGAGGCGGAACAAGGGTCCAGGTACCCCGTTCAGTGAGAGTAGCAATCTCCTCATCCATGGCAACTTTCCAGTGAGGAATAGTAAGGGCCTCCTGGTAGGAACGGGGGGTGGTAGTGGCCGAGATAGCCAGGGCAAAGGCTCGGCGAGCAGGGGTAAGGCGATCGTAGGAAACAACCGCAGCAAGAGGATGGTGGGTACAAGCCCGAACCCCTTTGCGAAGAGCAATCGGGAGATCCAGGTCAGCAGGAGCCTCAGTTTCCGGAGTATCCGTGGTGGAGAGAGCTGGCCCGGGATTAGAGAGAGATGGCAGCGGAGTGGAGGGAGAAAGCGGAGTAGAGGGTGGAGATGAGGAGGATGGGGAAGGCGGTGGAGTGGGTGGAGAGGGCGGAACCTCAGTGGGAGCAGAGGGAAGGGATGAGTTGGTATGAGAAGGAGGAGCAGGAGGAGGAGAAGAGGAAGCGGGAGAGAAGTAAGATGCATTGGCAAAGAAGGTGACATCCGCAGAGACAAATTGCTTGCGGGTAACAGGGTCAAAGCAACAATAGCCTTTCTGAGTGGGAGAGTAGCCCAGAAAGACACATTTGGTGGCACGGGGTGAGAGTTTATCACGAGTGGCAGCGGGAGAGTGCACAAAAGCGGTGCACCCAAAGATGTGTAGAGGAAGAGGAAAGGGATCCTTGTCCGGATAAAGAATGGAGAAGGGGGTAGCACCGTGAAGAATGGTGGAGGGAAGGCGATTGATGAGATAGCAGGAGAGAAGGACAGCATAGCCCCAATAGGAGCGAGGAACATGCATTTGATTCATCATAGTGCGAGCGACATCAAGGAGGTGACGGTTTTTGTGTTCCGCCACCCCATTTTGTTGGGAAGTGTAGACACAGCTGGTTTGACGAATAACACCATGGTGAGTGCAAAAGGAGGAGAAGTCGTGGCTAAGATACTCCTTGGCATTGTCAGAACGAAGGATTTTAATAGACGTAGCAAACTGAGTTTTAACCATCGAATAAAAGGAGGTCCAAACAGAGAACAACTCGGAGCGATCTTTAAGAAGATAGACCCACGTAGCCCGAGAGAAATCATCAATGAAGGTGACAAAATAGGAACTGCCCCGACCGATGGTGAGGGTAGGAGCGGGACCCCATATGTCAGAGTGAACGAGGTCGAACGGTTGGGAAGAGCCCCGACTTTGCGTTGGTGGGAAGGAGGAGCGGTGATGTTTGCCAAGTTGACATGCATCACAGTTTAGAGGAGGATGATGAGGAGGGAGGTGCGGCAGGAGCTGACGTAGAATGCGGGGAGGAGCATGTCCAAGGCGAAGATGCCATTGGAGAAGATCTGTAGAGGAGGAGAAGACGGATAGAGCAGAAACGTTGTCGAGGAAGTAGAGGCCACCACTCTCAGTCCCGGTAGCAATCGTCCGTTGGGAGTCCGGATCCTGAAAAACACAAGAGGTAGGGGTGAATGTGACAGAACACCGTAGTTGCTTGCATAAAGAAGTAACCGATAATAAATTGCACGGAAACTTGGGCACATAGAGGGTATCAGCCAAGCAGAGAGATGGAGTGACTTGAACCATGCCCGTCCCATGGACCGGGGAGGGAGATCCATCAGCGACAATGACCGGGGGCAACTGAGCCTGTGTGTCAAGTAGAGAGAAACATTGAGAGTTGCCGGTCATATGACTTGTTGCACCAGAGTCGATGAGCCATCCTCCGCGAGTCACAACATGAGCACTACCAGAAGAGGTGACCACGGAGGCGGACAGGCTGGAGGAGAAAGCCATGAAAGCAAGAGAGTAGCAAACCGCGACGAGAAGAACAAGCCGCGAGAAGAGAATAGAGCACCAAGCCGGGCGACCAGAAAATAGGTCGGGCGGCTAGAAAGGCCGCTTCCAAGAAGTCGAGCAAAGCAGAGGGGAAGAAGTCGCACGACCTGAAAAAGTCGGGCGAACAGAGGAGAACAAGTCGCACGGCCAAAGATGAGGCTGAGACGACTAGCAAGCAGGAGCGGGTAGAAGGCAACAAGAAGGAAGCGGCTAAAAAGCAGGCAAAGGTCCAGCGGGGAAGAGGTCGCGCGGACTGAGAAGACCGAGCGAACGGAAGAGAAGAGAAGAGCAGGTGACCGCGACCAAGATGCGGGTGAAAAAGAAACAACCCGCACGGTCAGGCAGATCACAGCAGCAAACCGCGAGTATAGAGACAAGACACGCGGACAGAGACAGACCGCAACGACTAGGAAGTCGGAGAGGCAAGAAAGAACAAGGAGCGCGGCGACAACGAAACAGATCGCGGCGACAAAGAGTAGTAGGAGAAGAGAATCAAGAGGAAGCAAGCCGCGCGAACTGGGCGGCGGACAGAAACAAGCCGCGCGGATAGAAACAAGCCGCGCGGATAGAAGAGAGGGCAAGCCGCGAACCAAGTCGCAGAAGGCGGAAAACAGGTCGCGAACAACAGAGGGCGCACAGAATCAGGAGGAAATGACCGTATTCTCTGATACCATGTTAGAAAGTAGAGACAAGAAGCGAAAAGTAGAGAACAAGCGAATAAACTTTTGAATAATTGAAATTTTATTATCCAAAAAGGTATCTATTACAAAGATATGCCCTCCTTTATATAGAATGGAGGAGAGATGAGAGAATACAAATAAGAGATGTGGGACTAAAATTTACAGGACAAGCGGACTGTACAAAACAACCCGCACAAGCCGCGCGGTTAGACAGCAGGGCTAACCGCACGGCTACCACCAGAGAGGAAGAGAGACTGTCAGGGTAGACCGCCAGACCGCCCGGTCTCCAAGCCGACTGAGACAAACCGCCAGACCGCGCGGTCTGGAACCCGCCAAGACAAACCGCCAGACCGCCCGGTCACCAACTTCAACAAACCTTACCCTGCATTTTTGCAAGAAGCTGCTTCCAAGACTCGAACCCGAGACCTCAAGGTCACAGGGCAACATCTCAACCGGCACGTCAAGGCTCCCGGTTGATATGACCAATAAATTAACATGAATGAAAATTATTCAAAAAAAAAACATTTAACATGATTTGACACCGCGATATGACCAATAACAAAGATGATTCATAAAATCAACCCCCAAAATATGGATAATGCTATTTATGTTGATAAATAATGCCTCCAATTCCACCAAATGATGAGTAACACCAGCTTGTTTTTAGTGACACAACAAGACACATGGTCATCCATACATGAATATCATAACTATCATTGGTATACATTTGGAGTCTTCTTTTAAAATTCTAATTCATTACAATTACAACAAAGTTCCCATTTAATTCAAAGAATAAGCTAAAAGCATGCTATATATAATCACAGAAGAACTATTCTTGCATTGAATTATCATTTTACACATTAGATAAATAAACTTGATCTTAAGAGCGTCTATTTGCGGCAGCCAAGGATTTTTTGAAGCAGTCTACGAAGCCTTCACAGTCAGCAGTATGCACAGCACACTCAACATCCTGAGGACTGCCAGCATTTGAATGAGGAGACCGAAGGTTCCCGTGAGTTTGACATGCCTTCATGGTTTTGCAGTGTTCTCCTTCATCGTCTCTAACATTCAAAAACACATCGTACAGGTTTTCTGCACAAAATACCACAAGCAGATTGTGCTATGACTACTGATGAGTGGGTGCTATCAAAGAAAAACGGGCTGATGTTTTGAATCAACAAGGGCTTTACAATACCTATCTTAGGCCTCCTGGAGTTCGGAGTTCTCGAAGTTTGGAATTCATCTGGAAATAACACAAAAGTAAACTTACAAACAGTAAGCAGGGCGTTGCAGCTAACCAAAAGAGTTCTTTTAGATGCTAAAAGACATACCAAACAGATACATGTCTTCATTCATGTAATAATCTATAGCAACTTGTACGGCAGGTAGTTTCTTCAACTCCTCTGCACTCGTGGAAATGAAATTAGTAAATAAATAGCCAAAAGTAACAGAAACAAAAGCATCCCCAAAAATATTAGTTTGAATTTTTAGATAAACATCCCTTGCTCTTCCTTTTTTTTATTAACAAAAAGTAGCAATAGTTCTATGGTTCATAACGAAGAAGTTCATACTTTCCAAAACCTTGCAAACAATTTTTGCTTGACCCTAACTACCCCAATGAAAATCCTACTGCATGCAGTAAATTTTCATCCAAAAAGTAGCATGGTTTCTCTGATACATGAAAAAAAACTTCTCCAAAAATCATGAGAAAAAGTGCAATAATTATTAATATTTGATATTAAATAAGTCATTGTACTTTCCAAAACCTTGGGAAAAAATTAGTTGGGTACTTTTTGAGAAAAAAATATTCTACCTGTAGAAAACTCTATGCTTAAAGTCTTACAATGCATAAGCCTGGAGTAGTTAGATCATCCCATAATTGTTCCTTTCAAGGCTTCAGAAAGTAAAGGACATCATCATAAACCCTAAAAGTTGTCCTTTTTGAACAAAAGGAATATTATGTGTTTTAGAACCAAAACAAACTACAAACAGACTAAATTAGCCTTACCTAAACTTCCATACAAACAATATTCCACACTGTCCCATAAAGTATTTAAATCGTGCCTGGGCGAAAAAAACCGTGTCCGGCAAAAATATCGCATCCGTTCGAAAAAATTGTGTCCGGGAGAGAAAATCGCGTCTGGGACAAAATAAATCGGTTCCGGGTGAAAAATTGCATCGGGGTAAAAAAAATCGCGCACGGGCCAAAAAATAGCATCCGGGCGAAAAAATCTTGTCCGGGCGAATATAGTCGCGCCGAACATGAGAATTGAATTTCTAATCCCCAATGCCAATTCTAGAAAACCAATCTTTTCCAAAACCCTAATAAAAGTTGTCCTTTTTGAATAAAAGGAATATTATGTGTTTTATACCAAAAAAAAACCCAAACAACAGCATAAATCAGCCTTACCTAAACTTCCATACAAACAAAGTTCCACACTGTCCCATAAAATATTTAAACTACCTACAACTTTGCACAATTACAAAGACATCTCTAAGTTTTAAAATTACGACGAACTCCCCTTGTTAGCATGTAAGCATAATTTTTTTATAATTTCAGACGTTAAGGGGATGCCCCAGTAATTATGCAAAGTTGGACAAGAGGTCTAAATAAATGACACAATATATACATAAAATACTGTGGATATATTATAACCATGTAGGGAAACTGTTCAGGTTATTTACAAAATTAGTTTTTTATGTCAACACCTTTAAATGCAAGATCAACGTGACCTTCCTCAAATTTTATAGCTCCATTTGATTTGAAGGAATTAAACTCGAGCAAAAGAAAATGAAAAGGTAATTGATTCAAATAAAATTTAAGGCTTCATTTGTTTAGGCGTTTTCACGCTGGCGTTTGCAGTAAACGCCGCCGGTCAGCGGCAAAACAAACGGCGTCCAGCGGCGTTTGCCGCGTCTGCTCCTGCAGCAAGGACGAAAAGCGCCGGTTCACCTCCGTTTCGATCTTGCATCCCCCTCCAGTTCCAAAGCGCCAGTTCCACCGGCCGGTTGCCCCCGCCACCGCCGCGCCAAATGAGGCTCTGTTTGACATTGCGGTGGCGGTCATGAACGTGGTGATTATGAACCATCTTTCATGAACGTCCGACCTCACTTAAGGAATTTCATACACGTTTATACTCAAAACTAGTTTTATTTTCTTCATGGTGGTTGTAACCGTTGTCATGCCAAACATACATTCTATGACAGCAACAATTTTGTCCAAACTCACCGAAGCAAAAACGCCGTCCCATGTTTGGTTGAAATTTATAGTTGACTTTTTTTTTAGTGATGACATTAGGAGCCCTAATTTATCTATTCGTACAAAAACATAGCCTGGTTCAGACTAAAAGCCTTAATATCTAATACTTCTCTCACGGTTTTACTCGCTGCCCAGCATTACCAATCCTGCAACACTGCCAGAATCGATGTCCACCTTCTCTGGCAAAATTCCTAGACTGCAACACCGTTGGCAGCAACCCTTCCTGAGCATGGACCATCTGCTTTCCGAATTATCAGATTCCCGAGCCTGGATCATCTTCTTCCCTAGCCTAGACTGTCTGGTAAAATTTCTATGTAGCGTTTTTGTTTACATTTTTTTGAGCAATTAAGTTGTTTTGAAAAAAAAAATTTTGAAGCCGGATATATGTGTTTGGTTAAAAATGTCAATGTGAAGCGGATATGTTATTTATAACAATGTAAACAGTCTTCCTAGTAACTTGGAGATGTGGTAGATTAATTACATATAGTACTGTTCCTGATGGATAAACATTGTGGATATCAAGTTCTATGTCATGCACTACATAGGGGGAAAAAATTGGATGTAAGTTCAAAAACAACCCTCCTTAGAACTCCAATATATGGATAATTTGTACAAAAGCATATTTGGAAATGTAAATATGTAAGAACCATTGTTATTTATTGATTGCAGTGTAGCGTCAACACCATTTGACAAATGAATGACTGTTGGAGAATGTTGAAGAATAGAAAAAAATAGGAGGGGTATATTATTCATCCTCATATGGGGCTAGGAAATACAACAAGAGACTTAAACCGGACTCATGATGTAGGATTAAACTCCTAAAGACTCTAATATACTAATATAATAATAAACTAATAATTCCAACACTCTCCCTCAAGCTGAAGGGGGATCCTTCAGCTTGGACACATCAAATAACGGCAATGGAGGTAGTCGATGAAAGGGGAAACTAGATCAGATATACTCTAGAGGGGGGGTGAATAGAGTATATGGTGCTTTTTAAAACACAAAGAAAAACTTTTGCAAAGCTTTACAACAATTGCTGTAATGAGTGTAAGCAGGGAAGCAGAAATAAAATTAATCACAAAACCAAGCTATGCAGAAACTAAGCACAAGAAAATCTAGGCCAGAAACAGAAAGAAAACATGCAAAGCCAGATGACACAAGGAATTATAGTGGTTCCCCAACTTGGGTACATCCACTCTTCTACCACCCTAGGTAGGAATCTACTGCAGGATGAGTTGATCAGGTGTCCTGGGCACCAATGAGCTTTTGATAAGGTGCTCAAAAACCAAAACAGATTTTTTGATCAGGTGTCTTGCCACCAATGAGCTTTTGACAAGTTGCTCAAAAACCAGATTCAAACTTTTGAAGGGAGTTTGAAAAACCCTTTACAGAGTGGGGGTGAGAGAGTTATGGCAGTCTTCTCTTTCTCAATCAACTGAGAAGACTAAGTGGATTGATTTCAAAGCTCCCCCTGAGTCCTTGATCTTCAGGAAGATGAGCTTTGCTGAGGGTGATAGGCCTTCAAAGATAGATCTCCAGCAAAAGATGATTTCAGCAAGCTGAAATGTTGAGTGTCTGGAGTCTTGAAATGATGTTGGCCTTGAACACTTTGAGAGCTGAAGAGATCTGAAGATTTGTTTGAAAGCTTGATCTCTTTGATGAGTGTTCTTCAGAATTCTTGTTGACAGACTATTTTGAGAAACAGTCTCTGTATATGAGTTGTGTCCTAGTCTTGTCAATCTCTCTTTTTGTTCTTGTCTGTTCTCTATTCTTTATTCTTTTCTTCATATCTTGATTCAAAAAACATTCTATCCTTTTATTCTCTGAGCCTGAATAGAATATTACTCTGTCAAAGATAGCCGTTGGTCTGCATTGATTACAGCCTTAATTGCATAATTTGTTCTGAAGGAAAGTCCACTGATTTGTTCCTTGAAAAATCCCTTGAAACTTGCTCCAGAAGTAAATGAAAACGGCTGGCAGATCTTCTGAATTAAATGCAGAATAGCTTCTATCTGATTTGAATTTGAATTCTGAAAGATAACTGAAATCGTCGAACTGAGCTCTGCTATCGTCGAGCTGAGCTCAGCGAACTGGAAAATGCAAGCAGCAAAGAAATCGTCGATCTGAGCTCAAAGATCGTCGAACTGAGCTCAGAGATAGGATCCAGTGCAGAGTCAAAATCGTCGACCTGAGCTCAGCGATCGTCGAATGGAGTTCGACGATATTGAGAAGTTGAGCTCAGCGATCGTCGAGTGGAGCTCGACGATCTGTCGAAGTTGAGCTAGACGATCGTCGACCGGAGTTCGACGAAACGTCGTGCTGAGCTCGACGATTAGACTTAGTCTCCAGAAAAACTTTGGTCTTCAGGGCAGCTTCCAACCTAGACTCCTGATCCCTTAGACTCAATTTTAATTGACCTATTAAGCTATACAGAAGGTCAAACACAGATTCCTAGAGACATAGTGATCCTGACCCAAATTAGTAATAGGGTGTTCCAACAATCTCCCCCTATTTGGGTTAGGAAAACTATTTACAGACTTTGGAAAAACAAGCAACATCATACAATCAGAAAAATACAAAAACAATAGTAGCCAGACATTACAGAACCATCACAGAGATATATATACATGTCATCCAGATATCAGTCAGAAAAACCAAGAATTGTCACCTTACAGAGTTACTTTTTCTCTTTGCCTTTTACCATCTTGATTTCTCTGTTAGGATTTAAAGCTTCCTGTTTGGATCTGGTGTCATCAGCTGCACCCAAATAAATTTGCTTTGATGTCCTGGGAACCACTGCAGCTGGATGCAACTCCATGTACCTGTCTGCATCAAAAAACTTACTGGAGGCATATCTTTCTAGTTCTTTCTGTCTTTGTTCTGACATTGTAGATATATTGGAGGTGTCCAGGCCTTGCTCTTTGGCTTTCTTGATCTGGTCTAAAGCAGCCAACTCTTTCATTCTAGCAGTCCAAGCAACAGGATTCTTCTCAGGGTCCTCAAATGGAACAGGTGGCTCATACCTGTTGGAAGAAGTATCTTGAGGAGTCCTGGCAGTCACAGTTTCTCTGAGCTTATAGGGGAATGGACCTGAAGTTGTATCAGAAGGAACATGTCCTCCCCTGGAATAAGGGTGCTGCCTGGAATGCCCTTTGGAGTAAACCTGAGTCTCTCTTTGATTTCCCCTATATCCTCCCCTTCTAGAGTAAGAGCCCCTAGACTGGCTTTCCCTTTGATATGTTCTAGCATGAGGTTGGTAGGGAGCCTGGCTTCTAGCTGGGCCTGAACTTGCAGAGCTGCCACCTGCACCTGCATCAGGTGGAGGTGGTGGAGGAGGATGAGGGTGCTTGAACTGGGAGGAGTCCTTATCAAACTTTCTTTTCTTCTTCATTGCCTTTAGCTGATTTTTGGAGTACTGCATCCAATGTTCAGAAATTGGGCAGTTGTGCAGAATATAGTAAGGAACATCATTATCATCTCTAACTTTGGCAGGTGGAACCCTCTTCATTGCCTTACTTCTTGCCTTCCTTTTCCTTGCAATGGTGGCAGCAGAGTCATCAGAATCTGTCTTAAACTCATCAGAGCCAGAGCTCTGGGCATCATATATAGCATCTATCTTCTTCATAAGATCTTTCTTCAGTTGCATTGCAGCAGATGGGGCAGAGGCAGAAGCAGAAGGAGCAACAGAGACAGATACAGCAGCAGATATAACAACAGATACTGGAGCAGCAGTAGAAGCAACACTGGTTATTTCAGGAATTATGGCAGCAGCAGGTTCAGAAACAACAACAACATCTACAGCAGGCTCAAAAACAACAGCCTCTGTCATCAGAAAATCCTGGGGTGTGAGCTCATCAGAAACAATTTGAATGGCAGCAGCAGTTGGAACATTGTCTTCAGCAGCAGCAAGAACAATTTCAGAAACAGATTCAGCCTTTTCTTTATCAGCAGCAGCAGCAGTCATCACTGAGAGTACAAAGGATGAAAGAATGTTGGGGTCACAGCCAGAGAGAGGCACCAGTGCCTTGGACAATCCTCTGGGGGCTGGACAGCATGAACTTCTGGCAGACAGCTGTAGAATGCAGGATCAAATGCAGATAGCAAAGACCTTAGGTCTATTGCTAAGACTGGAGTAGGCACAGCAACTGGAGCAGAAGATACAAGCACAACAGCAGCAGCAGCAGGAGCAGAAGCAGAAGCAGCAGCAACAGCAGCATGAAGGCTGACTTCATAAGGCATCTCCCCCTGCCTGGATGCAGATACCTCTGTATCAAGGCACACTGCTGGTGGGGCTGCTTGAGGAGTGAGGGAGGAAAGCCTGGCAGACAGGGCTGCCACTGACTGTTGTAGAGGAGCTAAGGAGGCCTCCATGAGAAGAGAGAGCCTGGGGGCCAGTAGCTCATACAACTTGTCAGCTAGGGCTGGCAGATCTACATGCTCAATGGCAGGAGCAGAGGTAGAGGGTATTGGGATGGCTGAGGATGCTGGAAGTGGAGTGCTGGATGGTGAAGGGATAGAGGGCTGAGGTGTGGGAATTGTGGAGATGGAGGACAAGGTATAGATATGGATGGAGTGAATGATGGTTGGTCAAGGATGTGGTGGAGGAGATCTTGGAAAGATGTTGAGGAGGAGGGGAAGTCTGGAGGAGAAGAGGGGGAATCATCCATGTAGGATTCATCCAGAAGGGTGAATGATGGTATGGATGGAGATGAGGTGACATCTGGTGGTGGATATGAGAATAATGGGTGGAAGTGATCAACTGGAGGTGATGAAGTGGTTGCTGAAGATGGAAGAGAGGTTGGAGATGGGCTGGAGATTGTAATTGGAGATGAAGCTGAAGTGGTGGATGGAGCTGGAGGTAGGGTTGAACTTGGAGGAGGAGGAGAAGCAGCACTAGCAGCAGGCAGGTCTTCTGCAGGTGCAGAGACCTGGGGGGGAGTGACTCTTTGAGTCCTGGTGCCTAAAGGGGCAGTTGAAGAGGGCCTGCTGGGCTTGCTAATCTGCCTGTCCCATTTCCCAAATAGGGCACAGGTGAGTCTCTTGGAGGCATTGATGTGCACTCCAGAGGAGACCAGCAGAGTAGGGCACTTTGCCTGAAGGAAGACTCCCAGAATTCTTCCAAAGTTCACAAATGTTTTGTTTATCTTTTTCTTTATCAGGTCAAAGAAGACCTCTCCCCAGTTCAGGCTTTTCCTATCTACCAGAGCTCCCATGAGGCAGAGCTGATGTCTGGAGATTGTGTCATGTGCAGAATGTTTGGCCAACAGGACCTTGCCTACAACATCTGTCAGGAACCTATATTCAACTGACAGGTTCCTCTTAAACAACTTGCTAGGGTTTCCCTCAGGATGACCCATCCTGACAAGTAAATCAGAAAATTCTTCTCCAGAAAGTTCAGCAGAGTCTTCACCATTTCTTAAACCAAAAACCTCTGTTAAGACTGTTGGGGTCAGAGGTACCTGGGTGCCAGCAATAGATCCACAATGGTGTTGTTGTCAAGGTTGTGTGCAGTATATACCCATTCCTTTATTTCATCTGAGGCAAGTTTGATTCTTGTGGTCATGAGGGCAGATAAATGCTGATCTTTGAATAAACTTAGGATGTCCTGGAAGACTTGATCAGTGGTGTTGAAGGAGTCCAAATCAATGTCAAACCCTGCATCAAACTTCATGGCGGCGAGGACAGCAACTGAGACGGCCATGGTACCTGCAAAAACTTAACAAACAAAACGACAAGGTAGAACTGTTTGGAGGGAAGAAAATTTTTTGCAGAGAAATTGAAAGCGCAAGAGAGAACGACGGCGAAAAATGAGTTTTATATTAGGGTTCGACGCAGAATTGGAAAGATCGTTGAACTCAGTTCGACGATCGAGGTTTCTAAAGGAATCTGAAGAGACTCCAACATCGTCGATCTCCGTTCGACGATCTGGAAAGGCGTCGAGCTCCGTTCGACGATCGTTCAGGGAACAGGATCGTCGAACGCCGTTCGACGATCGTTGACCAGAAGAGATAGTTCATACTATCTGAGGAGCGCTGAACTCAGTTCGACGATCCTGGAAATCGTCGAACTCCGTTCGACGATCTTGGGGGAATCGTCGAGCGCAGTTCAGAGATCAGAAAATTCTAGACACTAAGGAAAATCAGAATTTTTGCCTAGTCTTGGTCAATTTTTAGCTTTCAAAATCTTGGATATTATTTAAGACTTCCTCCATCTAACATTCCTAACTGATTTAGGAAGAAGGTGTGTTTCTTTTCATCCAAAGGCTTGGTGAAAATATCTCCCCTTTGTAAATCAGTTGGGATATATTGCAGTTCAATTTTATTCTTTTCAACATTGTCCCTTAAGAAGTGATGTCTAATCTCTATGTGTTTTGTCCTACTATGGAGGACTGGATTTTGAGCTATGGAAATAGCACTTGTATTGTCACAAAAGATTTTTGACTTCTCTAAGTTGTAACCATAGTCTAGGAGTTGATTTTGAATCCACAGTATTTGTGAACAACAACTACCTGCAGCCATATATTCAGCTTCAGCAGTTGAAGTTGACACAGATGTTTGTTTCTTGCAAAACCAAGAGACAAGTCTATCACCAAGGAACTGACAAGTTTCCACTGGTGCTTTTCCTGTCAATTCTGCATCCAGCATAATCAGCATCAGAGAATCCAGTTAACTCAAATGCTGAATCTTTTGGATACCAGAGACCTAGATTTGGACAACTTTTAACATACCTAAGAATCCTCTTTACTAATGTTAGGTGTGACTCTCTAGGGCTAACTTGGAATCTAGCACATATACATGTAGCAAACATTATATCTGGTCTACTAGCTGTAAGATACAACAGAGAGCCAATCATTGCTCTATATGTTGTCTGATCAACAGGTTTCTCCATGTTCATCAGCATCTAATACAGCATTGGTAGGCATGGGTGTTTTCATACAAGATGCCTCAGACATGCCAAATTTCTTAACCAGCTCATTAGCATATTTGGTTTGAGAAATAAAGATGCCTTCAGCATGTTGTTTGACTTGCAATCCTAGGAAGAAGGATAGCTCACCCATGCTACTCATCTCAAATTTAGAATGCATTAGGTTAGAAAACCTTCTGCACAATTTTGAGTCAGTAGAATCAAAAATGATATCGTCTACATAAATTTGTACTAGTAGGGTATTGGACTTATGGGTTCTAATAAAAGAGTTTGGTCTACTCTACCCCTTATAAAACCATTTTCCAAGAGAAAGCATGCTAGGGTCTCATACCATGCTCTAGGAGCTTGCTTGAGACCATATAATGCTTTATGTAGTTTAAAAACATAATCAGGGTAAGTTGGAGAGATAAAACCTGGAGGTTGTCTGACATAGACTTCCTCTTTGATGTCTCCATTCAAGAAGGCACTCTTGACATCCATCTGATAAACCTTGAAGCCTTTGTGAGCTGCATAAGCTAGAAATATTCTGATGGCTTCCAATCTTGCAACAGGTGCAAAAGTCTGGTCGTAGTCAATTCCTTCTTCTTGAGAATATCCCTGAGCAACTAGCCTTGCCTTGTTCCTTATTATTACTCCTTGATCATCCAGTTTATTTCTGAATACCCATTTTGTTCCAACAATGGAATGATCCTTTGGCTTTGGCACTAGTTCCCATACTTTGTTCCTCTCAAATTGATGCAACTCCTCTTGCATGGCAATGATCCAGTTTGGATCTTGCTCTGCATCTTGAATGGACTGAGGCTCAATTTGAGAAAGGAAGCAGGTGTGCAACAGGTTTTGGTTGACCTGATTTCTGGTTTGCACACCAGCTGAGATTTCTCCAATTATTTGGGAAATTGGATGGTCTCTTGATGTTACTAAATCAACAGGGGGTGTTGATTGTTCACCAACCTGTGTTGTTGTTTCCTCTTGTGGTACAACAACTGGCTCTTCAAGTGGTGGTTCATTATGTTGAGCATTGCTTTCATCTTCACTGCTTTCTTCTTCTTGAGCAACCTGTAGCTTGTTCATATCTTCAAATAGAGAGTGTTCCTGCAAAAGGTTCTATGGTAGAAGAAATCTTCTCCTTGAAAGACATGTTAGTTTCATTAAAAGAAACATGAACAGATTCCTCAATTTTCAATGATGATTTATTATATACCCTATAGGTCTTGCTGATCATGGAGTATCCCAGAAACACTCCTTCATCAGCTTTGGCTTGAAATTTTGCTAAATATTTCTTATCATTATTGTGAATGTAGCAAATGCAACCAAAAATTTTGAAATAGTCAACTTTAGGTTTCTTCCCTTTGAGTAATTCATAGGGAGTCTTTCCCTTTAGTTTATGTATCAGACTTCTGTTCAGCACATAGTTGGAGGTGTTCACTGCCTCTGCCCAAAAGGATAGAGGTAGATGAGCATCTGACAACAATGTAGTGGCAGATTCAATAAGGGTTCTATTTTTCCTTTCAGCTACCCCATTTTGTTGAGGAGTTCTAGGAGCTGAGAAAGTATGTCTGATCCCTTCACTCTGACAGAACTCTTGCATAAGAAGAGAATCAAACTCTGTCCCATGATCACTTCTGATCAGGGCAATGTGAGTATTGAACTCAATCTTTATACATTTGAGAAACTCTGTCAGACACTTAAAGTTATCAGACTTCTTCCTTAGAAAGAACACTCAAGTGAATCTAGAGAAGTCATCTACAATTACTAAGTGTAGGATTTCCCTCCTAGGCTTTGTACTGTGATGGGTCCAAATAGATCCATGTGTAACAGATACAATATCCTAGGTGAATCACTCTTATTAAGTGACTTGAAACTGTTTTTAGTTTGCTTGCCTAATTGACAAGCCTTGCAGAGTCCTTCCTTCTTGTAGGGGCCAGAAGGTAGTCCTCTAACAAGGTTGTCCTTGGATAGCCTAGCAATAGTTCTAAGGTTTAGGTGTCCTAGTCTCTTATGCCATAAAACATTTGGTCTACAAACTGAATTGAATAAACAGATATCTATAGTAGTTGAAAGAAAATCTACTAGGTAGATGTTACCTTTCCTTTTACCTGTCAACACAGTTGTGTTGTCCTCTGACTTGATTTTGCATAAGGTTTTGCTGAAGGTCACCTGGTAGCCTTCATCACATAGCTGACTGATGCTGATTAGGTTGTGCTTCAGTCCTTCCACATATGCTACTTTCTTGAAGGTTACAGAACCAATCTGACTGCTCCATAACCTTTAGTTTGTCCAAAATTGGAGTCACCAAAGATAACCTTGGGTCCAAGCTTGGCTCTAAAGGAATTGAGGTTGTCCTTGTTCCCTGTCATGTGCTTAGAGCACCCACTATCCAAATACCATTGCTGGTTAGATGTTGGATAGGTCTTCACCTGCACATAAAACAATTCACTTGTTTTTGACCCAGTTTACCTTGGGCCTAGGTTGATAACCTTTAAATTCAGAAATGAAAGACATCCCTGGCTGACTCTTATATCCTTCAGGATGATATCTCCTTGGAGGTAAAATCCATTCAGTATAAGGGTTAAAGGTTTGGGATGAAAACCCTCAGGATTCAATTTTGATTTGCCTTTGAAAAATTTTCCAGAGCTCTGACCTCTGTTCGACGATCTTGGAGCTGAGTTCGACGATCTTGGGTCAGATCGTCGAGCTCCGTTCGACGGTCGACTATGGGTGAGGTCAGGTATATGAGATCGTCGAGCAGCGTTCGACGACTTTGGCTGAGATCGTCGATCTGCGTTCGACGATTTTCTCTTGAGGTCGTCGAGCTGCGTTCCCCCCCCGGCGATCGTCGATCTCCGTTCGACGATTTGTGCTGGACTTTAGTTTTCTGAGGCAGATCAGAATTTTTCCTGGCAACCTCTACAACTCTCTTTCCCTTGTCAGAAATGAACTTGATAGGAGTTGTTAGAACAATAGGTTGGCTGGATGAGGCACCCAAGCCCAGTGTACTGTTGAATCTTGAGTTCACTGTGCTTGTGATGTCCATCAGCTTGATGCTTCTCCCATTGAGAGATTCTTCAAGCTTCTTGGCCTCAGAGAGCTCACTCTTCAGTGAGCTATCTGTTCCCTATAGTTCTCCAACTCCTGAGAGAGTTTGAGGTTTTCTGATTTTAAAACCTTTTGTTCAGATAATTGATTTCTGAGAGAGATGATCTCTTTCTCAGACTTTAGCAGGTCTAAACATAGTGCTTTAAATTCAAATTAAAATCTTCTGAAGTAAAATCAAAAGAGCTGATTACCTGATCTTCTTCAGGTTGAGTCTCTGAGTCTGACTCTGACTCCTCTTCCTCTGAGTTGTGTTGTGAGGCATTGATTGCCATCATGCAGAACTCCTTTCCTCTGCATCATCCTCATCATCACTTGAGCTGGAGAGGCTTCTGACTCCTCTTCAGTCTCACTCCAGGATTCAGCAACAAATCCTTTCCTTGTGTGCTTATTTCTGCTGGAGGAAGGTTTGCTATTTCCATTCCTTTTGGAGTCCTTCTCCTTTCTTCTTTCTTTCTGTCCCTTCTGTCTTGTTCTTGTTCTCGGACAGTCAGGAACCATATGCCCTGGTTTCCTGCAACCAAAGCAAATGATGTCTTTGCTATTGCCAATGGACTTGTCATACCTTGGCTTATCCTGCTCCTTGTATGATCTTCTTCTGAAGTCCTTTCTGGCCATCTTATAGAATCTTTTGCCAACAAGCTGAGAAGTTCATCATTGCCTGTTCCTTTTTCTTCAGGAGATCCTCAGTTGCCTTGAATGCTATAGTCTTCTCCTTTCTTGTGGCTGGTGAAGCAGCCTTTTTTCTTCTTCTCTGTTCTTGATGAGTAGCTCATAAGATTTGAGCTTACCCAACAAGGCTTCAGTGGTGATCTCATTCAGACTTCTGGCATCTTAATTGGCCAGATTCTTGAATCCCAAGTGCTGGGAAGCACATTAGGATCTTGTCATTAAGTTCTGTCAGTGAGATCTCTTTGTCTAATGTCCTCAGTTCACTGACAATTAGACTCAGTCTGTTGTACATGTCTCCCACTGACTCAGTTTCTCCCTTCTTGAAGTTCTCATATTGGGAGATGAGATGGGATCTTCTGTCCTTTCTCTCATCAGCTGAGCCAGAGACAATTTCTGAGAGCTTGTCCCAAATTTTCTTGGCTGAATTGCATTCAGCTACTTTTTGAAAAATGTCATCTGACATTGTCTGAGCTAAGATGTTCATTGCCTTGGCATCAGCTACTTTCCACTTTTTGATGTCAGCATCTGTTCCTGATGGAGGGAACAGCATTTGTGCTTGTGCCCTCTGGAGGTCTTGGACACACTGTCAAAACAGAATTAAAAATGTCTTCGTCAATAGAATTCATGTAGAGTCTAATCCTCTGCTTTCCAAAGTGCAATACTTTGACAGATTGCACACTGGAGGTCTGGTGCTAGCATAATCTTTGTTTTGGGCCATGATTTGTGCAAGAAAATCTAATAATGAAATATAAAGAAGGATCTAGTTTGGGATCTTGGGGTTCAGGTGTTAGCCTGTACAACCAAACAGATATGGTATGTTTAACCAACCTCGCTCTGATACCAATTGAAAGGGGAAACTAGATCTGATATACTCTAGAGGGGGGGTGAATAGAGTATATGGTGCTTTTTAAAACACAAAGAAAAACTTTTGCAAAGCTTTACAACAATTTGTTGTAATGAGTGTAAGCAGGGAAGCAGAAATAAAACTAATCACAAAACTAAGCTATGCAGAAACTAAGCACAAGAAAATCTAGGCCAGAAACAAAAGAAAACATGCAAAACCAGATGACACAAGGAATTATAGTGGTTCCCCAACTTGGGTACATCCACTCTTCTACCACCCTAGGTAGGAATCCACTGCAGGATGAGTTGATCAGGTGTCCTGGGCACCAATGAGCTTTTGATAAGGTGCTCAAAAACCAAAACAGATTTTTTGATCAGGTGTCTTGCCACCAATGAGCTTTTGACAAGGTGCTCAAAAACCAGATTCAAACTTTTGAAGGGAGTTTGAAAACCCTTTACAGAGTGGGGGTGAGAGAGTGATGGCAGTCTTCTCTTTCTCAATCAACTGAGAAGACTAAGTGGATTGATTCAAAGCTCCCCCTGAGTCCTTGATCTTCAGGAAGATGAGCTTTGCTGAGGGTGATAGGCCTTCAAAGATAGACTCCAGCAAAAGATGATTTCAGCAAGCTGAAATGTTGAGTGTTGGAGTCTTGAAATGATGTTGGCCTTGAACACTTTGAAGCTGAAGAGATCTGAAGATTTTTTGAAAGCTTGATCTCTTTGATGAGTGTCTTCAGAATTCTTGTTGACAGAATTTTGAGAAACAGTCTCTGATATGTTGTGTCCTCGTTTCTGGTCAATCTCTCTTCTTTTTTTGTCTTTGTCTGTTCTCTATTCTTTATTCTTTTCTTCATATATTGATTCAAAAAACATTC